>VDFB02058242.1:268327496-268399932 GCA_007258455.2 Sequoia sempervirens
TTTTGAAGATTTTTTTTGAAAGATCTTGCTTTTTTCGACTTTTTTGAAGGTTTTTTCTTAAAAAAAAATTTGCGTTTTTCAGCCTCATTTAGACAATTTTTTAGAAAAAATTGTGGGAGTTGTGCCACCTGATTGTCTAGGGTTTAGTCCCAGCTGATCACAAACTTTACCTCGCTTTTCATGCTTTTGGAAAACGGGAGGGATGGCATCTATGCAGTTTGACTAGGCGTCTACCTCTTATGCATTGATGACCAAACAACCAGCAAATTGTGTCAAATCATTTGCATAGTACATCGATTTTGGAGCCTCTTGGCATTTTACAAATAGAAGAGATTGGTTCACAAAGTATATGGCTTGCTTCGATTCCGTCATCTTTAGTGGTGGTGAAGAGTATGCAATTGTCGGCAAGGGCAACATCCAAATCACATCTGGTGGGAGAAATCTAATATTTCTCAGTGTAAACTATGTGCCAGGCATGGAGCTTAATCTGCTCTCGGTGAATCGGATTATGTGACACAATCTGAAGTTGGACATCATTTTCAGTTCACACAAGCGTCGAATTGTTGATAAGAAGTACAAGAAAATTGTGGCAGTTGGTCTCGAAGATCATGGTTTGTATCAGCTGCTTGATACTGGAGATCCTTTGGAGCATGTGCTAGTTGCAAGGAGTTCATCTATCAACACTCTTTGGCATCAGTGGTATGGGCATCTCAACATTGCCTACCTCTCTCAGTTGACTTGAGAGAATTTGGTAGAAGGCTTACCTAATATTCAGCAACAGACACATGGTGTTTGCGGAGCTTGCCAAGCAGGGAAGCAACATCATACTCCATTTTCAAATGGAAAGACTTGGAGAGCACCCAAGGTTCTACAATTGGTTCATGCAGATGTTTGTGGACCAATGAATACTGCATCAGTCACTGGTGTCAGGTATTTCCTCTTGTTTGTTGATGATTTTAGTAGGAAAATGTGGGTGTATTTTCTCAAGGTAAAATACAAGGCCGATGGAACACTAGATAAATACAAGGCTCGGTTGGTGGCTAAGGGGTTCTCGCAGAGAGAAGGTATTGACTATGAGGAAACCTTTGCTCCTACAGCAAAGATGAGCACCATCTGACTTGTCCTAGCCATGGCAACACAGTTTGGTTGGAAGGTCCACCAGATGGACATGAAGAGTGCCTTCCTCAATGGAGATTTGGTGGAAGAGGTATACATGACGCAACCTCCTGGTTTTAAGGTTGTAGGAAAAGAGCATAAGGTATGCAAATTGTTGAAGGCTCTTTATGGCCTAAAGCAAACACCCAGGGCATGGTACCTGAAGTTTGACAAGTATTTGGTTGCACAAGGGTTTCACAGGAGTCCCTCAAATGCAAATTTGTACGTCAAGAACACTGGCAATGATATCATCCTTCTTGTCATCTATGTGGATGATATTATCATTACTGGTAGTAGGTTACATTTGATTGAATAGATCAAGTTGAATTTGTGTCAAGCATTTGAGATGACAAACTTGGGTCTCCTACACTATTGTCTGGGTGTAGAAGTTTGGCAAACAGGTGGCAATATCTTAATTTCTCAGTCAAAGTATGCTAGGAGTTTGCTAGAGAAATTCAAGATGGAAGATTGCAAAATCTCATCCACTTCTATGGAGAAAGGGCTGAAACTTTCAGCCAAATCAAACTCACTAGTGATGAATGAGTTTGCATTCAGGAAACTAATGGGCAGCCTCATCTATCTTACTGCCACTAGGCCTGATTTTAGTTTTGTTGTGAGCTACATTTCTCATTTCATGACTACCCCTAAGGCAAACCACTAGGTTGCAGCGAAGCGAGTGTTGAGATATGTGAAAGGGACACCCGACTTTGGCATTTTGTACAGCAGATGCAAAGATCCTAGGCTAGTTGGTTTTACAAATTCAGATTGGGCAAGTTCAGTTGATGACATGAAGTCCACTTTTGGGTACATTTTCAGTCTTAGTACGGGTGCAGTCACATGGACAAGTAAGAAGCAGCAAACAATCGCTCTTCCCTCGACAAAAGCCGCATGTGAGGCAGTATGGCTTCAAAGGATGTTTGCTGGCATGCAAATGTCTCAAGCAGGGCCTTCACCCTTGTTTTGTGACAATCAAGGGGTGTTGAAGCTTGCCAAAAATCCAGTCTTCCACGAGCTAACCAAGCATGTTGAGCTTCATTGTCATTTCATCCACCAGCTTATTGAAGATGGATTTGTGATGTTACAGTCTATTCCAATTGAGGATCGGACTGCAAACATTCTCACCAAGTCTCTCAATCCGGATAAATTTGTAAAATTTCGACATAAGCTTGGTGTAGTTAGTAGGATGACCATTAAGGATGGTATTAAAGTATTATTGTAATATTTAATGGTCATCTTAGCTTTTAGTTAGTCAGTGGTAACTTACTTTTAGTTAACTTGGTTTGCTTTAGTTAGCTTTTAGTATCTTTTCGTTATTTGCTTTTGTTTGCTTTAGTTAACAATTGTTTTTTTTTTAGAAACATTGTCTTGTAATTCTTTATATAAGGAGTTTTTCCTCTCCTTTGTAAATAACGAATATCAAATACCAATTATCATTTCGGTGTGCAAGAGTGAAATGTCAAACAAAAACTGTTGTGTTATGTGTGCAAGCGAAAAGAGCAGAAACTATAGTGACATGTGTGCAAGTGAAGAAACGAATTAAAAATTATATATATTTTACTATTGCTGAGTATTTCCAGTTGCACATATATTGGCTCCCCAAAAAGAGTGTCATACCATATATTGAATATCAAAGGAGAGGCGATGCATTGAGAAGGCACATAAGCCTTATTTCTTTCCAATGTGACCTTCACCAAGTTCAACCCAGCACATTAAGAAATCAACATGGTCAACGCATCCCTTGAGAAAGGAAATATTAGCATATGCAAAGCCTGTCGTACCATGGTTTGAGGTGCTAAACAAATTCAAGGATGGTCAAAGCTGATGTGGATAGGTAATTAGCTTATATGAGGTCAGGCGAAAAAAAAAGAACTAAGATTATTTGTAATTTCATGAAGGTAAGCAAAGTCTGCTTGGTATTTCTGAATATCTTAGTTTACAACAGCAGCATATGAAAATGTCTTTTGAAGCTGCAATATTCATCATTCAGTAACTTTGGTAAAGAAAAGTTGTTTTGTGTAATTGGAGTTGTGGGAATTATTTTGTGGTAATTATTTGTGAAAATCAGTTGAAACTCTATTGGATGCAAACTGTTTGAAAAAATGATATGATTTGTATA
Organism: Sequoia sempervirens; assembly: GCA_007258455.2. Classification (NCBI taxonomy): domain Eukaryota; kingdom Viridiplantae; phylum Streptophyta; class Pinopsida; order Cupressales; family Cupressaceae; genus Sequoia; species Sequoia sempervirens. Next base: position 268,330,768 of record VDFB02058242.1, read on the forward strand.
AACAAAGTTACGAATTTGTGATGGATTTATGATTTATAATTTGAGTAGCAGCAACTCACAATGTTTGCACTCAGGAACACCTCTTGTTTGATTATTGGCAAAGTGTTTGATGGAATGCTTGTGCATCATAAATTGTAAAAATTGCAAGATACCCTGGTAGGGGTTATTACATCTTATGGATCACTAGATAAGGATTGTATCCACATAGACAACCACAAAAGTATCTATGGAAGGCCTAAGTATTTTGTTCATCATTCGCATGAATGTTGGAGGTGCATTGATCAAACCAATGGGCATAACCAATCATTCAAACAAAGCTTCATTGGGCTTGAAGATAATCTTCCAAATGTAAACTAGCTTAATTGGCCCCTGAGAATACCCTAATTTCATATTGATTTTTGTAAAAAAATTGCCCCTCTAAGCTGGTCCAAGGTCATCAATCTAAGGGAGCAAGAGCCTTTCTGGACAATGATCTTGTTTAGCACATGAACTACAAAGTCACCATGTTCCATCTTTCTTTCAAGCCAATAAAATAAGACTTCCACAAATTGAGGCACTTGGCCAAATGTGGCCTTTTTAACCAACTCATGAATTTGTTGCTTGATCTCATCATTCTCTAGGACTATCTCTTGTATAGTGGCCCATTTGGAAGTGATGTGCCAAGGATGAGATCAATCAAATGCTTTAGCTCACAATGCAAAGGTATACCTAGTGGTGAAGTCAACATATTTTGTATGCTGACAACATATGGTCCATCTACTTCTATTGTGCTCTCAAAGTTGATGTTATAGCACATGGTAGCCACAACATTTTGTTCCTCGTAAAGTCTTATCATAAGAAGGACTTTTGTTCCAATGTATTCAATCACACATTGACACTACTTCATGTTTATCAAAGACTAGCTTTGTGGGAGCCACTTTTAGTATCTTGTACTTTTAAGAGTTTGATGACCACCCCAATACATCTTGTCTTTGCATCAAGCCCAACATATTATAGTGTTGAGATCCTTCTTGTACCAACAAGGGTTGCAATAGATTGAGATTTTGAAGTCAACAAAGAGTACAAAGCAACATTTTGTAGACTCTTCCCTAATCCTAATTTGTTTCAAGTAATGCAGATGAGTTTATTGATTTTGTAGACTCCAATGGTCAAACGTAAAATCCCACCCTTATTTTTTCCAAAAACTTCACAACTTGCACCCATTAGCGTTAGCCCAAAATACAATGATAGACAACTGGAAGCAACCCTTCACTTTTTGATCACCCAAATCCCGGAGAGGGCAAAGTGAGAGCATACGGTGTAAGGGGATATGTATGTAATAATAATGTTGGAAGTAAACAAGTAAAGCCATTGGCGGCAAGCCAACCAATAGGGAAAGTAAAGAACTTGGCGGCAAAGCCAGCCACTTCCACTTTTCAACGGGCTACAAGAAATAAACTGAAATAAAGCACTTGGCAGCATAGCCAACCACTTCCACTTTTCAGCAGGCTACAAGAAATGAAAGGAAAACTCGACCAATTATCCAATGGGAGTGAAGTACAAATAATTGAAAAGTAAAAAGCTGAATGGTACTACCATATCAGCATTACAATGATTATCTGATACAAGATAAGATGAGATAGCATGACAATATGGATGCCCAATGATTTAGATACCTGTCCCTGCAACATAACAATGATTAAGCATCATGAAATAAAAGGGAACAATGGATATAACAGGTCTGATATACTGTAACAGCAGTCTGACATGAAAGGACAGCGAACAGGAAACCCCAATCAGCCCTCAAGAAATCATCATAACTCCCTCAAATCACCTCAGAATGAACCCAAATCTTTTGCAAATGGTAGAACAGGCCTAGGCATCCCAATTCATGCATCAAGCCACCACCAACCAAACTGAAATGTCCTGGCACGAATTCCAATATACCTGCTGCAAATGGTACGGCCTCCTAAGCTGGTCAGCCTCTTCCCAAAAATCAGGTTCTCAACTAAAATTCACAAAACTTGGAGCAAGGGGGCGCCCCAACATGAGAAAACCTCATAAACAATACCCACAAAATTATCTCAGCTCCTCAAATTGGTACAAGCAAAAACGTGGGTCAGCCATGTAATATCCAGCAACATAAAATCTGATATATCACTCCAAAAAGATTCTCAAAACATTGCAAGAAGAGTAAACACACCAAAGACAAACTAGAAGACATCAAAGTAACTCAAAATTGAAGAAAACAAGAAAGCCATCACCAGTATAAGCTCTACTGCAACCCCTGAAATGGAGCTACAACTCTATTTAGCTAGGAGATGTCTTTCAATCTCGAAACTAAAAGTTGACTTGGAGGGGTTTTGTCCTCGAAGCCCAAGGAGATCACTCTGCATTTTGGTAGCACTTTGTTATATCAAATTCGGCATAACCAAATGAGAGGAGGAGAGCCATATAAATAGGCTTCAAACCCAAAAATTTGAATTGCAAACTCCCTCCAAAATGGGACGCCAACTTTAGGAGTAATATAATATTCATTTAAAATCTCTTGAATTTTCAAACCTAGGCATCCAATTTACTTGGCAACAAATAACCTTTATAAAATGCAAATATTTCGAACTTGGGCGTCCAACATAATGTTCCCTTTTTAAAACAACTTAAGTTGTTCATCCTAGGCATGGGGTCAAAAAGCAACTCAACAAATAAACATAAACTTAAGTTGCAAACATTCCATTTTCGGACTCCAAGGACTTTGGAAGAGCCACTGCCAAAAACTGCACTGCCACACTACCAAAAATAGAAACCAAGTGTTGAACTACTGCCAAAACCCACTACCAAAAATAGCACTTACTAAAAATAGCATACTGCTAAAAATAGTGACTCTAAACACCATTTGAGGACATTCCGAGTAGCCATCGTAACTTACTAAAAATAGCAGTAGCTGCCCACCAAAGCTCTCTGAAAACCTAGAAAGACCCAAAAACCATACTGGCAAACTGCTACAAAGAACTCCTAAAAAATTCACCATGAAACCTCCAAGAAAATAGGAAACCCTAAAAACTGACTCTAAATAGCCTACAGGCCTCCGCAATAGGCTAACGGTCTCAGAAAGGACTTGGGCAGAGAAGGGGACATTAAAATCCTCCCTCCTCCAGATTGTTTTCCCTCAAGCAATCGCAAGCCATGGACTGAATGATTCTAAATGAAACTCAACATAACTCCAGGATCCCAAATAAGTTTGAGGAATCTGTAGCTCCCCCAAATAGGAACGTTGCTCAGCTGGATGCCTGCAATTGTAATCTCATGATGTTTCCCCATAAGAAGAGCAACCAAACTCAACGAAAACTTAGCCAACTCCTTGGAGATTGGGTCCCCATGATAAAAAACCTACGACATCCCATAGGTATATTTGAGAAAGTTAATGCTAACTCCCTCATACCCAGCCTCCTACATAATTGGATCAAGATCATAATTGAAAAATAATCTATTGCCCCAATCATAAGTACAAGAGAATGGATAAGAATAGCCACTGATTAGTGCTTGATTACTCCCCCAACACGGATTCTTATTACCCAACCTCAACATTCTCCTCATCTAAGACAATAAATCAATCCCTCTAAGGTGTTGAGCGGACTGAAAATGTGCCATCTATAGTCCTCCGAGTCTGAAAAGATCAACTTGAGGTCTGATTTTTGAGAAATCAGCACCCAAGAAGAGGAACTGCTGCTGCAATACTGAAAATCATCAGCCCAAATGACAAATCTGCTCATGCCCATAGCCTAACAAATCTTCTCAAGTGTCACCAAGTTGCCATAGAGCCATCCTTTGCTCAAAAACTCTCTCCAATCCATTGGTAGGGACATCAATGGACTCAAAAGATCGCTGCAAAGAGAGGTAACAGCAGCAACTTTCCCATGCATACGATCCTGGGCACAGATAACCTCTCCCCAAGTGTCTCCATCATGTTGGGGCTGCCAACAACTCATCAATTTGTGTGACATAACTTCAAGAAATTTATGAATTTCTTAAACCTCATCACTAGGGCTCACCAGACTAACATTATCTGAATCAATATGATGCTCCATTCCTTGTGGTGAATCCACAAGGCCAACCTCCTTATTGCAAGGGTCCAATCTATCATATCTCAACATAGGAAGCAAACCAATTAGAGGTAATGGTTCTTCTATCATCTGGTCATCATGCAACTCAAACAAAGGATTGGGAAATGTGAGCTTTGGTTCTACATCAAATAGGGGATTGTCGTGAACTTGGAAACTGTTTTCATCTTCTTGCTTGGAATCTATCCCCTGCATCATCTTGCATGTAATGGTGCTGGATCCTCCATTAGTCACCCCTTTCAAAACCACCACCTTATCACCATCTTGAAACTTAAGCTAAATGGATTGCAAGTTCAAGGTGATCTCTCCTAAATAAAGAAGCCATTGCATACCCAAAACAACATTTGTGCCTCCAATGTTGACAACATAGAAATCATCATTGACTTCATAGTGATTTAATAGGATCCTCAAACGTGGTATCATCCTAACACAAGACATTGTCTTACCATTGGCAGCCATTACTCTAAATCCTCCAAATTTTCTAGTCTTGAGCCCACGTTGTGCCACAATATCCTCATCAATGAAATTATGTGTAGCACCAGTGTCAATTAGAGCAACATCTTGCTGCCTTTCAACAGCCCTCTAAGTCTAAAAGAAATGCTTCTTTGAAGGCTAGAGATCCTAGCAAGAGTGCCACCATTCTCCTTCACTTTCTCAGTCTCTTCTTCTGAGCTTCCTTCTTCACGATTCTCTGCTTCAGCTTGCTGATCTGAATTTTCTGATTCTGATCCATCAGCTGAATAGGCCTCCATTTGATGATTCTTCCCCTTTTCCCAACACTTATGACCGAGGGCCCATGGCTCTTTGCATGTGAAGCAAAAAAAACTCTTCCTTAGTTCTTTTTTGTAGTCATCTTCCACCTTCTTTGCGGGGTTTTCTTTGGGCTGCATGTTCTCCTCACCATCACGCCTCTTGTCTTTATCATGTGGAAAGGACTTAGGTGAAAATTTGTTCTTTGGGGCTGCAAGCTCCATGCTTCTTGCCTTATTGCTTCATGAAGAGTTGGTGGGTCAATGTCATGTCCCCAAAATTGTGACATTCAGATAACAAGAAACATATTTAAAAATATTAACCATTGAATACAATTATAATTATAATTGTCGAAGACAATATTATAAATAACGTTATAAATATTAAAATAATATTATAATTATTATGGTATAATAGATATTAAAATATATAAAATTAATATAAAATACACAAAACTATCAGCTATCCAGGGAGAATACGGGATGCTTCCAAAGATAATATATTCAAGGAGATTATTTAATATACAGGCCGATAAAGGCTAGACCAATAATAGGAAAAGACAAGTATGACGTGGCACTAAGGCTAAGCTGGCCATAAGACAAGAGTTCCTAGCCAACATAAATTTCCATCCCAAGTCGAGTCATGACACAGATCGAAGCACGACTATTTGTCTATATCATCGGGCACGTATTAAGAGCCTGTAATTTAATATTATCAGGCCAGTTTGTCTACCGCCCTTGCCAAGATATATTGCAAGACTATAAAGGCTAATAATAAATCTGCTGCAAAGAACATATGTTTACGTGGAAGGTCAAAGTCATCAGAACAATCTTACTTGGCGCCATTTTACTCACACAGCCTGCCGTGAATTTTGATCGCCATAGCCATTCGTGGTAAGGGGTGCTGATAAATATTAATATCTGCCGATATTCTTGCCATACTATATTTTAGTAAGAAGAGAATTGAAACTATCTTTGAGGTGATACATATTAAATGGCGTATTGAATGATCTATCGCTGGTGTGCAGTTCCTATATAATTATCGTGGCATTTCTCATGGCTGCATATATTGTCTTCCATAGTCCTTAATCCATCGCAGAGATATTGTATGTGGTCAATACTAACATATAGTCACACTTGTATTGCCAACCGCCGGAAATATTAGAAGAGAAGCTCGGCATCTTCTGGAGGCAACGATTATTATTTATAGTACCACAATCAATATGAAGGTTGACAGTGACTCAAGGCAGTGAATCACTTATGAGAGGAAAATTTACAAGTATATGAGATTCCAAGAGCAGCCTTACAAATCAGCATATGACTTCAAGAAGGTTGCAGAGAATGAACTTAGAGAGACAAACTTAATTAATAATCTTTATTGATAAGACAATGATTATGAGTAATTAAAAGCAGCATCGAATTGTCAAAGAAGCCATCAATTATTATAAAATCAGTGACAGTTATTTATAAGGCAGCAATTATAATTAAGAGCTGAGATTAGTTTGAGAGCCATAAATATGAAAAGCCATGTCTAATCAACAGGCCACCACCTTTCCAAAGGGGGCGTCCTTAGTATGGGAGAAGGAAGATATAAAAGGATAATTAGAAATGTGGAATAGAAATTATCGATCAGCATGGAACAGTTATACAGAAAATATATAAACACTTAGGCTTTGGGTACTCCTAAGGAGCTAGGGATATTTAGACAGGGAATAGTTACCAAAGTCTGAGATTTAGTTTTATTGCAGGATTCCAGTTGGGGAGAAAGGAATTAAAAGAGCATGGATATAAGACTAGAGCTATTTTATATGTATCTGATTACAGATCTGGACACTCTTAGAGAGTCCCTCAATCATCCATAAAAGCTGCATAATTAAGAGCAAGGCATCCATCAAACACACAGCCAAGAGTAAATAGCATCAGGTAAAAGATCAACCATGAGAAGCAGCGATTAAGATAAGCATCCAAATTACTCATTTCTCATATGCATGAATCTGTATAGAATAATCAGACATAGCAAATATACATTATAATGCCCATCTTTAAACCATTCACCATCCAAACTGTAGATCAAAACTCATATTAGCTAATTGCCCATTCCTATCAGCATAACATCGAATTTAACTAGTCTAATAATCAGATAAATGATAGCATTGAGTGTGCTTAAAGTTTATTATTGGTTTGCCGGTATTGGCATGGTGTGATGGTTTATAGGTGGCATTGTTGTTCTTGCCACCAAGGTTCAAACCCCGTTGGGGTGGTATTGTTGAATGGTTGTATCCGGTTCATAGCTCCGGTCAAAAGCGTTTACCCCTTGAATTAAAAAAAAAGTTTATTATTGGTTCTAAGCCTGTTGGGATGTCTTGATGTAGGTGACTAAAAGCAAATATTAGAAAAACCCAAAAAGGGGGCATTGCAGTCAAAGGCTTTAACCCAACCCTTCAATGGCTCCATTAATCCTTCCGAGAAAAGGACTACAAGTCTCTTTTCAGTGATGTTGGGCACCATCATGGAAAGCCTCTGGAAATCAAAAATATATGCATCAAGAGAGCTTTGTTGTCTCAACTGGGCCAGATCTCTAAACTTCACTTCAAGATCCTTTTGGTCAAATCTTTCGATGAGTTTGTTGGTGAACTCATCATATGTAGTAATCAAATTATGGCCAAGTGTGATAAGGCCATGATACTCCCATTCGTGAGCTGCTCCATCAAGGTGCAAAGTGGCAAATTTGATTGCCTCGTCTTCTGGCATGGGTTTTAGTGACAAGTGGTTATCCAGCTTCTGCACCCAAGCTCTGGTCGTGCACTTATCACTGCCGTCATAGTGAGCCAATGTTACCTTTCCCAGAGCATTTTGGAAATCTCTGTGCACAGGCCCTCCGATCTCTACTCTTCCACCCCTTTTCTTCCATTGGTGGAGGTACTGATCCAAGGTCAACAACTCTCGAATCTCAACTGGTAGAGAAGCATACTCCATGTAGGTTGTCCTAACTTCATCTACCAAAGGAACTTGCTCCTCTTGAGCACCCTATGGCTCCTCCCTTCGTGTGAATGTGGGCTGGAATGGTCTAGGAGCATACCCCGAAGATGCTGTAGTTGTGCGTCCACCATTGTTTGTCTAATTGATGGAGCTAGTTTTACCTTGTGGCACTTGGTTAACTTGAGGAATGCCTTGACTCATCTTTGCAAGCAGCTACAACATCATGTCCAACATAGTGTCAAACTTCCTCTCTGCTCTATCATCTGGATTTTCAGGTTGGCCTGGTGCCTTCCCTTTGTCTACCATAACCTCAACTGAACTATCATTGCCAATAGAAGAATCTCAATGGATTCCAAGAGTCCCTGAAATTGTCTCTCCTTCTAGAATTGATGGAGGCTGCCACTGACCTTTCTTTTGTTCTCTGTCGTAATACCTTCTTTCTCTTTCACTCATAGATGCTTACAACTACATGGCAAGTGTCAAGAGCACAGGCTGGCAAGAAGACTAGCTTTGGTACCACTATAAAATCCAACCCTTATTTTTTCCAAAAACTTCACAACTTGCACCCATTAGATAGACAACTGGAAGCAACCCTTCACTTTCTGATCACCTAGATCCCAGAGAGGGCAAAGTGAGAGAATACAATATAAGGGGATCTGTATGTAATAATAATGTTGGAAGTAAACAAGTAAGGCTATTGGCGGCAAGCTAGCCAATAGGTAAAGTAAAGAACTTGGTGGCAAGGCCAACCACTTCCACTATTTAGCGGGTTACAAGAAAGTAAACTAAAGTAAAGCATTTGGTGGCATAGTCAGCCACTTCCACTTTTCAGTGGGCTACAAGAAATGAAAGGAAAACTCGACCACTTATTCAATGGGAGTGAAGTACAAATAACTGAAAAGTAAAAATCTGAACGGTACTACCATATCAGCATTATAATGATTGTCTGATACAAGATAACATGAGATAACATGACAATACAAATACCCAATGAATAACAATGATTAGGCATCATGAAATATGAGGGAACAATGGATATAACAGGTCTGATATACTGTAACAGAAGTCTGATATGAAAGGACAGCGAATTGGAAACCCCAATCAGCCCTCAAGAAATCATCATAACTCCCTCAAATCACCTTGAAATGAACCCAATTTTTTTGCAAATGATGAAACAAGCCTAGGTGTCCCAATTCATGCATCAAGCCACCACCAACCAAACTGAAATGTCTGGCATGAATTCCAATGTACCTGCTGCAAATGGTACGGCCTCCTAAGCTGGTCAACCTCTTCCCAAAAATCAGGCTCTCAACTAAAATTCACAAAACTTGGAGAAAGGGGGCGCCCCAACATGAGAAAACCTCATAAACAATACCTACAAAATTATCTCAGCTCCTCAGATCGGTACAAGCAAAAACGTGGGTCAGCCATGTAATATCCAACAACATAAAATCTGATATATCACTCCAAAAAGATTCTCAAAACACTGCAAGAAGAGTAAACACACCAAAGCCAAACTAGAAGACATCAAAGTAACTCAAAACTGAAGAAAACAAGAAACCAAACACCATTTGAGCACATTTCGGGTAGCCATTGTAACTTACTAAAAGTAGTAAGTCTAAAAATAGACACTGCTAAAAATAGCAGTGACTACCCACCAAAGCTCTCTAGAAACCCAAATTGACCCTTAAACCATACTGGCAAACTCTTGCAAAGAACTCCCGAAAAACTGCCATGAAACCTCCAAGAAAATAGGAAACCCTAAAAACTACCTCTGAATAGCCTACAAGCCTCCGCGATAGGCTAATGGTCTCAGAAAGGACTAGGACAAAGAAGGGGACATTATGACAAGTTCAAGGAGGACGCTGACAATTGGTGGTACTTTGATGGCCAAGCCTTCCAACACCTACAACCTCTTGTGATCAAAGTTTTATCACAAGTAAGCTTTATTTTATCTTCAAAGTTTAATTTATAATATCTAAATTTTATCTCTAACTTTTAAACTTTGTCTTAATAGATTGCTTGTTCATCTACATTTGAGAAGAATTGGAGCACATACTCCTTCATCCACTTAGTAAAGTGCAACCAAATCCACTGAAGAAAGGCAGTGAACTTAGTATACATAAAATCCAACTCACCCCTCCTTATGCACAAACAAACAAGCTATAAGGGGACACAAAGATGTAGGATGTTGAGCCAAAGCATATTGAATTAGATTCTTCCACTTCCCAACATGTTGCACTTGAGGAGGAGCCAAATAGTGAGCATGTGAGGGCTAGTGATATTACTTGTGGTTCTTCTAATATACCAATAGCTAAATCATCTAATATTGATGATGGTGATCTGTTTCAAGAACCCTAAGACGCCCAAGCCTAATGACTGATTGTTGACATCATTATTTTTAATTTTAATTATAAAGTTTGAACAATGAATATTTATCATGCCATTCAAGCTTTACTAATTGATATTGTAGTATTTTTTTTATGGTGGTTTTGTTTATTATATGGTGCTGTGTGGTATCCTAAACTTCATTGCTGCAAATATGTATATATTTATGATTTTGAAGATGTTTTTGTATTGACAAGCCCAAAAGAACACAACCCCAAAAAAGAATTTAGTAAAATCCTCAAACCCGAATGAGAACTAGAACCAATAACTAAGCTTTAAGGTTTAGTATGATAGACACCATGACATTTGTACATGTAGGGTTGCCCTAGCAAATATCAAAAATGTCCAAGGGTGCCATGTCATAAACCATTTCATTTTTGAAAGGTTTGATAAAATAGGATAGAGAACCTTGTTGACTAGCATGCATACCTTTGCCCTAGTTCACCCATTTGATGGCATATGGATGTGGGTGAGGTGTTATTTGCAGGTTTAGTCTCTTGACTATGTAAGTAGAAATCAAGTTCTTTTGACTCCTAGTGTCCACAATGAAACATAGAGCCTTTCCATTCACCCACATTTATGAGTGGAGTAGGCATTCCTCGTCTTCTAGCGGAAGATCTTTGCAATTGGAATGGCAGCATGTGGATCTGTATCGATGATGTGATCTCTTTCACTCCACTCAAACAGATTTGTAAGCAATGATGTCAAACCTATCTATAGTTCCTATAACTTTGTCAAGAAAGCCTTGTTGGTGCAATAATCTTTTTGGTCATGCTGCAAGCTCTTGTGGGTCTCACACCACATGCTTGTATTTTGTCAAGGTTTCTTTCCACTTTTCTTTGGTGTTTACTTTTATTGTAAAGTATCTTTACTTAGTTGCATTTTTAACCTACTTTTGTTGTCTCCCTTTAGCTTGAAACCTCCAAAAGATTCTTTCTTACCTTTGGGATTGAATTTTTCTTCAATTTTCACCACACTAGAGTAGGCAGTCCCTAGGGTTTCAATATTCAGAAATGCCACAATTTTTTAAATGTAATGATGAAGGTTGTTGCAATTTTTGAGGATTGGATGCTTCTTAGAGCCCTCAATGTCAATCTTTGTAGATAATGCATGGAAAGAATTGGTGGTCTTGTACAAATTAGTCCTTCTATCACAATAGTTGCCATTGGGTTTACTTTTCTTCATGCATATTCTCATAAAAAAATTCTTCCTTGATGCCCTCCAATAAACCTCCCCAAGTGGGATTTACATTCATCACCACAATCAAATAGAGTTCCATCAATCCCTCCTTCCCTAGCAAGCTAGCATCCCAACATTGTTGAACATAGGGTTCAGCTTTCAGGAAAGCAAATGTGATTTACTCTAAGAAATACTTTTCCAATTTGAAAATCCTTTCGTCAATAGCATTTGAATCAATTTGTCCCTCAAAGGTAGGGATGTCAAATTTTTACTAGACTTTGAAGGGAGCTCGGCAACCATCTTTTTGGCAAGGCTCATTCTTTCTAGAGCCTCCTCAATCAACACCTTGAAGGGATCCAAGGAGTCAATAGCTCATTCTTTGATCCCCAACTATGATTGTTTGTATCTATCAAAAAGATAAGTTGATGGATCCCATTTCAACCTGAGTTTTTGATTCCTAACCATGTTCACTAGAAAACACAAGCGAATAGACTTGGATACCATTGACCTAAATTAAACTAATAATTCAAGGGACAATACATTGGTTGACGAACTTAATATATAATAAGCAACAATTAAACAAAACTCATTTGAATAAATGTTGACGATTATTGATTAACTAAACAAAGTAGATTTTTATCTCAAATGAGAGCTTGTACAAAATGGGAAAACTCTATAGAAGAGATGTATGCCTTCTACTTTGCTTAAGACTTTGAATTCAACTGTTGTATAGCTTTACATTACAAAAAATAGCAAACTTACTAGCACTTGTAAATTAGGGTTTTTGGTGAGAACTAAGGTCAGCAGACATGTTAGTGATCTATGTCCTTGGAAGTTAAATAGACAATCAGATAAGCATAAACTTATCAGAAATCAAAAAGGTAATGACTTTTGCCCGTATATGTGTGGAAATTGATTTAAGCAAGCCATTGCCAGATTCTGTGGAAGTGAGTGCAGGTTCATATACTTGGATTCAGCAACTGGACTATGAGACCCTTCCCTTTCGGTGCCGATTTTGTCATGAGTATGGGCACTTGCAGCGTAGGTGCCCTAGGGCTAAGACTGTGGAGCAGCAGCCCTCTATGCTTCACCACAACCCACGTAGGGTTGATAAGGGGAAGGAGACTATTCCAGGTGATGGAGCTGGTGAGGATGGATTTACCCCTGTCAAGGCTCGTAATAGGAACAGGGGGCAAAAAAGGACTTTCAAGGAAAGGCAGGATGATGACACTTTTAACAGGTTTGAGGTGTTGGATAATCTCAGTCAGCAGGAAGTGAACCCGGGTTTGATTAATTTGGATCAGGGGCCTTTGGGTGTTGGACTGGAAGGACCTCCTCTGGAGGCTATGCAGGTTTTACAGGATGTGGGGGCTGGGCAGATGGATACTGATCAACCTTCGCTTGCTTAGGCAGGATCAGATGATATTGTTAGGGTAGCGAAGTCTGGAAGCGAGGGGTCTCCTAGGTCCCTGAAGGATGGTTTGGAAGTGGGGAAGAGCTCTCTCTCTTCTCCTCGTTTGGGTATTCAGCAAAACGATCCAAAGAAAGGTGCGAGTGAGAAGTCCTCAAAGCTGGGTCAGAAGAAGGACTTGGAAAAGCTAAAGATTGTTGGTGAGACTTTGGTGGAATCAGGGGCAGTCAAGACCCTCGATTCTCATTTCTCTTACCCTTTGAAATGATTGTTCTTTCATGGAATGTTAGGGGCTTGAACAGTGGCCCTCAACAAAAAGTTGTTCAGGATTTGATTAAAAGTAAATCTCCAGATGTTCTCTTTTTACAGGAGACTAAATTATCTACTGAGAGTATGTTTGGTATATTACCTAATTTGTGGAGAAATGGTGAGTGTCAGTGTATCGGGGCTTTTGGCTCTTCTGCGGGGGTGGCTTGTTTATGGAACCCTCGGAAGATTAGCCCTATCTGGTGGATGTCCTCTAAATCTTCTATTTCCTTTGTGGCCTCTAGCTTTGAGACAGGAGAAAAGGTCTTCTTCTCGAATGTTTATGCTCCTATTGAGCTTCAGGGTAAGCAACTTCTTTGGACCCATCTTCGATTTTTTCGCAGCTTGGTTCCTTATCACCCATGGTTTATGGCTGGAGACTTCAATGCCATGGTTGAGTTGGCAGAAAAACGGGGTGGAACAGCAAGGCTGGAGCCGTCTGCTTTGTTACTTCGGGATAGCATCTCATCCTTAAATCTTTTTGATGTGAAACCTAGTAATGGGTGTTTCACATGGAACAATAGAAGGATTGGAGAGAACTATGTTGCTGAGAGGCTGGACCGGTTCTTAGTCTCTTGTTACTGGGTTGGTGGTGTGTTGTCTTTTTGGTCTGAGATTCTAGACTGGAGGGGTTCTGACCATTGGCCTATTATGCTTAGTATTGTTCCGGCTGGTATGCCTAGGACTCCTTCATTTAAGTTCCAGCTGATGTGGTTAAGGGATGCTACTCTTTTTGACCATGTGGCTGATTGGTGGAGGACCGGCCGACCTGCTTTTGGTACGGCTATGTACACTTTTGCTAAGCTTCTTCAGTTTGTTAAATATCAGCTTAAGAGGTGGAATCGCCAGTGTTTTGGTAACATCTTTCAGGATAAGGATGTGGCTCAAGCTGAGCTGAATAAAATTACGAGGTTGATTCAGGAGAATGGGGTTACGGAGGAGCTTTTGAGGAAGGAGGCTAGGACTTTAAAAGTGGTTGAGGAATGCGAATTGCGGGAAGAGATCTATTGGAAGCAAAAGGCCAGAGTTGAATGGCTGCAAGCTGGAGATAAAAACACTACCTTTTTCTTTAATTTTGTGAAGGACAGGAGGCATGGTAATTCCATTTCTGTTATTGTGAATGATAGGGGGAATCATCTTGCCTCTTTTCGGGAAATCTCAACTGAGGCGTCACAGTATTTTGCTTCTTTATTCAGGGAGGAGCTAGCTGGTGGCTCTGCTGAGGAAGGTCAGGTTCTCTTGTGCATTCCCCAGTTAGTTTCCTAGTAGATGAATGAGCAATTGATGGGAGAGATCTCTCTTGAGGAGTTGGAAGGGATTGTGTTCCAGATGAAGAAAGGAAAAGCTCCTGGACCCGATGGTTTTCCGGTAGAATTTTTTCAAGAATTCAGGGATATCATAAAGGTGGACCTTCTTGCAGTTGTACAGGAATCCCAGAGGAATAAACAAATGTTGCGCACTATAAATTCCACCTTCCTCACCCTTATCCCTAAATGTGAGGGGGCGGATAGGTTAACTCAGTTTCGGCCTATTTCTCTCTGCAATGTGGTTTATAAAATTATCTCGAAATTGATGGTTGAAAGGTTGAAGAAGTGGCTTAAAGTGTTGATTTCTGAGGAGCAAAGTGGTTTTGTGGAGGGGCGCCAAATTCTCGATGGAGTTGTTATAGCTACGGAGACCATCCATTTGATGGCTAAATCCCATGAGAAGGCTATGTTCATTAAGCTGGATATGGCTAAGGCTTATGATAGGGTTAGATGGTCTTTCCTGAGGAAGGTTCTGGAGGCTTTTGGATTTTGCAAAGAGTGGATTCAATGGGTCATGAGCTGTGTCACTTCTGTCTCTTTTTCGGTGCTGATAAATGGTAGCCACTCTGAGCTCTTTGATGCTTCTAGGGGTTTGCGTCAAGGGGATCCTCTTTCCCCATACTTATTTTTGCTTCTTGTTGAAGGTCTTGGCCGCTTGATGAGAAGAAGGGTGGAGATGGGCATCATTCAAGGTTGGCAATGGGGGGGAGGTTTGCCCCCACAGTCTCACCTGCAGATTGTTGATGATACTTCTTTGATGGGGATGGCTTCTATCAGGGAAGCTACTGATTTGCGGCAAGTATTGGATGTTTATCTTAAAGCTTCAGGGCAGTTGATTAACGAAGACAAATCCTCCAACTTCTTTTTCAATACCCTGGTTCCCATTTAGAGAAGGATTGCGAATATCTTGAGGTTTCAGATAGGGGCTCTCCCTTTGACTTATCTGGGTATTCCTATATATGTTGGCAGACTTCCCAAAGGCTCTTCGCAAGGTATTATTGATAAATTTTGGGTGAAAGTTAATCATTGGACCCATAGATGGTTATCTTTTGCTAGAAGGGTTCAGCTTCTCAAGTCAGTGGTGCAAGCTCTCCCAACTTATAGATGCATGCTTCAGGTGGCTCCAATTGGTTTTCTTAAGGAGCTGGATTCTCTTGAAAGACAATTTTTATGGGCTGGAAGTTTGACATCTTCCAAGTGGAGCCTTGTCAAATGGGATGTTGTGTGCAGCCCCAAACAATATGGTGGTCTTGGTCTTCGGCAATCGGCTCTGTCGGGGGTGGTTGTGGCTGCTAAGTTGTTTTGGAGATGGTGAGTGGAGCAGGACCAAAGTTGGGCCAGGATCTTATCTCAAAAGTATTTCCTAGGAATCCCTCGTCAGGATCTCCCTAGGTACCCTTTAGAGGGGAAGGGCTTGGTGATTTGGACTACTCTGCAAAAGGGTGCCAAGCTTATCAAGGATGGTTTATTTTGGATTTGCAGAGGAGGCTCTAACGCTCTTTTTTGGTCAGACTCTTGGGATGGCCAACCTCCCCTTATCTCTCAGTTCCCCAACTTGGTTCCTTTGTGTCAGAGATTTCTTGCGGCTGGATGGGCTAGGCTGAGTGACTTCAAATCTCTCTCTTCCAGGGGTCAGCTGGGGGTGGCTTGTTGGAAGGATCCCTCAGAATGGCCGGATTTTGGGTTGGAAGAAAGGAGCGCTGAGCTTCATAACATCCTTCGTAGAAGGCGTTGTTGTTCTCTCCCAGGTGAGGATATCCTTGCTTGGATCCACAATCCTAAGGGGGTTTTTTCTGTTGCCTCTGGCTATCAAGTTCTTTTGGCTCAGAGGTTGGATGGCGGGGAGGTTCATTGGTGGAAAAGGGTGTGGAACAAGTTCTCCTGGCCAAAATGCAACTGCTTTGTTTGGACCTTGGCATGGAATAGGTGCTTAACCTGGGATAACATTCGTAAGCATGGATTTCAGGGGCCTTCTATGTGTGTTTTGTGTGGAAATGAGGAGGATTCTTCGAACCTATTTTTTCGCTGCCCCTTTGTTTCTCAGCTTTGGCATTTTTGGTGGGGAGTTTGGAAGTGGCCTTGTGTTCATGCTTCTTCTTTGATTGAGTTTTGGGATAGTATGGGTAGGACCCCCTCGATGGCTCCCTTTTTGCAGGATGTTTGGTATGTTGGTCCTACCTTTCTTCTTTGGAAAATTTGGTTGGAGAGAAATCGTAGGATCTTCCGTGGGGAGAAGCTAATGATTTAGTAAGTGTGGTGGCGTCTGTTAGGAATGATTTAGGAATCGGTTGCAGCTAAAAGTGAGATGGTCTTCCCTCTGGAGAAAGGCGATGCTGAGTTGGTGGAAAGACTGGGTCTTCATGAAATTCACTCTTCTTCTGGTGGTAACAGGTTTCGCAGGCAGGGGAAGCAAAGAGTCCAGCGGGTGGGTAGGTGGATACCGCCTTCGAATGGAGTTCTGAAGATCAATACTAATGGCTCTTCTAGGGGTAATCCTAGGCTCGTTGGGATTGGGGGAATTGGGAGAGATTTTGCGGGGTCGGTTATCTTTCTTTTTTCGGTGCATGAAGGGGCTCAAACCATTAATTTTATGGAAGGTCTGGCAATCCTTTATGCAGTTGAGAGGGCTCTATCTTTGGGATGGAGAAAGGTTATTTGTGAAACGGATTCTCAGATTTTAATTAACTTGGTGAATGACCGAAAGGTGAGTGATATTAATTGGCAGCTGGCGGTGGTGGTTCAGCAGATTCTTCAGGTTAGTTCTATGTTGGAGGTTGTGTCCTTTGTTCATATTCCGCGTGAGTGGAATCAGGTTGCTGACTGCTTGGCCAAGTGGGCTTCTGAGCATGATGATGGCTGGAAGGTTGAGGATTGGAGACAGGTTTCTCCCGAGTTACGTCAGGATTTGGATCGGTTACTTGAGGAAGACAAGAGTTTGTGGT
Source organism: Sequoia sempervirens (assembly GCA_007258455.2). Classification (NCBI taxonomy): domain Eukaryota; kingdom Viridiplantae; phylum Streptophyta; class Pinopsida; order Cupressales; family Cupressaceae; genus Sequoia; species Sequoia sempervirens. The sequence goes on from VDFB02058242.1 coordinate 268,348,126, forward strand.
TGGTTGATTGTTTCTGTTTCTATGTTGGGTGGGTTGTCTTTGGCTGGTTTCCGGGGCTGTGGCTCTTGATCTTTGTTGTACTGTTGTATTCTGAATTTCAATGAAGTTTTTACCCCTTTTTTATTAAAAAAAAAAAACTTATCAGAAAACTGAAAATATTTGTTGGGAGTTATTTACTTTTGGTACCCCTACTTGTGGAATTCATAACCACTAGCCTATTACTCAAAATTCAAAGTTCATATACCCATTAGAAAGCTTAGGCAATGAACTAATCAATTCAGGCTGTACCATGGCATAAGTACAGTCCAAGAGTTGTATCGCCATAATCCACTTCATAGGGATCCAAAAATGCAAGATACAAAAATGTATAAAACACAAAAAAATTGTAGTTACCAAGAAACTCTATTATAGGGTTGTGGCCTGTATCATTGTCCCCATACCCACAATTTCTAGTGACTATATATGTAATATAGCTGTCTCCTTATTTATTTACTTGTGTACCCTGATTTGATTGGCATCACCATCCATGTCCTGAGGCATGCACTCCCACATCTCCTGGTAACTATAAAAAAATATTTTTTCAAAAAAAAACAGAATTCTGTCCAAAATTACGACTTAGATGACCTGAGATGCTTTTTGGATCTGTGGAAACTCAAATGCCTTATGGGAACATGTAGTGGACCAGATGATGGCTAAATTAGCAAGATGAAAATAAAAAAGGCTGCCCTTGGCTCAGAGAAATCAATTGGTGAAATCCACCATCCAAGCTATGTCAGTTTGCATCATATTGATGCTTCAGATTTTGACCAAAGTTGCAACTATAGCTTGGGTCTTGCAAAAGACTTTCTTTGGAATGGGACTAAAGATAAGCAAACACTATCACTAATAAGTTGGGAAAGATTTGCATGCCAAAAGCATCTAGTGGCACTGACATAAGGATTAACAAAAATATGAGTTTGGCTTTAGGGGCCATGTTGGCCTAGAGGGTATAATCTGAAACTAACGCTTTATGGAGAAGAATCTTACAAAATAAATACCTCAACTCTATGTTCTCTATCAGAAATTTCACTACACAAAACCACCATAAAGAGACCCAATCTAGAGCCTCATCACTGCCTCCCTAGATATTCTCAAGCTTTGGTTGAGATGAGATGTTGGCAGGACTGACAAAGCATGCTTTTGCTGTGAAGCATGGATAGATACAAGTTACTTATCATCTATCATGGAGCTAAGACCCCCAAGACCCCCACAACACTGGTGCTGTGAAAGTTTGGCAAAAATGTCAGTGATCAGCTCAGTATGGATAGGAATGGATAGGTCTTTGAAATGGTCTACCCTTGAATCTGGTCAATACTGTAAATGTCTGTAAGAAAAACTTTTGTTGCTTCATTTCTCTAACACCTCAAATAAATTGATATAAATGAGCTCTAAGTCCAGAAAATGCACCATCAAAGGACATTATAAGGTAGCTATCATGCGAGGAGTACATATAAATGATTCCCCATCATACCTAATTTGGTACAAGTAAGGGTTACCCCAAGCCCCTCAAGATGTCCAGTGTAAAAAATATAAAGAAACAAATCGTTTGCTTATACATTGTCAGTATGCAAACTCAATATGAGCTTAAACTTTTATTCTTTAGACAAATTCAACTATGCTTAAGTAGCTCCCAAACAATTGCAGCATTTGCTTCAATCATGGAATTGCAATATGAAGTGCCACCCAATACAAATATAGTCAAGTCTCCCCACAATTATCTGTTGGAATCTATGTTTAGAGAGGAATAGAGAATAATAAAAGGAAATAGACTCCCTCAAAATCAAGTTGTTGAAATTTTCAATTAACACATTTAACTTAGATTTTCTAAAAACGAAAAATGTGCGACGGCAGCCCTGGAATGTGCCAGGACTGCGACGCTAATCCGACGGGGACTTGCGATGGTGGTAGGGCTCGGCGCTCATGCAGGAAGCCTTGCGGTGGGGAGAAGTGCAAAGGCAGCCATGGTTTCAATGCTGGTGGAAACAGGGAGGGGCGCAAACGTTATGCCCTCCGTTCTTCTTCTAATCTAGATGCCCCTGTTCCGCCTGCTCCCGCCCAGGCTAAGGCTGCGATGGACAAGTCGCCCGAGCCTCCTGCTTTGGACCCGGCAGCCCTCGCCGCTTGCAAGAACCGTTCGAATCCCTTTCATGTTTGCTCCAATTTCTGCCTGGAGCAAATTCTGCGTGCGCCCCCTCACTCGCTTGGTCCTGTGCCTGCCCCTGTGCCGCCATCCTCCCCCATTGTGGATTTTGAACCTCGCTCCAGGGACTCTACGATTTTGCTTGGAGACTCGAAAGTGGTTATTTCTGACGAACCTGTGGATTTGTGCATTGAAGAGGTTGCCAATGATATTGGTCGTCGCTCCCTGGTTATGCGGTGCCTGCGAAGGCGTCCATCAATTGACTCTGTTGTCAGCTGGATTAATTCTTCTTGGTGCAACTTAGCTACCCCAAAGATCGAATCTCTGGACTTTGGTTTCTTTTTTATCACCTTCGGCTCTTCTGATGATTGTAGGTTTGTTTTGTCAAATGGTCCGTGGTTCTTTGGACACGCTGGTCTCTTCATTGCCCCTTGGCCCCCCTTTTTTGACCCTGCCACGGCAAAGATCTCTGAGGTTCCAGTCTGGATCAGACTCTATAATTTGCCCTTGGTTATGCAAAAGCCGAACCTCTTAAGCAACTTGATTAGCCAAGTGGTCACCTTCATCAAACTTGATGCTGAAGATGTGGCTCCTGACCGCAGGTTTTACAGGGTTTGTGCTTTGGTGGACATCTCTAAACCCCTTACACATTCTATTAGGATCCATTCTTCTCATGGCATTTGGACTCAGTTTTTAAACTTCGAAGGCCTCCCTTTTCGTTGCTTTCGCTGTAATAAGTTGGGCCATAAGATTGAGGCCTGCTCTTTCCTTCGTCAGGATGGTTCCAGATCTGCTAGGCTTAAGAAGTGGGTTAAGAAGGCTGGGTCTCCGGATGCAGATTTCGTTTGGCGCAACCATGGCATGTTTGTGGATTCCCTTCGCTCCTCAGAGTGGGACCCTGTGCGGCTTCGGGATCCCTCCCCTCCCCCTGATATGCCTGCCCAAGATAATGTCCCTGAAGACCTTCACGTGGCAGAGGAAAATGGTTCAGAATCTGATGGTACTTTCCCGTTTATGGAAGACATTGATGAGCAGATTCATGACTGCTTTGAAAATGACATCTTTTTGGAGCCACCAAGGATACTTGGGCTTGCTCAAACAGTGAGCAGCAAACTGAAACCTGACTATGGTGGCCCCAAGAGAAAGGTGGGAAGAAAATCTATGGCTGAAAAATTGCGTACTGAAGGAAAAGATGCTGTGGAGGAGGGTTCTCAGTGGACCATGGATGCCCTCTTCTCCAGAAACAAAAGGAAATCTTAACTGAAATCTTGCGGTGGCTGCACGCCTTTTTCTTTTTGTGTTGATTATTACATCCTATTTTAGTTGTTGTTTATCCTCCTCTTTCTTCCTGCTTCTCTTTTTAGGCTCTTCCTTTCTTCTTAGTTCCTTATTCTTTTCTATTCCCTTTCTGTCTAGGTGACAGATCGTTGTATCTTATTTTTTATGCTTAATAAAGGGTGTGGGCCCTCATCCCTCAATTTACCTAGCAAAGAAAAAAATCAAGTTGTTGAAAATATCTTTGGCAGCATCAAACAATTACTAAAAACTTGACTCCACCGAATGGTTCTATCATCTAGCAGACTTTCTGATTTTTTAAAACTAGAATGTAATGGAGGTGACACATTTGACTGGAGTACAGATGACTCTCTTGAATTCCAGTAACAGAATCACCCTTAATGAAGATATTTAAGTTTTAACAGTTTGTGGGGAAATAATCGTGCTCTCGGATTGAATCTGAAGACTACAGAAATCCTCTTCAGCAGAGATGATCAATCCAGGGAAGAAACTAGATGTCATTTACTAGACTTCACATGGATCCCAACAACGTTGCCCCTGAGGCTGAAGAGGAGGAGATGTGACTTGTAGAGATTCTGCACTGGTGAAAATTAGATAGGCTGGGCAGGAGAGGAGGGCGGAAGGCAACTTTGTTGAGGTGTCATCTTCCAGTGAAGGGGTATGGGAAAAGCTTGGTGGTTAATTATTTGACTTGGAAAAAAGATTGGTCCAACAAGAACAAAATCTCAACATTTTTGTCTAAGTAGATCCCAGTGGTCGGCAGTTGGCAGAGTATGCAGAAATGAACTTCGGTGCTGAGCAAGCAGGCTGAAAGCCTCATTTTAGCTAGCCCCATGCTGGTCCAAGGTCAAAGAATATTTGCACATGCAGGAAGAAGACCAGCAAGTTTCTATTACCTTGGGACAATCAAAGATGGTCCATCTCAAGCTCTGTTTAGTACATAGCTAGTGTTTATATACCAGTCCCACAGCCGGAAGTAGGCTCCTTGAGTAGACAATAGATAAGCTTGAGCTGGCTAGAAGCTGGACAATTCTCATAAATATGGATATTTGGAATGAAGGGGAAAAGAATACGGACGTGTGACTACAAACTAATTCTCTATAATATTGTGGCAGAGGTATTGAAATTTTTCTGTTATTTTACTTAATGCTTGTCTCTCAAAATTCTAGCTTGATGGATTAGTTGTTTAAAGATTTTTCGTTCCTAGGTGATGCTGATTTTCAAGCTTTAACTGTAGGGCTAGAGGTCCCTTTATTTGATTTTTTACCTATCATTAAATATTTTTTAATTAAACTTGTTTTAGAACTAAAATTTAATACTAAAAACTTTCCAAAACAAAGCCGTAGGTTCAACCTCCCTGGGGACATCACAAAGTATTGAAATTGGTTAGATTGCCACATCACTGTTGGGTGTGGTATACTCTCCATAAGACAAGGTCAGGCGCGATCTCAAGCGAAAGAGATGACTTTCAGTCGTAGCATCTAAGCTCAAGTCCACCCCACAAGTAAATACCATCATGTCAAAAAAGAAAATCTAAGGGCACAGCTCACACAACTTATGGCGAGACCCTGGAAGAGGCTGGCCGTGCAGGTGATCCCATCAAAGTTACTCAATTCGGCTGCAGAGCCAGCAGCTTTATCGAAAAAAATTAAACGGGTATAGTAAAGAGAAGCTGGAGCATTCCCCAACCCACTTGACATTTTCTGCATTTTTTTTCCTGGAAAAGCCACCGAATTTCAAAGAAACAGCAACATAAAGACTAGTATGACACCAAAGTTTATTCGAAAGTTCCCCGAATTCCCTCTGCATCACTGTATAGCGATCTTGGTCACCCCTCTCCATGGAAGCATTGGAGTAACCCAAACATTTATGAACATAATAGTACTTTCGCAGTCCACTAATTATTGGAAAAAGCTTGTAGAAATAATAATGTATTCAGTGTTCTTACAATAACCCAACCCTTGTTAAATACCATAACTGAAAACAAACTTGAAGTGATATATATAAGAAAAACAACATTGAAATTCTCTCTTGTTAAAACTAGTAAAACACGTAGCTTTCATGGATTCAAAATTCACACCAGACATATTCAAGTGTTGAAAGTGGGTAACCGGAAAACACTGCACAGGACCGAGCAACCCAAACCAGAGCCGAAGAATACAGTGCAAGGTAAAAATAAAGTAAAAGAAGAAGCCCTCTTATGGACTGGAGGAAAAGAATATGAAACTTACCCGGCTGATTAACAAGAGAGGAGCGTGCTGTGTTTGTTGCCCCATAGTCAAGCGGTTGAAATGAAGAATCGTTATAAGCGGCATTTACACAAACCTTGGACTTTCGGGCCTTCAAAACTAATCCCTTGGCCCTGCTGCATAGAGAAACATTACAACACAAAGCCTCTTTAATTTCTGGAATTCCATATTCCTTCCATCATGAATATAAGCTTTGTAAATGAAAACATGAGACTAAGCACCTGGAATTGATGCAGAGCGCAGGAGGCAGACGTGCGGAAGTAGTGGCTCTCGAAATAGCAAAGCTCGCCATTCCCATCTTGTCTTAGACTTTATAATCTGCTCTTCTGCTACCGCCTTTGTAATATAATACTTAGAAAGCTGTCCAATGCAAGGGGCTTTTAAGACCTGCAATTATGGAAAGAGAGTTATGAGAGACTAGGAAGAAATTGTTGCAGGATGGTTTAGAATTTTATTTTTTAAAATAGGAGCACCTAACTTTTAGCTTTCAGATTTTCAGTGTGTGAGGTAGAGTTGGAAATTTTTATCATCAGGTTAAAGAAATAAATATCCTATAATTTTTAGAGGGAAAATTTTTAATTAAATTTTTTTAGTATTAATTGTTATTAAAAATTTGTGAAACCATCAATTTTTAATTAAAATTTTAAGTATTAGGTTTAAATATTTTTTTTTATGGAATTATAGGTTATGGAAGTAATTTCATATAAAATTTTAAAATTTTAAAATTATAGTGAGAGGTCTATGAATTATGAAAAAAAAATTACAAGATAAATTGGAATCTTATTTTTGAAAAATCAAACTCTTGTTTTTAAGTTTTAAACTTTCAATGCTTGTATGTGGTGGGACTAGAAATTACTCCTATGAGTTTAAGGGTTTTTGTTCCACACAACCATTATAAGGCCTCACAATTTTTACATTCCTACCAATAAATTGAGATCATTTTTGAAGAAACAAAGCTCAACTAAAAAAAATAGCATTATTTATTGCTAAAAAATCATGGGACTACCAAAATTTCTAAAAATTATCACTTAAAATTTCTCACACTAACTACTACCATAAAATCCATAAGACCTCCTAAATATAAAAACTCGTAAATTCTCTCTTAATTTTTTAAAAATGATAAAAATAACCATAATATTAGATTATTTTAGGTCTCAATGCTATAACTTTTCAAAAAATAAAATGTAAATGAGGGAATAAGTTTCTATACTAATTTAGAATTAATTAAAATTATCAATACTTGTTGATAAAGAATTATATTTAGATAAAAGATTGTGTAACTTGAGTAAGTTGAGTAGATGTTTATTGATTTGGCATGATAAAGTGTTGAGTTTTTTGTTGACTAATTGAAATGATACAACAATGAAAGATTCCTTCCTCAAATCTGATTTGAAAGTTCTGATTTTGGTTTTCCTTGAAGTCTTTGACCAGCGTTTAGAATAGGTTTTGTTTTGTTTGTGTTTTATGTTTTTTTCTGAATTTTTTTGTGTTTTTTGGAGTTTTATGCGAATTGCATGACATGTACAATGCTAATAAAGGAAAAATAACCAAACATGCGATGATTCTATTAATTAAAAGATTGAAATTACATAGATATGAGTCAATTGCAACATACCCATTCATCCAAAGACTAGGAAATGACTTTTTACAAGGCTACAACTAAAATTTCAAGTTTGATATAACCTTGATACAGCAAATTTGAACTCTCCCAACTCTACAAATGACTATCCACTTCGTTTTCAGGTGTGAGAGGAGTTGTGCCACTGCTATATGAAACTTCTCAGCTCCAAAACTTCAAAAACTTCACCTAGCACTTAGGGTTTGAAGCCCAAATGCCAAACAATGGTGCGGCTGCCTATGCAACTATTGAAATATGGTAGAAATGTCCTCTAAAAAGACTTATCTACAATTATAACCCCAAATAATGCTGCCAACTCCACACTAAAGCTAAATAATGTTGAATCATGTCACTAGGAGAAATGGGTTTTCGTCCAAATCTCCAAATTCTCTCGGAAGTTTGTGTTCCTAGAAGCTCCAAGCTCTTCAAACCCTCAAGTTTCTTGCTACTCTCAAATTGAAGTCATAAGAATGAATCTAAAATAGACAAAAATGCCTTTTTATTTTCACCAAGAGGGGTCAACCCTTTTTGGGGTTACTATTTGGCCTAAAAATTCATAAAATAATATTGAGGGTCTAATTTTACATTGTGAACTTGGCCCCCTTTTTAAAACAACTTAAGTTCTAAGATGGGGGTGCACTTTTCACTATTCACTTTCTAATTTGTTACTATTCACCTTTCACTATTCCATTAAAGCCAACTTTATGCATGAAGGGACTTGCTTCAATATTAATGGAGTGCCCTTGGCTTGTCTCAATGGTAGTCAAGCTCCGAGAAAAATAAGATGTCACAAACACACCAAGCAAGTTGTGTGAATGCAAATCTAGTGAACTAATGAGTTTATGCAATGTCTAAGTGCAAAAATGTAGCTTTGAATTCTTTTAAATCAAATATATTTGTGTGATTTTCCTTTTATGTTTTCAAATGACTAAATGAATGTCTTTAAATACACATCCATAGTTACTAATTTGAATTATATATTGTGGGAGCTAATGGGATAATAACTATGTTTTATAAGAGTTGGATTTTGGATAACAAAAGTGAAATTTGAAGTTGGTGGATTGGGCCATGCCAAACAAATTACTGAAGGGTGGCCAAATATCACAAAACATGTAGTGGTGAGGGTTGAGGTGGTCTATAGTGATAGTTGGTTGATGGATGGTGGGTACAAGTTAGTTTGTGCACTAAGAAGATCAAATCGCATGCTTTGGCTATGCATTAATATAATGTGTGCAAACTGGTTTAAAATAAAGATGTCAAAGTAAAGGGTATGCACTTTTATGCCTTGTATTTTGTGCCCAATTTGGAGTGCATGTGAAATTACATGAATATTTATTTCAAAGTAAATATGCGTTAAAAACTAAACATGCATGAAAATGATGCAATGTTTTGTTTTCTTCATGTATCTATAAAGAATTTGTCATCTTCCACACATGCACACAAGATATTTATTGTACACGCATCATGTTGGTAATAAAACCCACAATCATCATTTTAAGCATTCAAGAGATGTGAAGGGAAATTACAATAGAAGGTTAAGGCTAGAGAAAGATTCCAAATTGATGAGATGAAGTGGAGTTTGAAACTACTAGGTCCCCACAAAATGTGTGAATGGAAACTAGCAAAAAAATAAAAATCTAGCAATATGACATGATACATAAGGTAATGTGTAGGTTAGAACCACTAGGTCCCCCATAAAGTATATGCATGGAAAAAAAGTAAAAATGAAGCAATTTTCCAAAGCACATAAGACTATGTGAACTTAGAACCATTAGGCCCCCAAAAAGTATGTGCAACAAAAGTAAAATTGGAGCAATACATCATGGTGCATTAGGCAACGTGGAGTTCTAAATTTATAGGCCCGCACAAATTATATGCATTGTAAAAATTTAAACTAAATAAATATGTCATGGAGCATAAGGTGGTGCTAAGTTTGAAAAAACTAGGTCACCTTGAAGTATATGCATTGCATAAAGTAAAGTATTGGAGCAATATTCTAGGGAAAATAAGGCAATGTGGACTTTGGAACCTTTAGGCTGCCACAAAGCATGCATTGCCCCCTTAAATTGAGTGTACAATGGCATTGTACATTCAATCTGAGGAGAGAAAAGATGCACTGTGGTAATGGCCATAAAAAATAATTTGATAGTCATTGATATTATATGTGTGATTTTTCAATATGGATCAAGTAATGGTGGGCATATGGCTACCCTTTATTTTATTTTCTAAGAAGTGATAAACCTATGTAAAGTATGTGCCCATGTTGTAAATAGTATAATGTAAGAGTAAAGTAAGTAAGTTCATGTAATATACATGACCATTGAAAATAATTGCAGTAGCATGGGGTGATGAAGTTTTTTATTTTTGGCTCATACAAGAGAGTAGGCACTTATTTTGTATTGGTAAAGTGCAAAAAATTCCCTTGATGGGGAAGCTAGGTAACCTAGTGTGTGAGGTGAGGGCAAGGGTCATACAAGCATAACAGATAAGGGCCAAGGAATAGTAAAAGGAAAACATGTTAGTAAAGAAGGATCAAGGAACAATAAAAGGAAAACTTGTAAATAATAAAAGCAAGGTCTGAGAATAGTAAAATGAAATGCATGTAGGTAATCAAGGCAAGGATCATAAAAGTAAAGAAGGCAAAGCCCATGTTAATGTAAAACAAAAAAGTTTTAAATAAAGGTAGAAGCCAAAAATAAGGGGAGCTATGTTTTTGTCCACATGAGTGAAGTGTCACAAGGGACAACTACATTGGTTTGGATCTGTGATAGGTCGAATGTGAGCGTTAGAAAACAAGCAGCAAACAAAAGAGTGCAAATAAACACCAAAACAACCTACACCTCAAGATTAGCCTAAGTTGGAATCAACACAAGATAAAAACAACAAATGGAACTTTATACCTTGTGTCGAATCGATCCTTTGGTTGGCCCTTCGATCTTTGATGTGTATGCTCCTTGGATGGCAAGTAGATGCAAGATGTGAAGTGTGAGATGCAAGATAGTTGGACAAAATGGATGCAAATGGCTAAGTGTAGATTGAGAAACAAAACTGCAAGAGTTTGGCTAGCAAAATAATCTCCCCCAAAATGAGAGAAAAGAGGGGGTATTTATAGGAATTTTGAGAATTCCTAGAGGAGATGGATGGCCAAGATTGAGCCACCAAATATCAAGATGTAGGGCTAAGGTGAGTTGAGAACTCACAAGCCCTCACATCTTGACATGTGGCATGGGGAGAGGCTTAAGAAAGATGAGGTGGAGATGAGGTGAAGAGAAGTACATGACATGGATGTACTTCAAAGGACCATAGGGATTTGGTCAAGATATCCTCATAAAGGATGTCCTTGTCCCCATGTGGGTGAGAGGACATGTGAGGAATTAAAAATTCCTCAAATATTCTCATGGGGAGATGGGAAAGAATAAAGAATTCCAAAGGGTGCATTGGGGGATTAAATGTGAATTAAAAATTCACATGGGGAAGGGAGATGCCTTGTCAAAAAAGAAAAGCACTTAATAGGGTTGACTCAATTAAGTGATTAGGATTGTGCAAGTACTTGATTAGACTGATTAATGAAGATTGGAAGAGAGTTAGATTCCACATGTGACTTGATGTGATAAGTCAAAGATCACATGGGGAAGAGAAAAAGGAATTAAAAATTCCTTGAGAGGTTGATTAGGCTAGTTAGTGAAGGATTAGAGGATGGTTAGGTGGCTAAGAGAGATTAGAGGCCAACTTGCAAAAGTTGGAGGATGTGACACCTCCAAAGATTAGGCATGTGCACATCCTAATGATGGGATTAGAAGAAGGATTAAGATAAGATAAAAATGATGGAGGATGTGACATGAAGGGAATTAAATAAATGGAATATTTATTTAATTCAATTGATGGAAGGAGGATTAAAGAGATAAAGTATTATTGATTAAATACCTTAGGGATTTAGCAGAATTAAAGCTATTAATTAAATAATAGTAGTATTACTTAATTAACGAAAATAAGACGAAAGGGGATGAATTTGGATAAATTAAGTGTCCAAATTTAGACGTCTACAGGATCATCCCAAATATATGGAGGGAAAACATAAATATAAGTAGAAAATGTTGATGTAGGTTTTATTTAATTTTATTATTTTATAATATATTTTCTTACACCTAGTTTATCTTTGTTAGGCTAGTTGAAGTAGAAGTCATAGGGCGAGAGGTGTCACATTCTTCTGCAGGAGTTACTCTTTCTCTTTTATATATTTAAGGGTTACACTTCCTATTAGATGAGGTGCCCACCTCCTCTACCCCTATATTTCTTATCAATACACCCATTGTCTTTATATTTCACAACTTGATTAGTGGAATGGCATTGTTCTACTTATTTGGTTTTTGAATCTTCATTTAGTGGTATTGTTTATGGCTAAAATCTTAGGCATCAAGTCTTGTTTATTCTTTGTTTATCATAAAGTGTAATATGGTAACACATTTATGATGTCCTAATTTAGTGCATATTTTAGTTTTGAGAGTATTCTAGAGTTATGAAAGATTTATAGTAAAACTATTTTTCAATGAATGGTGGGTTTTTTTGCCTCACCAATATATCTAGATGGTTCAAAATAGTCAAGGTGGGCATTTGTTTCATATAAATTAAACATTGAGAAGGTGATTAATGTGGGTTTTTGTGTATAGCATGTGTTATTTGCTTGCAAGTAGCATGTGTTTCAATATATTTTGGCATGATTCTATACCCTTCATTACATCTAGAAGGACCTAAAACCTAAGATCAATCATTCATTTGTTAAAATCTAAACATTTCCCAAAGCCCTTATTCATCTTTATTTTCATGGTGAATGAGGATATATAGGTGGTATGAGTCATTATTAGTTTGTGGTTTACATTACATAGTGCATTGTTTATTAAAATTAAGGTTTTAGGGTACTTTTATACCATGTACCATAGTCTACATTCATATTTAGTGTACTAGTATCTTATAAATGGCATACCCTTGTTAGCATAAAAAATATCGTACATGCTCTTTTTGGTGTAATAGTACTATCATTTAACATCCTTCCAACTTGTATAAACACCTTTGCTATTATTTACACCCTGTTGATGTGCCTTATAGTAACAACACCAATAGCTCTCATCAACACCCTAGCAACATACCCCTACCACAAACGATCAAACTAATGTACTCCTTATTGTTGTCATCAATCCTTGCTACCTACAATGTATCTACCACTGTCAATACTACACCTATAACCATGTAATAAATTCTTATACCATCACTAACTAGGAATTGATCATTAACCAATCAAGCAATTGATAATGACCTACCATGTGGGCTTTACCACATAAGATGATAGTATTGTTTATCTTGCTAGTTGGTGTATGAATCCTTGTCTTAGATGCTACATTGTCATAATGACTCGATCTTACCATGTGAAAGCTAGAGATAGTGTCATGATTCACCCTACATATGTGTCACATCATGCTAACATCAACATCCCTTTGGAGGACCCTAGGTTTCACCCTTATTTGCTTCATTTTTTAAGCCCAATTTTAAAGGGTTCTTTCTTTATTATCCAAAATCCAAACAAGATTAATTTTTTTAACCCTACTTATTTCTTTTCTATGTAGTGGTAAGGTTTATTTCTATATTTAACGCCCCTAGTTTCCAAAAAATAAAGATTTTCTAAGAAAATATTACACTCTTCTTGTTTTGAGAACTTTAAGAGCCCCATCTATGGTCATAATATCCATTTTAAGTTCTATTTTTTAGAGAGTATATTTTTCAATAATTTGAAACAATTCCATTCTTTTAACTCTCATTCTTTACATAAAAACTATATTTTTTTATATTTTTATCATTTTTAATGTTGCAAAAATTGTATGAAACTATAAACTCACTTATTATAAAGTGTTAATCTTTTCTTTTTGTGGGGGAGGGGGGGGGAAAGGGGAGGGTTCTTCATAAAGTAATAACTTGTGGTGTGTTTTTCACTTATTATAAAGTGTTAATCTTTTATATTTTGTTTTTTTGTTTTTTTTGGGGGGGGGGTGGTGGTGTACTTATGTGGTGGCTCACATTTTATATATATTTTTTAGCATTATAAAACAACAACCTATACCAATATTAACACCTTATAACTATTTTGCATGGAAAATGAAGATGATAATGTTGCTAAGAGATAAATAATCATATTGTATAAGATTGAATTTGCATCCCCTATGCAAATCCCTTTTTTTCCTTTATCCACCTTAGAAAACCAAGTTTTGAGGATTAATTCCACTTAAACCCGTTGTTGGCGGTCCACTTGGCACCTGTTTTGAGCGTCGGTGGGGACATTTATGTCGAGGACGCCCATGCGGCGCGCTTACGTCCCTGGTAGATTCTTGTGGCTGAACCTGTAGAGGTGTTACACTTCTCATTAGCAGTGAAGTTGTAACGCCCCCTTCGGCCAACCAACCCGAATATGGTCATTTTCTTCCTTCTTTCTTCATATTCAATCCTTAAACAAGCATTTCAACTCTTGAGAACTCTACACAACTCTTCAATAGATCAAGCCTTTATTCTTGCACACTTCAAGCTTCCATACTCACAATTTTGCATCCACTCTCACTCACTCTAAGCATTCAAGCATTCCATTGCAACCAAAGCTTCACTCTGTCACTTCGATAGAGCACGTTTGGAGCCACGCCATTGCAACAGAGGCTTGATTTCCTCTCATTTCTCCCCCAAGCAACCTTAAGTGCTCTTGGTGGAGGTGGTAAGCTTACCTCTCCTTTCCTCTATCACTTGGTTGAGTAGCATAGTACTACTTTATAGTGTTTGTGTTTTCTTTATTACACTATTTCTTTATCTCATTTCCTTGGTTGTCCGTGGAGGTGGAAACACCTAAACGGGGGTCTAACTGAGGCAGGCCCCTATTCAGCCACCCAACATTTTCCCTCTTGTTATGTGTAGGTGTGCGTGTTGCGAGGAAGGTCAACTGGCGAACGAATTCCTTGGTGAGATCTATCTTACCCTTCTTACACTTGTTTTTCTACTTTATAACATCAGAGAATACTTCGTTTATTTACTCGTTTCATTTTGGCCTTTTAGTTGAGTAGGTAGGCCGTTAGTTGTTTTGGTGAGTTCAACCTTGTCTCTGTTGTTATCTGACTGTATGGACTACAACACACTTTAGACATGTCAGTGTGTCGCGTTGTCGTCCAAAGACCATGCTAATGTCCTCAGGCAGAGAACTCCTTGAGGCATAGAGTTGAACCTAGAAACCGACTCGCCTAGCCCCACCTTAGAACTTAGGATTGTAGAGTGATTATAGGACCTTATAGTCCTTATCATTCTCATCCTCATACCCTATGTTTTGTACTTAGCTGACGTAAGTTAGGGAAGCCTCTCGCATCTTGACCCTCTGTGACCTAGGGTCTTGCATGCGGTGGTCCCCCTCTCTTACATTTTTGGTGAGCCCAACTTGAACCATTTTGGTTTCATTCTTGCAATACTGACAGTCCCTTTCCTCGTACTCTAGGAGTGTTGTAGGTGTGAGTGTTGTAATTTCGTCGCCTTACGGCCCAACTTGCGACCCCTAGTTGGCGTAGTTGGAAGGTTCCAAAGGTATTACACAACGAAACCTTAATTGGGTCACCATCTTATCTGTTAACCTTTAGGGATTTTGTGAAAGCATTGTCTAGTGTGCGTAATGGCCTCCTTTCTACATCAACCCATTCCATTTGCGCAACCTACAGATAGTAGTGTTGGCATAACCTTTACTTCATAGGACCTATCAATGGGCTTTAACAAACAACTGTCTCCTCTTTACATTCCTACACGAATCAATGGAAACATCGTAGTTGGTGTTCTCGTTGACCCGACATCACAAGTGAATATAATAATGGAGGAGATTATACTAATAAACTTTTTACACAAGGATGGATATGATGCTCCTGTGAGTTTCATCCGCACACATGACGAACTTTTCGTACCCCCTGTGGGTAGTATTGTCCTATCAGTCTTAGTTGGACCTAAGTCTGTGAATCTCCTTTTTTATATCATTCTTGGATTGAACTCTTTAGAGTGAAATTGAGTATCCCTTGGTTGGTGGCAATGAACGCAGTACCCTCTGTTGTGCATAAATGTTTAAAATTTATCCACAGAGGCTCCATACATGTAATCCACGACACCGGTTATAGACTGTCAGTTGCACGTGGTAGCTACTCCTTGGATCACCTGCGGCTTGCGTCCGTGGGTCCTCTTTCACCTAGGATGAACCTTTTGCATGAGACATATCAGAACTATAAGAAAGGATGTCTAAGGCCAAAAGTGAGATACCCTCCCTCGCTCTATGCCATCTCACATAGGGTTTGCTTGAAGGCTGAAAGCGATGCCACTAAGACTCGAAAGAGGAAAGAAGATAAGCGGTCTTGTGATCCTCCTTCCTCTTTTGCTGCCCAGTTTGACGCTTCTTCTCGCTTAGTTTTGGTACCATCAAGATCTGGTCCTTGTTTGCAAGAGAACCCCTCAGTGCCCACTTGGTGAAAGCCTAAGCGTCCCGTATTCGAGCTTCCTGTTCTGCCGACGGAGCCTAGACCCGTTCGGTATGATAGGAAGAATATCTCTCGAGGAGAGTCCTCCTTGTCTTGACCTCTGTGGCCTCCTACCACTCCTACTTCTAAGGAAGTGAGCAAAAAGAGGCCCACCACTGAGGCTCTCGAGTCGATCCCTCCTGTCGCTCCTCAGCCTGTTCCCCCTACTCCCACGCAGGAACCTATTCCTTTGCTCGAAACGGTCGTAGTGGACATTCCTATGGTTGAGCAGGAATCTCTTGTCCCTTTGCAAACCTCAGCTTCTAACTCCAAGAGTCGCATAAACCACCTTGCACATGAACACAAGCATCGACAAAAGGCTCTCTTGGCTGAGCAGGCCGCTTCGCAACAAAACGAGGAAGAAACGACCACTCCTGCTTTAGGACCTCTTGTAGTGTCTTCTTCCTCCCTTCCTTCTATTTCTCTCAAGTCTGGTCCTCTCCCAACTTTTGTTGCAAGCACGAATGCGCCTAACCCCAAACGGGTGCAAGTATTCATCACTCCCTCGGCAAAGCCCCTTTGCCGATGTCCATTTCGAATATTTAGCCCTTCTCGAAGCCTGTGGATATGGTCAATACCTTAGTCGTATCTGCTGCAGTTCTTTCTTCCTCTTCCTCTGCACCCCTAGCTTCGTCTATGGGGAGTTCATCTCCTCCAACAAAGAAAGGGGCAAAGGCTGGACCTTCTAGCGACGAAGGACGTAAGAGGAGCCCACCTTCCTCACAAGGTGGTCCTATGCTGACTTGTTTTGTCCTTGTAATAGAACCAATCTCGGCTTCTCCCAAGTTCGTCACTGCTCTCGAGTCATTCAGAGAGCTTAGCGGTGAATCTCAGGCACAACCCATCCCATCTGCTGAAGTGAGACATGGCGATCCTATGGGGTGCATGTTTAACTTTGTGGATGAGGTTTCGGCCCTATCGGTGATCTTCGCGAAATCGCTGACTTTGACTCCACAAGAGCTCGATAGAGAGGACCTTGAGGGGCCCTCTTCCTTGGCCCTTGTTGTGGGAGGGTCAAATGTTCCTCCACTTAACATCTCGCCATTGTAGGCTCATCCTCCTTCCCCTTATGAGGATTTAGATTGGGAAGCGGATGACCTCTTGGTCGATCAATGTTAGGAGAAGGCCCTTTCTTGATCTTGTGTGTGTGTTTTGTGATGTGTTCCCCCGTGCTTGTGCTATGTGTGCCTGGATGACCCTCATCACCCCTATTGGTGCATGGATATAGGCGTGGTTTTTGTGTCATAAACCTTCTTCTATTTGCATCATCATCCTTCTATGTTTGTGCTTGATTTTCGATAAATTGGGGACGATGCAAAGCATTGGGAGCATTTAGGCTCCCCTTCCATGTTGACCCAATTTTTTATTTTTACTTTGTTTTCCGTGCATTTCTTTGCATTGCAGTTACCTATTATTATATGAGCTCGGATAGATCTGACCCCGCTAAACCAGATCCCCCTGTGCCCTTTGTTTGCATTTTTCTTTTCTCTTTATATTTCTCTCTTCTTTGCTTGAGTTGTCCCTTCTATGTGTGACAATGCCTCTTCTTCAACACTTCAATTTTCAAAAAATGAATTTGTTGCCAACGAATCTTTTCTCGAAAGTCTTCACAAAATTTTCCTTAGAATCACATTCTTAATTTGGAACCCTAATGGAACGTGTTTCCTTCATCACGGGTTCATACAGAAAGGACTTGAAGACCTTCCTCTGAAGTGGGAACAACTTTTATTTCCCCTCACATAGGGGCATATCCTTCCTTTTGAATTCCTTGATGAAGTGAACATCTTTCGAAAGGATTCCTTGATGATGAATCGCTCTAAGATGAACGACTGCTTTGAATTGTGTGTCCCTTGAGTGGACCCCCTTTCTTCCTCATGGCAGGTCCCCAAGGGACCCTTCTTTCAAAGCCTCTATTTTGAATGGAATCCTTTCACGTCTAGCCCGGGGGCAGCCTGACTAGGTTCATTCCATTTGTCCTTTTGTGTCTAGCTTGGGGGTAGCCTGACTAGACCTTACCTTTCAAACAACACATCCCTTGAGTGGACCCCTCTCCTTTTGAAGGGTTCCCAAGGGACCCCTTTGAAAGTTTTACTTATTGATGGTCTGCGTGACCGGCTGCTTTTGACATGTCCTATCTGCGGGTAGACGTGTTGCCACTTCCTGACTCTACGGAGTCCACTTTCTCAGGTTCCTCCATGTGAGAGATCTTGGGGGATACCTCCTTGCAAGACTAAGAACTTGTAGGGTGCTTTCCTTTGAGCTTCCTCCATGCGAGAGATCTTGGGGGTGGCTCCCCTGTAGGATTGAGAACCTGTAGGGTGCTTCTTCGGGTGTTCTTCATGCTTGAGTTCGTGGAGAATACCTCCCTTGCAGGACTGAGAACCTGTAGGGCGCTTCTTCGGGTGTTCTTCATGCTTGAGTTCATGGAGAATACCTTCCCTATAGGACTGAAAGCCTATAGGGCACTTCCTTCAGTATTCTTCATGCTTGAGTTCGTAGAGAGTACCTTCCTTGTAGGACCGAGAACTTGTAGGGTGCTTCCTTCATGCGAGAGATCTTGGGGGTTGCCTCCTTGAAGGTCCACAGGCCTGTAAGACGCTTTGTTTTTTCCAACTTTATAGTTCCGAGCAGCTATGGAGTCCTTTTCTTTTCTTGCACCTTCGGGTACGCCAGACCGAGTATTGCTTCCTTGACCGTTCAGGTATACTTTTCTAAACTCTACTCTCTTCTTGATCTACTTTACTGAGCACTCATCAGTACTCATGCTCGCTAAAGTGGGGGCAAAATGTATAAGAGTGAATTTGCATCCCCTATGCAAATCCCTTTTTTTCCTTTATCCACCTTAGAAAACCAAGTTCAGAGGCTTAATTCCACTTAAGCCCGTTGTTGGTGGTCCACTTGGTGTATCTTTTGAGCATCGGTGGGGGCGTTTTTATTGAGGATGCCTGTGTGGTGGACAGACATCCGCGTGGCGTGCTTACATCCCTGACAGATTCCTGCGGCTAAACCTGCAGAGGCATTACACTTCTCATTGGCAACGAAGTTGTAACGCCTCCTCCGGCCAACCAACCCAAATATTGTCATTTTCTTCTTTCTTCATATTTAGTCCTCAAACAAGCATTTCAACTCTTGAGAATTCTACACAACTCTTCAACAGGTCAAGCGTTCATTCTTGCACACTTCAAGCTTCCATACTCACACTTTTGCATCCACTCTCACTCACTCTAATCATTCAAGCATTCCATTACAGCCAAAGCTTCACTTCGTCACTTTAGTAGAGCATGTTTGGGACCACGCCATTGCAGCAGAGGCTTGAGTTCCTCCCATTTCTCCCCCAAGCAGCCTTGAGTGCTCTTGGTGGAGGTGGTAAGCTTCCCTCTCCTCTCCTCTATCACTTGGTTGAGTAGCATAGTACTGGTTTGTAGTGTTTGTGTTTTCTTTAGTACACTATTTATTTATCTCATTTCCTTGGTTGTTTGTGGAGGTGGAAACACCTAAACGGGGGTCTAACTGAGGTAGTCCCCTATTCAACCACCCAACATTTTCCCTCTTGTTGTGTGTAGGTGTGCGTGTTGTGAGGAAGGTCAACTAGCGAATGAATTCCTTGGTGTGATCCTTCTTACCCTTCTTACACTTGCTTTTCTACTTTATAACATTAGAGAATACTTTGTTTATTTACTCGTTTCATTTTGGCCTTTTAGTTGAGTAGCTAGGTTGTTAGTCATTTTGGTGAGTTCAACCTTGTCTTTGCTATTGTTTGACCGTACGGACTACAACGCGCTTTAGAGATGCCAGCGCGCTGCACTATCGTCTAGAGACTGCGTTGACGTCCTCGGGCAAAGAGCTCCCTGAGGCGTAGAGTTGAACCTAGAAATTGACTCACCTATCCCCACCTTAGAACTCAGGATTGTAGACTGATTGTAGGACCTCATAGTCCTCATCATTCTCATCCTCATACCCTACGTGTTGTACTTAGCTGAGGTAAGTTAGGGTAGCCTCTTGCATCTTGACCCTCCATGACCTAGGGTCTTGCAAGCAATGGTCCCCCTCTCTTACACATATAAAATAATGTAGGGTAATAAAATTGAGCCTAAGGTTCACAACTGCCAAGTGGTGGGATCAGTTTTGGTGTCGTTAGAGGTGACGACATATCTTGGTTGATGTGGGTATGGGAGATTTGGGTGGTAGTGGGCATTTATGTCTATAGGCTGGTTTAAGGACTATATTGGCAGTTCATTCGGCTTATTAATTTTGACTGACTGCTCTATTCGGCTGTAGTGGGGAATGGAATGATGGGATGCATGTGTAGGTAGTGCTTAAATTGCCTTTTGGCAATGTAAATGTCATATTTTCTCTAATGGAATTAATGGAGTCTCCTATCAGCCTGCCTTCTGGTAGGAAACTTTGGGTATTCTATGGGCGCATTCAACTTGGACAGTTGAAGTCTGTGTTTAAGGTTTGGGATGAACTGGTTCTTGGTGCAACAAAGGTTCTACTTAGTGAAGAATATATGTGCTCATCTGAGCGTTGGCAAACCAATGCCGACATAGCAGCCAAATTTCTTACTTCTCTCCTAGACCTAGAGATTCCACGAGCAATGGTGATGTTAATTGCAAGAAAATTAGTGTGGTGGAATCTTCTGGAAGGCACCATGGATGTGATCATCGTTGTTGTTCTTGTTGTTTGGGTGTCACGGCTACGTGATTTGTAGAGGGCTTTGGTTCCCTAGGAGAGGGTGGAGATTTTTCCTTTCATCATGGACATCTCTGGTGAAGACATTAGGAAACATCGTGAATAGGTGAGGTGCAAGCTAATCTTTCTAAAACATTACCTATTTCTAGAACCGTCGAGTGGTGTGGATTGGTGTCGCCTCTTTCGGAACTTCCTAATTATGGACGAAGTGTTGTGGGTTGATTGAGGTGCAGGCTCTCTATGTAATGTTTCATGTTTCTTGTTCAAATTTGTGCATCTTATTATGCCTTGCATAACCACCTCATTATTAGTTTGGAACAAAATGGGCCCCCCTTGGAGTTGATTTGTTTTTGGGTTTTGTTTGGGTCTTAGGAGTTGTCTTTGTTTTTGCTCCCAAGTCTTTTGTTCTTTTTCTCTGTCAGAAGCGGAGCCATAAATGAAACTAGATTCAAAACTTCTCCAGAGTTCCTAGTCCAAATTTGGTTCCAACTTTGGGTCCGCTCTCTTTCCTTGTTTTGTTCTTTGTTTGTTGTTGTGTTTTTGCACTCTTGGGTCTGTTTGTCCCTTGAGTTGTTTGTTTTTTTCTTTGCATTTTGTTTTTCCCAAGCGCAAGCGGAACCAGAGGTGGAATAGAATTTGGAACTTTCAAAATTCAGAATCATGTTCTCATTTTGATCTCGACTCCACTCGTTTTCTTTGTCTCGTTGTTTCGTTGGTGTTTTGGTTGGGCCCGATTTTTGTTCTGATCCCACTTCCCTTTGTGTTCGTGTGTTCTTGTTTTGTTTCTTGCTTTTGGATAGAACTAGAACCAAATTCGGAAGCAAACTTTGAACTTTTTGAAAGTTTCATTTCAATTTTGGCTTTGTCTCTACCCCGTTGTTTCTTCTTCTTCTTCGTTGTCTTTGTTGCAGGACCAGAACTGGGTTGGAAATTGGGTAGGGGACTTTGTACAAGGTTCTTTATGTTGTCTCTGACCTGGGTCCACGTCTGCCCTGCTTTGGGTGTTCATGAGACTTAACTATCTATTCACATTGTTTGCTCCACCTCTGACCTACCATATTAATGGCATTAATTACAACCTCTTTGCACACGCAAATTGATTTTAAATTCCTAATAATGTTTAACTGGCTCATTATCTTTGTTATTCAAAATGTTTGAGTGAACTAGAGCTGAAAAAGTTTTGAGAGGATCGATTTGATTGCAGAGGCGAGTTACGAAGTAAATTGTGGTCAGATTTGTTTTGGCGTGTTCATGGTTTTCACTCCGGTGAATTTTTGCCTTCCTTTTTGTTTTTTTTTGTCTTTTCTTCTTTGCTTTTCTATTTTGTTTTCTTTCTTTTATGTTTGTCCTTTTCTGAAGTAATTATCAAGCAGGTATGTAGCCAATATACTTGTCATAATAAAAGATTGGTTGCCTACATAAATAGAGTTTGGAATCTGATTGAGGACTTTGACACTTTTGGAATCACATTGATTCTTAGGAAACAAAATTATATTTCAAATGCCTTGGCAGTCACTGCTAATACTCTGGAGCCTATGTAGGACTCCAAGTTGAAAATATTTTCAGTCGAACTAGTCTCAATCCCAACATTCCCGGATAATGTTTGGAATTTTTAGGTCTTCAATGATGACCAACACATACTCGCCTTCTTGGAAAGTTCTAATGTCTTCAAAGGACAGATAATAGATGAGTCAGAAAGAGATCATGGGGATTGCGACCCTGAGAGTTGTGACACTGAAGGAATAATGAATTTGAAAAACAACATTCCCAAGGGAATGGTAGCTTTAGAAATAATATTTGACTTTGATCCTCGGGCTCGTGAGAGAGTGCCAACTCAAAGTGATGGAGGGAAGTACAAATCAATTAATTTGGCTAATTCAAGTCTCAAAAGAAATGTTTTTATAGGCAAGACTTGCTTTGAGGAGATCAAAAATGAAATAGTTAAGGTGTTAAAAGAAGACATTGTAGCAATTTCCTGGAGTTATGAAGATTTAAAGACTTTTGACACCTTTGTGATCATGCACACAATACTTTTGAAGCCAGAAGCGAAGCCCTTTCGTCAAAAGCAGCGCCTGGTGAACACTTTGATCGAGCCATTAATATAGAAGGAAGTGCAAAAACTTTTATCAGCAAGAATCATCTTCCCAGTACGACACTCCACTTGGGTCGCTAATTTAGTTCCAGTACATAAGAAAAGTAGGGAGATCAGAAGTGTTGACTTCAGGAACCTAAACAAAGCCTCCGAGAAGGATAACTATCCACTTCCTTCTCTTGATGAAGTATTAAAAACTGTCAATGAATCTCAGATGATGTCATTCTTGGATGGCTATTCTAGGTATAACCAAGTGTTGGTCAGCCATGAGGATAGAATAAAGATTGCCTTCACTACTAAGTGGGGGACATTTTCCTATCGCAGGATGCCATTTGGACTAATCAACGCTAGAGCTACATTCCAACGTGCAATGGATGTAGCTTTCAAGGATCTAATAGGTAAGTGTATCATAATCTATGTAGATGACTTAACTATTTTCGCTAAAAACAAGAAGGACCATGTTGTTGATTTAGCAAAAGTCCTTAAGAGATGTATCAGCTATGGAGTATCCCTAAATCCCAAGAAATATGTCTTTGGAGTTTCTGAAGGGAAACTTTTAAGGCATGTGATATCAAAAGGGGGAATATCCATAGACCCTAATAGAGTTGAGGCTATCTTGAAACTGACCATGCCAAGTAGTAAAAAGGAGATGAGATCCTTCTTTAGAAGGATTAATTTTGTAAGAAAGTTTATAACAAAATTTGTGGAAATTGTGAAACCACTAAATGAGATGATGAAGAAAGATGCAAAAATAGATTTGCGGAAATTTTTGGTTGGACCTGCCTATTCCTCTATCCCCCTAGTCACCGCAAGACCCCACCACCCAGGGCAGACACCACCACCCTCTCACCCCACCGTAAGACCAATATTGCCGGTGCCGAAGGTTGTCTTGGGTGGGGGGGGGATTTCCCCACCACCCAAGGCCCATCCCTATATCCTCCCACGAATATAATCTACCTCATGCCCCCTACTATTTTAAGGGCTACCACCCACCCACCTGGTGGAGAAAGCCCTAGGTGGGGGGGTCATTGCGGGTGGGAGGATATAGAGTAGTCGAGAGCTAAAGATTACTTGGACTTCTAACCGCATTTTCTATTCCACCCACCCTGACACTATATAGAAGCCAACGTTGGCTCGTAAACACAAATAGCAGTGATTGGATCCTCAACAACAATGAGGCTAAATCTGCTTTCTCGCAGATTAAACAATCAATATCTGAGGCGCCAGTCTTGACTAGCCCAGATTATGTAAAGCCCTTCTATATCTATTCCTTTGCATCTGACCATTCATGTGTAGTTGTTCTAACACAATGAAGAGGAGAGGGAGATGAGCGGCCAATTGCTTTCATGAGCTCCCCATTCAAAAATGTAGAGGTCAGGTACCCACCTCTTGAGAAGTAGGCCTTTGCATTGGTCCGAGTAGTAAAAAAATTTAGACATTACATTCTCAAGAGCCAGGTTGTTTCCATAGTTCTTGACCCAGCTGTCAAATCTTTACTTATGCAGAGTGAGTTAGGGGAGAGAAGAGGAAAATGGATGGCTATTTTTCAAGAATTTGATCTAGAGATCCATCCAATGAAGCTTGTTTGAGGACAAGATTTGTTAAAGGCTATGGCAGATGTTGACAAGAGTATCACTTGTCAGTAGTATACAGTGCAGTCATTCACCAAGGATGCGTGGTATACATATTTGATCTTCTTCCTTCTCAATAACAGATGCCTAGAGGGGATGAATGCAACTCAAAGGAGAGCACTTAGGATGAAGAGTGCTCATTTCATGCTCAAAGGAGGTGCCTTATATCAAAGAAATTATGATGGATTTTATCTGAGATGTTTAGATCAGCAAGAAGCTAAGCATGTTATTGTTGAATTTCATGGGAGATATGGTACAGGGCACGGATCTATAGATTCCTTGGCTCATCAAATTCTCAGGTCAGGATACTATTGGCCTCACGTGTTCAAGGATTTACATCAACATTTCAGGACATGTCATACCTGTCAGACCTCTGCAACAAAAGAACGTAATCAAGCAATGCCATTACAACTCGTTTATGAGGTAAGACCATTCGCCCAGTGGGCTCCAGATTTTGTAGGTGTAATTAATCCAAACTCTTATGTAGGGCACAAGTTAATCTTAACAACTAGAGACTACTGCACTCGTTGGGTTGAGGCTCAACCATGTAAGAACAACACCACAGAGGTGGTTATCATATTTCTTAATGATAACATTATCACCAGGTTTGGAGTACCCTTTTCCCTGGGTGTGATAATGGCCCTGCTTTCTCATCTGTTGAATTTATACAATGGGCCTATGAGCATAAAATCATTTTGAAGTATTCATCCAATTATTACCCATAGGGAAATGGGGTAGTAGAGTCTACCAATAAGAACCTGTTGGAGGTAATAAAGAAATTGTTAGTAAACAATCCTAGAGACTGGCATACCCAGTTGAGATTTTCCTTATGGGTAGATCAAACCTGTAAGAAGGGTTGCTATAGGAAATTCTTCATTTAAATTAGTCTATGGCCAAGAGTTGGTTTTCCCCATACATTTGCAGATACCTGTTCTCAGGTTTATGCTGGAGTTTTATTTGAAGGATAATCAGATTGAGGTAAGGCTAAACAATCTTTTAAACATGGAAGAACAAAGAGACATTGCTCTACAACAGTTCTTTAAACATTAGGTTGTTGTCAAATGTTGGTTTGAAAAAAGAGCTAAGATTAAGGCATTCAGGATATCAAATTTGGTGTTGTTGTGGGATAAGGCTAAAGAGAAAAAGGGTGATCACCAGAAATTTGATAGACTCTGGCTGGGTCCGTACCAAATAGCGAAGATCTTGGGTGAGAATGCTTTTCAGTTGACCACCTTAACGAGAGAACTTGTTCCATTGCCAGCCAATGGATAGTTTCTCAAGCATTACTTTGGTTCGTAAAGGTTTGAGTTCTGAATTAATTGTATATATGTATTTTGTGTAATTATCTGTTCTTTGTTTTTGTTGGTTGTTTTCCTATTTGTTCTTTCTTTATTTTGGTTTGTCTGTGGTGTTTTGTGTTTGTTTTTGTCTTCTTCTTCTTTGGGGACTCTCTTTTATTTCCAGCTTGAAATATAGGGGTTGTTATTCAGAGTATGCCATAGGCACTAGGAGAGAAATTGATTTAGGCATTTTTAGGCATATTTTGTTGAGAGATTTCATTCTAAAACTTATGTCTTATGGTCATTTTAGAATTAGTTTGACAGCCTATTAAGAGTAAGGTATATTGTAGATAACCTCATGAACTATGATTGAAATCTGTCACAAAATAGATAAAACATCTGACTATAAAGGGGCCTATTCATCTCAGGGTGATTATATCTTTGATTCAAGTGAAAAATATGATTTCCAAAACTGTCATAGGGTCCACTATAGTTCTCAACCCATATTTCAGACTAGTAATGTCTGAGTATTGGGAAACTTATTAAAAGAATTTCTACAAGTGAAGCCTGTAAAAGAAAGAGAAAGAAAACTACTGAAATAAAGGCAAACTCAATACTACATGTATAATTCAAGTATCTCTATCGGGGCTATGGACGTCTGACTGGCAGTAGAGCAATGCTTTGAGAGAACTAGAGGTATCTCCATCAAAGCTATGGATGCTTGATTGGCAGTGGAGCAATGCCCAGGATTTCATTGCACGACAGTTAAAGGACTCAACCTATGTAGCTTGGATCTTAGATATAGTTGTCTAGGTGTGGAGAAAGTTCAAATAAAGAAGGATGCACCATATACATGCACACACTTAGATTCAAGAGTAGTTTATGTTGATTTACATTTGAGATTCCAACTCAACTTTACTTAAATATTTTGATCATACTTAAGTTAACATGTTTCATAAATCAAAGGATTTTGGGTGAATAAATTCTTCAATATCTTAAAAATGGGTAAACCATTTTCCTAGCCGAGTCACCATTTGTTATGCCTTGCATAGCCACCCCATTATTAGTTTGGAACAAAATGGGTCCCCCTTGGAGTTGATTTGTTTTTGGGTTTTGTTCAGGTCTTAGGAGTTGTCTTTGTTTTGCTCCTAAGTCTTTTGTTCTTTTGCTCTGTCGGAAGTGGAGCCAGAAACGAAACTAGATTTGGAACTTCTTAAGAGTTCCTAGTCCAAGTTTGGTTTTGACTCTGGGTCCGCTCTCTTTCCTTGTTTTGTTCTTTGTTTGTTGTTGTGTTTTTGCACTCTTGAGTCTATTTTTCCCTTGAGTTGTTTGTCATTTTCTTTGCGTTTTGTTTTTCCCGAGCAGAATCAGAACTGGAGGTGGAATAGAATTTGGAACTTTCAAAATTCTAGATCCTGTTCTTATTCTAATCCTGACTTCGCTCATTTGCTTTGTCTCATTGTTTCGTTGGTGTTTGGATTGGGCCCGATTTTTGTTTCGGTCTCGCTTCCCTTTGTGTTTGTGTGTTCTTGTTTCATTTCTTTCTTTTGGGTGGAACCAAAACCAAAATCAAAACCAAACTTTGAACTTTGTGAAAGTTCCATTTCAATTTTGGCTCTGTCTTCGCCCCGTTGTTTCTTCTTCTTTGTCGTTGTCTTTGTTGCGAGACTAGAACTAGGTAGGGGACTTTGTACAAGGTTCTTTATGTTGTCTCCGACCCACGTCCGCATTTGTCCTGCTTTGGGTGTTCATGGGACTTAACTGTTTGTTCATGTTGTTTGCTCCGCCTCCAACCTATCGTATTAATGACATTAATTGTAGCCTCTTCGCACGCGCAGATTGATTTAACTGGATCATTATCTTTGTTATTCAAAACATTTGAGTGAACTAGAGTTAGAAAAGCTTCGAGAGGATTGATTTGATTGTGGAGGCAAGTTACGAAGCAAATCGTGGTTAGATTTCAGTCTTTCCCGGAGAGCGTTTCAAGGTAGGGCTCTTCTCCTTCTTCTTCCCACTTTGTGTTATTATTTTTTTTGTTGTGTTTTGGCGCATTCATGGTTTTCGCTCCTGTGAATTTTTTCCTTCCTTTTTGTTTTTTCTTGTTTCTTTTTGTTTGTTTTGTCTTTTCTTCTTTGTTTTTTCATTTTGTTTTCTTTCTTTTTTGTTTGTCCTTTTCTGTTTGTTGTTGCTTTCACGACAGGTGGTTCGTTGTCGTGCCCTAATTTATAATTAGGGCTTCCATTAGCTATGGTTTCCCATACTTTAGATGTTTGAAACCCTGATTCATCCTGATCCTGTGTCCTTTAGATGTGTTCTATGGCGGATTTGTGTTGACGTAAGTGATTAAATCGACATATCGAGCAAACTAGGGTTTGCTCAATAAACTTTACAATGCAACAACCTTAGGTTTCATTTGGTCATTGTACAATTGAAAGGTAGGGGTTAGGCCCCCTTTATTTGGTTTTCCTCATAATCTCATGTGACCTAGGTTTTAAAATGCATATGACTGTCTTTGTAAAACACGCTTTGTTTTGCATATTGAATTGGTGGGAGTGGACTCAGGAATGAAAGTGTCTCGAGGTTGTTTTCTCTAGGACTAGTTCCTAAAATGACTCTGATTCTGGTCATTGCGGTGTTTTGTCTTTATATACTTATCCTCGAATCTTCGCACTTAAACTTAGGTGGAATCAGAGCCATAATGGATATCGAACTTCGAACTAACAATTAGTTTCTAGTCTGGTTCCCATTCCGGTCTTGTTTTGGTTTTGACCCCGCCATATGTTAAAATGTGTTTCCTATCCCTAATCCTTCTATGGTTTCGCTTCTAATGAAAGCAAAATTTGACTAAGTATAAATTCCATCTAAGGAAGGTAGGGAATGGTATTATATGATTAACTAATTATGATGTTTTTGTTCATCTAATACAGAAGTTTACTGCAGGACTCAAGAAATGTCTAGGGCATCAGACAAGGCTTCTCAAAGGAGCCAACCGGATAAAACTTCAAGGCAAGGAGTTAGGCCTAAGAAGATCAAAGTAGAGCAGCTCCCTTACACCTTAAGGTATAAGCATGGGGATGCCACTCTTACTGCCAGTAAAGTTGACTCAGGGTGGGCAGACATCATAGACACCAACCTAGGCCCTTTCAACTTTGAGGAATTGGTTTATGAAATATTCAATGAGGATGTTACACCAAGGGCCAAGAGGATTGCTCAATCAGGATTGGCACATGTTGCTCTTTTCCCTTTATCTGTTCAATGTCCAAAACTTATTTTGGTAGTTGTTGGAGCTTACAATCTTGCTACTAGGCAATGTATGGATTTCCAAGGGAATGTGATTATTGATTTAACATCACAAATTTTTAGATTTATGTTTGATGCACCTATTCCATAGAGCCCTAGACAATTGAATGAGGCTAAAGCATTGAATTTTTATAGCGACAATAAGGAAAACAATAGATCCCACATGAACAAGCATTGAATGAGGGTGGAGAAGAAGTCTCTAACCAAAATTCCTGACCAGCCTAAAAGGGAAAATTTTGGAAAAGAAATTGGAGACATCATTATGTTGCTTGCCAAGGTGTTTGGGAAAAGAGAGTCTTCACAATTCAAGGAGTGGATGTTTCCATTCATCCAAACTATTTTAGATGGTAGACAATAGTTTGATTGGCCAGTGATATTGTCAGAAAGCATTCACAATAAAATGTTGAGAGTGAGGGAAACCAAGAGTTTCTTTATGACCTCTTATGTGGTCTATGCAGCTACTCGGATGGGGATCTTTCTAGGACTTAATACAGTTGGTATATTGGGAGAGGCCTAGGGACAAAGGAAGGTATGGGAACACTATAATCAGCTCACCTTGCAGACATTGAAGTCACATTATAGGAGAGTTAATGATTCCTTTCTTTATGTCATCATTAACAGGCTTACTGGTGATGCTGGATATAGACTTAGTAGGGAGGCAATGGCCTTTATCAATGAGTGGGGACATTGGTTTATCCTGTACCCCACATTCACTTACTTCAGATTAGCAGGATTTGATGGTCATCCCCATTTGATTCCTAGATGTTGTGGCGATAGGGTTGTTTTGATGGAATTTATATATTAGGCTTTGGCTGTTAACTACAAGTTTGGCACCAAACATAAGACTGGTTGCCATAAGTTTCCAATGAAGTTGGGAGAGTTTAGTTGCCCACACATTGTGGCAGCAAAGGTTGTTTGTGATGAGTTAGTTCACCTAAGGTTGGGTTTATACACTATTAGGAAGCATTATGATCTTGGGAACAAGATGCAGGCTTTGCTTCCCAGTCTCTTTGACAAGCATTTCAATCTGTTGGAAGATTTTTGGATGGACTTGTAGGATGAATATGATTTGAGGAAAAAAATTATGAGAGATTACCTATCCCACTCATGGCTGAGTATGGGATAAAAGAGGATATTCTAGAGACATTATCTAATGATGGGGTAACTTTGGATCCCCAATATGATTTAGATAATGTAGGTACTAAATTTTTTGATCCAGTGGATTGGAATGTTGAGGAATCAATTGACATAAAGCAGATTGCAAGGCCCGTGTTGGATAGAAGTGTGCATTGGGTTAGCTTAAGAATTAACCAGCTTGAGGCCCAATCATCCAAAAAGAGGAAAGCTACGGGTACCACTCAAGGCTATAAAAGGAAAAAGAGAAGGATGGAACCTAAGGAACCCTTAGAGTTTATGCCTTCTAATGCAGAAGAGGAGGTGGTTTCCCAAGACCTCCTAGAGGTACAAGAAGGTGAGACAATTGCAGAAGTTGGTGCTTCTACATCTGTTGCAGGAGAAGTATCTGCTCAACCCTCTGTTACACAACAACCAGGTCAAGAATCCCCAAAGGGAACTCTCCATAAGGAAGCTGAGCTACTAAAGGAAATGGAGTCAGGAATTGAGATACATGATATTGCTACTAATTCTGAAAATACTCCATCTGATAAGGAGGCTCATGTAGTAACATGTCTTGATGTAATAGATGATGCATGGAACGAGCATATATTGATAGAGGAGGACCAATGAAAGCTCTTTGAAGATGCCAAAAGGGAAGCTAATGCTAAGGCACAAGCTGAGGCATTAGCTAAACAACAACAAGAAGATGCTAAAGCACAAGCTGTGTTATTGGCCAAGCAACAAGAATTGGAGGCTCAAGTTAACGCTGATGAATTGGCTCAGTAGCAACAACAAAAGGAGCAGGAGCTCAAGATGCAAGAAGAAAGAGATAAATTTGTTTTACAACAGAAAATTCATGATCTCGAGGAAGAGAAGGCTACTCAAAGAAGGGAAAAGGAGGCCCTCGAAGCTAAATTTAAAGCTGTTGAAGAAGCTTATAAAAAGAAGGAAGAACAAGAACACCTAGAAAGGGAAAAGGAGGTTGCAGAGATTTCTCTGCATGAGAAAAAGTCCAAAGAAGCTTGGGATTACGTTGAAGAAATAAAGAAGCAAAGAGACTAGGTGTTAGAGGGGAAGAGACTAGAAGACGAACGTCTGAAGAAGGAGTTGGAAGCCAAGAAACTGTAGGAGCAAAAGGATAAGGAAGAGGTCGAAAGGCTTGCACAAGAGAAGGCACAGAGTGAGTAGAAAAATGTGTAGGAGGTGGACTCTCAACCTGGAAATGCAATATTACAACCTTTTTCTTCCACTATTGCTACTTCTTCTTTGGCCCAAGTAGCTACTACTCTTGTTGCTTCTGTAGGCATCTTTTTAAAATCTGCAAACAACTAAACTTCAAACAAAGGGTTAGTGCCTTGCAAACTCTATCAAAATACCTCTATGAAATACATTGCAAATGCTTTCAAAATTCCACAAATGATGATAAAAAGACTAAAGCATTAAGAAAACAAAAGCAAACTACCTATTCCATAGTTGGATTGGTGTCACATGTGCTAGTGACCCTTTCCCAATCCTTGATCAAAACTCAAGATGATAAAATGCAAATGGAGATGATAGAGTGAAATGGACAAGATCAAATCTCAAATGAAGAGAGTAACCTTGCATTAAATTGTGGATCCTATGAATGAGGATTAAGCCTTCTTTTATAGATTTTGTTGATGAGAGATTGGCCAAGATGGTGAATGTGGGACTAAATATCCTCCAATGAGAAGATGACACTTGTCAAATGATGATAGGTCAAAGGTTGTGCAAGATTTGGGAAGAGTGCCCATGAGAGGGAGAATTTGAATTCAAATTTGCAATAAATTTTGAGAGGGGGACAAGAAAAACAACAATAAATGCAATGTTTGACTTGTCATGTTGAGGGAAAATGAGTGTTTTAATAAATCAATAAAATTGATTTATTGTGCAAGTGGAGATATCTAGATAATGCAAGTGGGATGGGATTAACATTTAATCAGGGTTAGATGATGATTATGCTGATTTAATGCTGATTAGATGATTTGACTTTCAAGACTTTGATAATTGATTTATTTAAATCAGAAAATGATGGAATATGATTTAGGATTTGATTTAAATGGCTTTTTGATTTATTATTAAAAGATTGATGATAATGCTCATTTGATTTTAAATAAATTACCTTAGGCCATGAGATTATTTAAATGAATGGATGAAGGTGATGAATGGATCTAATGCAACATCCAGTTCAGTTGATGAATGAACCTGATCAAATGCAGAATGTTAATTTTACATGTCTACAGCTTCTACTTGGTTGAAGCTTGACCTAGAAAGGAAGCAAATAGTTCAACCCTAGCCGTTGAACTGGGATGAAATGATGAAAGAGATTAAGAAGGAAAGGCCCAAGAAGAAGGCCATGGTTCTTCACTCCACCAAGCGTATTGACACAAGAGAGATCATTGTTGAGTGTACAATACCAATGGTGGATAAGAACCGGGAGGATATGTAGATGATTGATTATCAATTGGGCACGATTAATTTGGGAAGGCCTACTAGAAATCAACAAATGAACTTAATAGATATTGTGGCTTCCTCTACCAAGTCCTAGATGATCAAGGACAAGCAAAAGAAGGATGAGCTTAAGGCTCAATTAGATCAATTGCATAGGTTTTTAAAAGATGTTTCAACTCCAATCTCTCAACAAGCTGTTGCCCCTAAATCCCCAATCCTACTAACAAAGAAAGAGGCTGATGATTTGGTTCAGATGAAAAGTAAAGTGGGAATGATGGAAAGATGGTTGGACAAGCTCAATCAAGAGGTTGATGACGTGCTTGTTGATGGTTTTAAGATTCATAGAACGGATCTTGACTTGGCAGGGGATTTAGATCAACATTCCAAAGATCTAGATAAGCAAGATGAAGAATATAAAGAACATGCTAAGAAGCTTGAGGACATTAGCAGGGTACCTAAGTCAACTTTGCTTTAACATTCAATTCTTGAGGATGATAATGCAGATTTTGTTGAGGAAACTATGAGGATAATAGGGTACAAGTCCAAGGCTATTTAGGAGCATAAGAATGAAATTCAAGAGTTGACAAAAGATTTGAATCAACAGATTGAAGAATTGGAGGCAATTGTAGCTATTTTAGTCAATCTAGATATCTCGGTTAAAGAAGGTCTTTCTTTGGATAAGATGAGGGAAAGATGGAGGGGTAGATTTGAGGAAATGATGAAAAAAGGAGATGATGGGGAGGATTTGTTATTAGATCAGTTTATGGATATCAAGCAAGAAGCAAAGGCTGCCAGAAGAGAAGTAATCAAGTTAAAGGAGGTACAAAAGTTGGTTTCATCCGAATTAAGGAGGATTACGTTTGAAGATGAATGGCTGGATGGGCCTAATTCTAATGTCCTTCAACAGGTGTTCTCCAATTATGATGAATACATCTTTGAACATGCAACACAAAAATGAACTAGATCTCCTTACTAGACACAACATCTCCTTCTCTCCTCTTGTGCAAGGTTTTGATGTGGACTCAACTCTGGTTCCTTTCCTTAGTTTCACCATTTTCTTTGGGAAGTCAAAATTTGTGCAACATTTTGCTCCAGCCTTCTAACTCAAGAGAGCAGTAGTTCAGTTTCATCAACAGTTCTTGTTCCTTAATTTGTGGATCTAGATTCTAAATTGGGAGGAATTCGTGCATGCTGGGCCTATATGTATTATTTGGTTCCATTTTGTAAAGGTGGGCTAATTGAAGAAAGTTTAGCCACTTGATGATAGCAGATAAAAATAGTTTTAGGTTTTCATAATTGTTAAGCATATACTTTGAAATTTTAAGTGAATTTAGATATAGTTTCTTTACAGCTTTGTGCAAGTTTTATGTTATCAAGTTGGACTTATTTGATGATATTAATGATATATAATCAATCCACATGTCAGTGATTTTGTTGTGCCTAAGTGTTTCTTATTTGATGAAAGTCAATAGAGGGAACCGAATTTAAGATTATCTCATTAAGTTATTTATGAATGAATTGCTATTATATCTATTTGATATGTGTTTTGATAATGAGTGAATGGTTTGTTTCAAAGTTTTATGAAGAAAGTTTGGTGAACAGTTACAATGATTAGCACTGTGGATGTATGCAATGGTATAGATTGTTCTATGGATTATTTCATGTCATGGTTGTGGATGAATGAAGAAACACTCATTGTTGGTATGCATGTCTAGATGTTAAGTAGTTTTATTCATATTCTTTTGATTTTAAAGCTCTGATCTATCTTTTTCTCTTTATTTAAACCCCCCCTCCCCATACGCAGAGTAGTTGATTTCACATAGTTT
The DNA here is from genome assembly GCA_007258455.2 of Sequoia sempervirens. Taxonomy (NCBI): domain Eukaryota; kingdom Viridiplantae; phylum Streptophyta; class Pinopsida; order Cupressales; family Cupressaceae; genus Sequoia; species Sequoia sempervirens. Next base: position 268,382,441 of record VDFB02058242.1, read on the forward strand.
TGTTCCTTGTTACTAGCAAAGGCCCCTTGCAAATCATAGTTACATTGACCTTTGAGTGATATTAGCACAGTTGAGAACCAACTACCAAGACCTTGGGAGTTAGATGGCTACATGTTATCTTTCTTTTTCAGGAGAAACAAAATAGTAATATTCTATTTAATGTAATTGTGTTGTACTGATCATCAACATGTCTCTCCTGGTGGTTGGGTTTGGGTTGGTAATGGTAGCTTCTTTGGTGGGTTTGGTGTGTAGTTTTTTGTCGGGCTGATGTAGCTTTTGGGTGATTTGGGTTCTTTTTTTAATTTCCTAGACAAATACAGTGTTGAATGTAAAATATTTTTTCAAATTAATACAAATATTTACCTATCAAAAAAAAAAATTGAGCCTAAGGAATATGTTGATAAGATAAAATAGCTAAAAAAATAATGAAACCTTTAGTTTCTTATATATTCTTGTGTGACCTATCGATTTAATTTTTTATGATAAAGAATTAGGTACTCCTGAGGTTATACAAGATACACTACAAAATAATTTCAAGGACAAATAAATAAGATTATGGTCATTAATTATAGAATAAACTAAAAAATCTCAATACATATAATTTTGATAGCATCCATGACTTCATCACATTGTTTAAGTATTTGAGAATATATTTGATAAATTGTAAACTTGTGAATAACTCTCAGTTAGTTCTAATTGTGCTTTCTAATCTTGGACTTCACTATTCAATATTTGTTTCCACCTTTCACACTACTAAGGCAACCATATGAATAGATTTCACAATTCCCTTTGTTATGCCTTTGTTAAGGCACTTACTAGAGAGAAAGGAAAACTTATCTAGATGATCACCTTGAAGCCTTCAAAGCCTCATGCTCTAGTTTCCAACCAAAAGGATCCACATATCTAAAAGAGAAGAAACATAACAACCTAACAACAATAAAAATAATAGAAGTACTCTACTCCCAAAGCATAAGCAAAGACCTCGTCTTTCAAAGGGTGATAATTAGAAGAAAATACAAGGTTAAATGTGCCTACTATAATAAGGCATGACATTATGATCTAAGATGCATGAATATATAGATATATTGAATAACAAAAATTCTTTAAAATAATAATATTAGCCATCTAGATTCCTTTTCTAAAGGTTCATCGTCTAAGATTTTTAAATTCAAATAAATATAAGGTGAAGGCCCTTGTAGTAGTTATAGCTTTATCCTCTAAAACATGGACACTTGACACTAGTGTTTTGCACCACATGGATCCATCACAAGATGAGTTATCATCTTGAGTGCATTGTTTGATACCTCAATTTTTAATGGGAAATGACTCTTTAGTCCATGTATGTGAGAGAGGGTCTCTTGGCGGGAAAATATGATGTTCTATGTGTGTCATCTTTGTCAATTAATCTCTTATTAGTATATCAAATCCTTCACACTAGTAGAGGTAAGAAAGTTGAGTTCTCTCTAGATGTGATGGTGATACAAGAGTTGATATTAGTACTAAGTCTCCCAAGTAGTTACAATCATTAATGCTCGTCTTTCCTAGGTGTAAATTTTTAAATAATTTTTTGAAGGTGCTTTTAAAGAAATTACTCCTTTTTATCCACACAATATGTTGGTGGGACTATAATATTCAAAATAATACATAGAATGAGACCAAAATGCTCCTGATTTAGTCATGTATTATATCCTCAAAAAATAAAAATCTAAAATTAATGGGAAAAAATCCCATAGGTTGACTAGAAATCAATCAAGAAGAAACACCCATAAATCTAGTGTTATGAATAGGGTGTTGTACACATTGCACAAGAAATGAATTATTTATGTATGTAAAATAAATATTTATTTGTGGTTCATTTTTAAAATATGTGCTTAGCCACATTAAATATTTATTTGAGTTCACTTGTAAAGTTGTATGTAACATTAGTTAGATATTTTATGTGTGGGTTACACATGGAAAAATATTTAATATTGGGAAACTTAGTACCAAAAAGTAAGTGTTGGGATCAATGGTTTTGTGAACTCATGCTTTTAAGGTACATGTTTTTACCCTACCACTTGGTTGTTTTTTGTGAGCTTGATTCTATAAAAGCAAGCACATGTTTAGAGGTTGAGGTTGACTAGTTAGTGGTTTGGCTTGGTTGTCATTGTATTGAGCAAGCTCTTATATTGAGTGCATATATGCAACATGACATGGCATGTGTGAATACATGCTTGGACACATGGAGGATGCATTGGATGAGCTTGATATTTTAGAAACATTCATGGATACTTTGTAAGTGTATTATAATATTTATATTGTTGAATAATTATATTGAGTGTGGATATTTTTTGAGGCTTTGTTTTCCCTCTTGAGAGTTTTCCTACGACATATCGTGTGTTATCTTTTGGTATGTACTTGATATTTTCATTATGATTATTTTGTAAGCTTGTATACATGCTTTTCTCTCATGGAGTTATGTAGGAAATGGTTGATCAACTTATAATATTTTCCTAACAAGTGGTATCAGAGCCATGTTTGTGTCTAAGGGATGTGAGAGATCCATGCTTGTTTTAACCCTTATATGAGAATATATGATGCAAAGTTGATGTCATGACAATGTTGGAGAGATTTAAAACATTTAAAGATATGAGATATGCTCTATGGGTTAAAATATGCAAATTTTGGATTTTAGGGTTTATAGATTTATGGTTATATTTTGTAGATCCAGGGTTTGAAAATGAGTTGGAAAAGGGGTTTTTCCTTGGTGTCTATCAAGAGGGTTTTGTGGGGAAGTTTCATAGATGACCCTTGGGACAAAAAAATGTTGTCATTGGATCCAAGAAGCTTGATAAATGAAGATTTTCATAAAACTTGACCTATTTTGGCCACAGGGGATGCAAAGAAAAAAATCCCCTAAACCTCTTGTTTGAATGTACAAATTACAAATTGAAAAAAAAAGGGTATGAAAAAAATTTAAAAATGAATTAATTAGGATGGGGGGTTTGTCTACTAGTCAATGGGGCCTTAAGTATAGGCTCCCCAACTCCTAATAGGGTCAACTATAAAACTAGTCCTTGCGAGTTTAAAACCAAAAATATAAAAGTGAAAAATATATATTTTTAAATTTATTTTGGATTTTTCCACCAATAATGTTGATGTAAGTTTTATGCCTAGTACCCTTGGACCCCTCATAACATAATAGAACAATTTTCTTATAGGGGCATAAATTTCACCCATAGTGTCAATATTTTTACTTCTTATAATTGTCAAAAAGCTCTCTCCAAGAAACACGTAGTGGTATGGGTTTAGTTGTCAAATTTTTCCGTTTTCATAAGAATTTGGTGCCATGAAGCTAGGATTTCTTAAAATAGTTAACAGGTCATAAATTTTGCATACAAAATTATATTTTTGATTTTGAGTAGGAATGGAGAGAATTTATAATATTGGTTTTTCACTTGGATGAGTAAAGATAGTTTGGTACTTGTTTGATCACTTGTAGGAGCCTAAGATTCAATGTGTGATTATGTGAGCATACATAGATGACATGGAGGGTGAAACTTGAGGGAGTGCACATTTTTTTATGATATTTTTATGATGGTTTAATGGATTATTAGACTTTTTTCATCTTAATACATGTTTACAAGTGTTTTTAGAGTTTGGAATTTAATGGAGATAAGTACACAGTTTGTCTTCTGGTTTGAAGACATGGTTGATATATGTGTGAGACTTAGGATCTTGGTATAGTGAGAGTTGGTTACAGGTAAAATTATGGTGATAATTATGGTTTCATGGATGTTCATGTGCATTTGATCACTAGTGTGACACGATCATGTATGCAATTAATAGGTGGTAGTGTGGTTTAGTTTTAGGAGGTTGTTCTTATCTCTTGGATGCTTGTTTGGTTCATTGACTATATTTATTTGGAAAATTATATCTATAGATGATTTGGTGTTTGATTCTCGAGATCTATAGGTTATCTTCTTAGTTATCTCAATTTGTAAGTTACTAATGTGATGGTGAGTTTGTACTTTGTTTTGATTAAGGATCTATGAGTTATAAAACTGTGTGGATTATTCACCCATTTGGTTGCAGAGGGACAACTCACATGTGGATTATTGATATCCATAAGTCTTTCCAATGTTGTTGTAGATTCAGTTAGTTGACCTTGTTTGTGTTAATTTTTGTACTGGTATGTTGCATTGAGATGAGAGGATGAATGATCAGAGTCCTTGAATAGTTAGTTGTTGGGATTTGTGGCATGTTGTTCATCACAATGTCATGAATAGATTGGTTACACATTTCCATGGGAGATTTTGATAATCATATTTTGGTGGTGGTTGTATCTTCTTGGTTTTGGAGATATTGGTTCTACTTTATTCTCTAGAGTTATTGGTGTTGTAGTTGAGTGTGTGTGGATCATGGGTGGTCTTCATTTAGGAGATGGTTATCATGATTTCATGGAGATAAGTAGTATTATAATTCAATAGGAACTTTGAAAATAATGTGGATTCATCACTTAGTGATGGATGTTCTACATTTTTTGGTGCCATGAAGTATTTCTTGGATCCTATTTATTACAATTAGAATTCTTTGACATTTTTAATTTCATTGCTAGGAGATAGTTATCTTCATGTGATTGGAGATGTTGATATTTTGGTTAGACATGGGGAAATCTTGAGTCATTGATTAAGGTGATAGGTTTATGAATTTTCAACTTTGAAAAGTGATCCTTGGTTGAGGGGATGTTTGGTGTTGTATCATGGTGGACTCTTAATTGCACATGATAGTTTTGGCATGATACAAGTGCTCTTGGGATCAAGATATGTTCATTAGAGAACATGATCTCCTTTTGAGGAGATGTTAGATCTTGATATCATTATGTGTTCCTAATTATATAGATGTGTAGTGGGAGCTTTGATGGTGATCTAGATAGTTCTCTTGGTATTGATTACATTGGTCATGTTCTTGGAGCTTCATGATATTGTGGTGTTGCATTTGGAGCTTATCATGGATTGATCAACTATAGGTGCTCATGGATACTTGGAGACATGGGTGAGGATAGATTTCTCTTGGGTTTAAACACATTTTTTGAGATGATTACTCTTTGGAGGTTTTAGTAGGAAGTATGAGGAGCCTTCACCTAGATATTGATGTGAGTTCAGTATGGACCTATAGAGGAGACGTTTCTTGGAGAGAGTCATTATGGCTTGGTGTATCCTAGAGGATCAATCTCATTCCCCACACTTGGTCTAGGTAGATAATTATTTGAGAGGTATTTCCCATCCCTTTTTTAGATTCATTATGTTTTATGATTTATCTTCTCATGGATATGGATCTCAATCTATGATTGTTAGTTTTAGATGATTAATTTGAGGAGTATTTCGAAAGTTCATATCCTTGTTCATATGAGCTTTATATGTGATTCATTGATGAGGATCATAAGAGATGTTATTGGGTTTATTCCTTATTTTGGGAATAGGTTTGAGATTGATCTTGCTTTATTAGAGAGTCTTACATTCATGTTGGTTGTATGAGATGTATATGTTTTATTTGATCTTGGAGATTGAACAATTAGGTGTTATTGGGGATTTTTACTTGGGATTGTGAAGATCTTACTTGACACAAATCAACACTTTGAGGTATTGGTACAAGGACATGTGATGCAATATGATTTTCATATTTTCTCTCTTTGTTTTATGGCTACTTCTTTGAGGTTTGTGCTCACATGGTTTGGTGTGGTGAACTCGAGATAGTTACAGTGATATGTTTTGTTTGATTATGCAATATTTTTGATTGCATGTATGGATCATTGTGATTTTCCCCTAATACTACATAGTTTTATTATGAACCACACCTTGGTATATGTGGATGATGAAAATGTGAATTAATATAAAATAGGAACAATGTGATGAAAGTACTAAATTCACACTCAAAAATTACTCATAAAGCATAAGATCCATGCATGAGTCAAATAATAAGCAATTATACCATAGCAAAGACCTTGATTTTCTCCTTTATTTATTTGATATTTGTTTGAATGCTTGATATGTGGGTTACTCTTCAAAATAACATAACCATGATAGCACAATGATAGTATGATAACATAATTTTGCAACGATATGATATATATTCAAATATAATAGATATGTAAGATAACACACTGATAATAAATATTGATAATGCTTGCTTGATATTGACAATGCTCATGCTTGATAATGCTTGTTTGATATTGAAAATGCTAGTGCTCTATATCTTGATTTAATGATAAATAATACTAGCTAGGGAATAATATTTGGATGAAGGGTTTTATTTATATGTTTCACTTGATATTTGATCAATGGTGGAGATTAACTAGAAGAATCAATGGATGAGAAAGTTGGAGAAAAGGTAGGAGCTTAAATTGGTAAATGGATTGGATTGATGATGTGTAATAGTTGAAAGAATTAAATAAATTTATTTAATTCATAAAGTATAGTTGTAGAAATAAATGAAATGTTAATTTTATTTATTTTGGAGGGAAAGAGGTAACAAAATAAATTATTTTAATTTATTTAAATATGGAAGAACTGTTAGCTAATTTATTTTTTTGAAAATTATTTAATTATAGTAGACTAAAAGAAGTAATTGAAATTTTTGTTGGAGGGAAAATGATCAATTAGGTAAATAATTAAAAATTACTTAATTAATAAAGATACAAGGAAAAAATGAGATAATTAAAAATATATTTAATTGTTATAGATAAAAATTAAGATAATTAAAAAATTAATAGTTATTAAATTATTATACATAAAAGAGGAAATATTAGTTTAATTAAAAAAATATTTAATTAATATAGATAGAACAATTAATGAGAAATTAATAAAATGGAAAGATGGAAATGTGTTAGTAATTTTTAGGTGTCTATATTTTGCCCCTCTTTGAGACAATGCATTTTATACCATTGTTTATGTTGATATGAAAATTATGTTAGTTATATGCCCCAGTATGCCTAAATAGACCAAGGGATGGAGGTAGGATGTCTTCTTGAGAGATTGGCTAGAAAAATAATTTTATGGTTAAACACTCGACATATAGGATAGGCTAGGTATAGTGAAGTAGAGGTGAAAAATGGAATTGGTTGGTAGAAAAATAGGCAAAAGGGATAGTGGGAAGAGGCTAGATAAGAGGGAAATCAAGGTTAATGAGAAAAATTAAGGTTTCAGTAGCTACAAATAGGGATAGGAGGGGCAATTTATCCTCATTTGCACTCTCTCACTTTTAGAAATCCAGAGCATCTAGAGCATCTAGAGTAAAGTAGTTGATAAGATGACATGCATTTCAAAGAGCAATCATCGGGAAGAGTGTGTGGAGGTGTTCAAGTGGCTAGCTAGATCAAATCTAGCAATAAGTGCCTAAATTTTGGGTTCCTAGAGATGGTTGTAGATAAATTTATGAGGGGTAAAATTAGGTTAAATATCAAATGCATGTCGTAGAGTAGAAACGTGAAAATGATAAAAAATGTGCACATATGATATACTATTGTGCATTTATGGGTGATTCTGCATGATTGATGTGATATTGCACGATTGATAGAAAACACTATGCAATTGATTAAATTGTACAAATGATGGATATAGAGTGCAACTGAGAGGTGTAGACACCTAAAAATGACATGCATTTTCATTTTTTTCTTTGCATCTATAATAATTAAATAATTATTAATTATTTAACTATCTCAAATTTTCCTTATATCTATATTAATTAAATAATTTTTAAATAATTTAATTAATTTATCATTTTATCTCCAACTTTTTTTTTGATACATAAGATTAGTAATTTATTGATAATAAAAACAAAAATACAAACGTTTTCCATGGAGGTAAGAAGGCGAACTGTAAACCCACTAAACCACCAGTCCACAAAAAACTACAAAAACTACCAAAATGCTTCACTGAACCACCAAGAGCCCAACCAAAATTAACAAAGCCAAACATTATAATGGAATTTACACAGGACAAACTAGAACTAGCAACTACAAACCAACAAAAAATGAGCCACCACCCAACTTACATAAATTTGTTCAACTTTGCAAAATCTTCAAATTCTGCTTTCCACTCCACACTATCAATCGCCATTAGCCCAAAGAACCTCTTTAGAAAAACCACAACAACCGCCACAATTGACTAATGTCGCATCAAACCCAGTCCCTACAAATCCAAGAGGAAAGGAAAAATCTTCATTGTGTCCTCTGAGCTCACCCTCTCCATGTCATAAGGCCTTGGAAATCCCCTGCCTTCGATCACCACATGAAGAACCTCATCCACACCTTCAACCAAGTCCGCTCTGAATAGTTTAACCAACAAAATTTTTGCTTCTTCCTTCAGCTCCAAATTATCTAGAAGAGAGGCAAGGAAATGGGAAGAGACATGCAAATTGTCTCTCTCGTACTCCCTGCACTCCAAATGACTGGAGTCCAACACCATTTTCACGGCCGCCAGCACCAACGGATCATAATTCAATAGAATCTGTTTTAATCTTTGATCTATGTCCTCCCTGAAAGGGGCATGTCTCGCCGATGACTGCAGAGAAATAGGAGTGTTAGCCCCAAACCGAGCAAGGCCCGCCATCGAAACCTCGATAATAAATTTAGAGCTCTTTGCCATTCTCGAGCCCACACCAAAAGCACCCAACAATAGAGATAGAAAAAACCACAAACGCCACACTTTGCAGAGAAAAATTAATGCAAAATAAGATCCAAGATTGCAATAAATAAACCCGGACCACGAAAACTGTTGGAAATAGGATGCCATTTAATTGCAAATCCTAAACATTAATTATTTCATGTATCTCCTAGATTCTTGGAATGTGTTCAACAACACTAAGATTAGGATGAGATTAATTATTTGGATGAAATAAATCATGAAATTGAAATTTGTAGTTATTCCTAAATAATAGGAGCATGTGGGTGCACACATGGTAAGGTGCAACTCACCTTGTGTTCAGTTAACTATATGGAGTAACAGTTAACACTTTTGAATGCATGTAAAGATCCTAGGAGTTAGGATTTGATGTTTGCAAGTTGAAGTTCGTTCAAAATCAGTTTAGTTTAGTTCTCAGTTATGGTTCAATTATCTTTAGTTGCATGCATGTTGGTTATTTTGAGTTGCATGTAGTTAGCTTCAGTTAACTTGGAATTCATGGCTAATAACTTGAGTTGTATGACAGATAACAGGGACTACCTCCAGTTAACAGGGGATGACCATTCTTGCATGAATGGTGTTGAGTAAATGTTTCAGTTAACTATAAATCACTTGGAGCCAACTTGGGCACCCAAGATGCTTTATTGGATTTACCTCACATGCATGATAAGATATTTTTGAAGGCTCAGTTAAGTAGGATTACTTAAGGGCGCCAACTTTGAGGAAGAGCTTTGGATTTATCACCAAAGTGAAGGATGAGTTGTAGCTTTAGTTTGGGACGCCCAAATGGATGAAGCACATGTTTTAGCATTGTTATTCACAAGATAACTCTATTTGCATGAGATATGGCGTACCTTTTAGGGATAAGGCTTGTGTATTGTAATTGTAACTCATGTTGAGTTTACAAAGTTGCTTAAAGTCTATATATCTCAAGCAAGTTGAATAGAGTTGTGAGAGTTGGTTATTGTAGGTGTGAAGAAGATTGGTAAAGACATAAGAAGCATTCTCAAGCAAGAATTGAAGCTATTGTAATTCAGAGATTGAATAATAGAATAATTCTTGGTGGAGTTTTTTCCCAAAAGGGTTTCTTCACGATACATCTTGTGTAATCTTTCTAATATCCTATCTAGTTCTTCTATCAACTTCTCTCTACATTCTAAAACAATAAAATGGATTAATCAAGATAATCACCCACAAAGAATATATGTAACAAAGAAAAGACTTACTTAGATCAGCAATATTAAAGTTTTACAGAGTATTAAGCTAAGAAAACACCTCATTTTTCAACAAAAACCAACCTCCACAAATCGTACCCCCTTCCTGTGTGCAAGATGTCTTCAAAAAGAAAGGAGCTCTCATCTCCATTATTAACTTTCATAGATACGAGTGCCATAGTTGTCCTTCACCGTACACTCAGCTTGCCGACAAGACAAGCCAACTCCACCCTACCAACATTTATGCCGACTTGGCTTGAAAGACCCCCAACCATCTGCCACCCTGGCAACTCATGTCACCTCCCTCCACCACCATGGAGGGATGCCCAACCTTCCAACCACATCATTTTACCTCCAACTTTAATTCAAATAATTTTAGTTATTTATTTTGGTCCACTATAATTAAATAAATTTAATTCGCTAACACTTTCATCCAAAATAAATAAAATATTTTATTTATTTTTCCAACTATGCTTATGAGTTAAATAAATTTATTTAGTTATTTCAACTATTACACCTCATCAATCCAATCCATTTACTAATTTTAGCTCCTACACTATCTCAATTTTTTGTATCCATTGATTCTTCTAATTAATCTTCACCATTGATCAAATATCAAATGAAACATATAACTAAAAATATTTATCCACAAGTGGGAAAAAGGGCGGGCATCCCTCCATGGTGGTGGAGGGAGGTGGCATGGGTTTCCACGGTGGTGGATTTTTGGGGTCTTTTGAGCCAAGTTGGTTGACATGTCTACAGGGTGGAGTTGGCCTGTCTTTTCGACAAGTTGGGTATACGGTGATGGAAAACTTTGGCTCTCATATCAACACATAGTGATGAGCGATAATAATGGAAATGAGAGCTCCCTTATTTATTAAGACATCTTGCACGTCAGAAGGGGGTATGATTTGTGGAGGTTGGCAGTGCTTTCGTGGTCTGGGTTTATTTATTGCAAGCTTGGCACTTTTTTTTGCATTAAGCTTTCTCTGCAGGTGTATGGTGTCTTTGGGTTTTTCTTTATCTCTCCTATTGGGTGCAATCTATGTGGGCTCACGAATGGCGAAGAGCTCAAAATTATCATTGAGGTTTTGGTGGTGGACCTTGCTCGGTTTGGGTTGACACTCCTATCTCTCTGCAGTCGTTGGCAAGATAGGCCTCTTTCAAGGAGGTCACTAACCAAAGATTAAAATAGATTTTGCTGAATTATGACCCGTTGGTGCTTGCGGCCGTCAAAATGGTTTTGGGGAGTACAGGGAGTATGGGAGAGACAATTTGCACGTCTCTTCCCATTTCCTTGCTTCTCTTCTAGACAATTTGGAGTCGAAGGCTGAAGCAAAAATATTGCTGGTTAAATTGTTTAGAGTGGACTTGGTGGAAGGTGTGGAAAAGGTTCTCCATGTAGTGATCAAAGGCAGGGGATGTTTGAGGCCTTGCGATGTGGAAAGGGTGAGCTCGGAGGAGACAGAGAATTGCGATGTGGAAAGGGTGAGATCGAAGGAGATAGTGAAGATATTTCCTTTCCCCTTGGATTTGCAGGGATCGGGTTTGATGCGACATCAGTCGATTGTGGTGAATGTTGTTGTTTTTCTTAAGAAGTTCTTCAAGCTAATGGTGGTTGACAGTGTGGAGTGGAAAGCAGAATTCAAAGAATTTGCAAAGTTGAACAAATTTTTGTAAGTCGGGTGGTGGCTCATTTTTTGGTTTGTAGGTGTTAGTTCTGGTTTGTATGGGTTTTTGGAAGCCAAGGTTGCGTTAATGCCATTAAAATGGATTGGTTTTGATGATTTTGGTTGGGCTCTTGGTGGTTCGGTTAGCAATTTTGGTTGGTTTCTATTGATGTTTTTGGGGGTTGGATGTTTAGTGTGTTTATATCTCGCCTTCTTACTTGCATGACATAAGTTTATTTTTCTGTTTATATTATCAATAAAATACTAATCTGATGTATCAAAAAAAAAAAAAACCCTTTATCCACACATTATTCCCTAGCTAGCTATCATTATCATTATCACACATAATTATTATCAAGTAAGTTCATATCGATATCTTTTATCTACTCCTATATATCTACTATATTTGATCATATATCATTATTATTGTAAATTAATGTTATCCTACCATTATTATGCTATCATGGTTATGTTGTTTTGAAGAGCAACCCACATATCAAGCATTCAAGCAAATATCAAAGAAACAATGGAGCAAATCAAGGTCTTTAATATGGTATAATTGTTTATTATTGATTCAAGCATAAATATTAAGCTTTATTGAGTGATTATTGAGTGTGAATTTGGTAATTTCATTGTATTGTTCCTATTTTATATAATTCACATTTTCATCGTCCATATTTTGGCACACCTGATGGGACTTACATCCCCAATTTTTTATAATATAGTTTGTAAAAAAAGGTTTTTTTAAGGTTACAGGTTCAAATTGACACATTTGTTTCATTCTATGGCACATCTAAGCCAACCTATGGTGCATCTAAGCTGACCTATAGTACATATGAGTCGACCTATGTTGCATCTAATTTGACTTATAATGCATCTGAGCCTAAAATAGGTGTATTTGATATATATTGAATGTTGGTATTAAGGTGTCTCAACCTTTGAGTCCTAGCATTATTTTTGGGATAAGGATTTATGCAAATATTGATATATCCTAAGTTTCCAACTATAATAGTTGTCATAGCACTTTGTGGGACTCGTCGGGAGAGTTATATCCTACATACAAGGTGCGAAGCTTGACGGGGTACCACTTGTTAGCTAGGCGCTTCATGGGAGCATTATTGCTTGTGCCTACTTTATGGAGGTGCACCATAGTGATACTTTTCATTTGGGCACTCATTTGGAGAGAGAAGTTTGAAAAAACTTCTCGGAGTTGCACAACAGTGACATGTGTCAAGGCATGTTGAGATAACTATGACATGTACCTACATTGTGGAAGTTGGTTCCCACTTTGAAGAGTCATGATTGGAAGTTACTATTTGCAAGGGGGAGTTGTGCATGGATGCAATTTCTTTTCTGAGTTGAGTTAACTTGGAATTTGGATGCCCTTTGAAGTGCAATTTTCTTATAGGTGTTTTTTACATGTGCATGTTGCATGTTGATGCATGTGGGGCCTTTCATGTTGCATGTTCATGCATGGGTGTGGGTTTGAGGAAACTTATATCATGTGCATTGCATACTCTATATATAGGTGCTCTTGCTAGAGGAGTTGAGAGGAGAGTGTTATTCATAGGGGTTATGTTGTTAGAATTCTATTAGAGATGGAACAAGGTGTAATTCTCCTAAAATAGCCTTGAGCCTGAAGAATGTATTGCAATTTCTTTGTTAATGAATAATATATTGGCTCTATGGTTTTAGAGTGGGGTTTTTTACCCGAAAGGGTTTTCTCCATGTAAATTTATGTGTTCTTTCTCTTCTGTCTTATTCTTCTTGTGTTGTAAGGGGGGAATCAAGCATACAAAAAAAAAATGTAAATCAATTAAACAAATTCAAACAAGATTAAGATCCCTAAACCCATTACTCATGAAATGTGAAATGAAATCCATGAATTCAATCAAATAAGCAATTAAGAACCTTAAATTAATCCAAAATAACCAACTCTTACCATACCATGTCGAAGTTGTATTGCATTGATGTTGAATTGTGTTTGTATTAATGCAAAGCCTCCATTATGCATTGCAAAAGATTTAATGTGTGTAAAATGTCAAACTAGAATGTGATGATAACTTGTAATGTGCTCAAGAGGTAATTGTGCAATACTTCGCTATGTAAATTCTAGATGATTTGTGAGAGGGTTGAAGACTATTTTATAAATTTCATGTTTTGAGATGAAAGATCGAGATTTCATAGTAGAAGATCCAAATCAATGGTTCAAAACTATTGAGAGGTATTAAATGGGAAGAATCGGTGGTTTTAGATTGCATAATCTATGTGATTGATGAAATCAAGTTGAGTATTCGGTGGAATTGAGGAAATAGATTAAGAGGTTAGTGGGATTGAAGAAATAGATTGAGAGGTTAGTGGGATTGAAGAATGGATGAGTTAGTCAACTGTTCAGAGTGAGAAATTAGTTGTCGTGATTTGCTCAATTATAAAAGGGGTGAAGATAATTAATTAATTGAATTAATTAATTAACATTTTTGAATTGAATTAATTAATTAACATTTTTGAATTGAATGTGCAAGTCATGTTTGAATTTAACAAATAAAGTTATATTTGTTTGTTGACTATGTTTGAATGATGTTTGAATGATGTTTGAATAATTAATTTAATTATTCATGTTTACAAAGGGAAAAGTGATTTAATTAAAATATTACGTAATAATAATTTAATTGATTTAAGAGAATAGGGTATATTAGTGACATAATTAAATAATTGATGTTATTTAATTAATCAGGAGGAATAAAGATTAGAAAAATGACGAAATAGTGAATTAATTAAATAATTAAAGATTATTCAATTAATAGAGGAAAATAGGGTTTTTGATGTAAATGATGTGAAATGCAATTATATTAGTGATAATGATGTCAATGATGAAAAAATGTCATTCAAGATGTGTGATATGTGTTAAGTCATTTTTATATGTCTACATTTTGCCCCTCTTTGAGACAAAGTACTGGTTGCTTTGTTTCAATGAATTTGATGTTTAAGATCATAATTGAAAAAAAAATTATACGCCCTGGCATTGTGCCCTGACAGTCAGCGAAAATTTAATACAACGCTGGGTTGCCCCTCGAGAGGTTGGCCAAAAAAAGTTATTTTCAGGTCAGGCTTGCGACAAGGTTTCATTATAGCTAAGATGCGTAAAGGATGAAAATTAGGCCCTAGGGCCTTCATTTATAGTTCAAATGTTCCCAAGAGCTCCTAATTTTGACCTAGGAGGGTTTCCAAGGTAAAAAATTATGGTTTAGGGGGATTTAGATGGTAAATTAAGTTGAAATTACCCCTCATTTGCACTCCTTGATTTGATAATTTCTTGCCTCTAGAGTCTTTGTGAGATTTTCTTCTACAAATAGTGATTCACAATGCCTTGAGTTTCAGGGGTTCCACACAAGTCAGAGGCATTCAGAGTATACTGACGACCAGCTAGTGTAGGGGCTCTGCTATGTATGCCTTTAATTTTTGCTTTTGTCCTTTTTTCGTCTTCTTAATTAATGTTCAAACTCATTTTTAGGCAATAGCGAACTTTTAGCAAGTTTTTCTCTATTGGCTCGATAATGGCACTGTCAACCTTTTGGAAGGTCACTTTTGAAAATTTCGAGCGTTATTGAAAAATATTAGCACTATTTCTTGGAAAATGTGCGCTATTGCCAAATTTTGGCACTTTCGCAAATTTTTAGCATTTTTTCCAAGAATTGGTGCTATTGAAAAATTTGGGCACTATAGCTAGAAATTTGGACACTATTGACAAAAGTGCTTGCTATTTCCTAGAAAAAGTTCGCTTTTGCTTCAAAATAATTGATTTGCAATGTTTAGTTCTAGTTTGAAGTTTCTGAAAGTCCTGATGTTGTGCATTGAATGGTTGCAGGCTATCCTTAAGCTGCTGTCTATGTGAGAGCGACATACTCAGTTGATGGATGGGTTGACCGATTTCGATGATACACAAAGAGACTTTCTCGATGCCATGGGTTTAGATTATCACTCACTTGTCGTTGCTTAGGGCTCATCAATCCATGATGATTGGGTTGGTAGAGAGGTGGCATTCTGAGACCTCTTCCTTTCATTTGCCTACTGGAGAGTGCACCATTACTTTAGAGGATGTTTGGAGGATTCTTAGGATCCCTATTCATGGTGAGCTCATTGAGTATGACATTTGAAGGGGTGCCACAATGATGGAGAGATTACTTGGTGTGGAGGAATTGCATGTTGATTATGAGATCAATTTGGGGTCTCTTTGTGTTGGTGTTGATCTTATGGTTCCCATGTTAGTAGGTATCATCACTGGACCTCTGATGTACAATAGGAGGCCTAAGAGGTTCATTGTCAATTGGGGCATTTTTTATTGAGCAGATGTTGGAGGAGGCCATAGTGTATGCTTGGGGTCAGTGTGTGTTGGCCTAGTTGTACAAAGATATGCACAAGGTCGTGTACCGAGCTGGCAACAGTATATCTGTTGGAGCTAGTTTGTTGCATTTTTGGGCTTGGGAGAGGATTTCCATCACTTGAACAAAGGGTATGTGGGACAGGTATGCGTATGATCCTTATGCTTATCAATACCATGGCTATCTTCATTATACTCAACCTGGTAGACTGTCTTACTAGAGGGCAGTTTTTGATGATGTTACAGATTTCATATGGTGCCCCTACATGGATTGTGAGGCATGGCCAGATGATTAGGATAAGCTAGTCTATTGTAGGAAGACTCGTTTCTTGATCAATAGCTTAGATCTCTTGCTTGAGAGATATTTACCAAAGAGGGTATTAAGACAGTTCGGTGAGCACCAAACTCGGCTTATTGATGATTGTATGGTCATCTTTGGATGCACTACTTGAGAGGAGTCCACTTGGGGGGCTCGTGAGGATTCTAGTGTAGTAGTGGAAACATTCAAAGCATTGAGACCTTCTCCATTGAGTTGGATAGTTAGTCCCATAGATCCTGGGATGACTTGTGAGTTTGATGTTGGTGGGCCCGTCATAGACTTGTGAGATTGACTATACCTCTAGGAGGTTTAGTTTTGGGTGTACAAAAAGGAGGTTATGTTGGGTGTCAAAAAGATCAACAACATCCTCAGATTTCCCATGAGCAACTGTGTCATGTTCAGGGTCAGCAGGATCAGCAGCAATAGCAGCGCTAAGTACCATAGGCTCCTCAAGGTCCTCCCCCTTAGGGGGATATGGCATCTCAGCTAGTGTAGATGACAAATAAAAAGAGATGTAGTGAAAGTAGAGCGTGATGCTGAGATTGCATGGTGACAGGTCGTTGAGGCACATATTTTGATCATGACTAGAGAGAGAGATACATTTAGAGTAGAGTGAGATACTCTCCATTGAGAGAGAGATTCATTGAGAGATAAGTTGGCTATCAAGAGGTAGCATAGACTTACAACTGAGATATATCTGGCCTCTGTCATTCCCTTACCCCAGTATCAATCCAAGCGAGATAGGATCCTACAGTAGGTGACATATTATTAGACTTTGTATGAGGCATTTGTGCCGAGGGCTCAAAGACATCCCTGGTTTGGTGAGTTGAGCATAGCTATAGGTGCAGAGTTGGGTGGGCACTTAGTCAAACGGTCTCCAATAATGCCCCAACCATCTCCTCATCATAACGAGCATCACTCGAGATCTCCACCATTTCCTGACTAGTAGAGCTAGTTTTGTGTATGATCTTTTATATGTGTTGTATCAAAGACTTATGTGGACATATTTTTGTATATATATATTCATCGACCCAACTGAGGCCTCGTATATATGTATTTATTCTGATCTCCTTTGATGTATCACACATGACATTATCCATTTTTGATGATATATGATATACCATGTTTTGATTTGGATTTATGACATGTTATGAGATGTTTATGGATGGTCATGGATATTTATATTTGTTGAATGATGATTTTTTGTATTTTTTTTATGTATGCATATGCTATGGATGAATGATTTATATA
>VDFB02058242.1:268400032-268558431 GCA_007258455.2 Sequoia sempervirens
TAGCTTTCAGATTTTCAGTGTGTGAGGTAGAGTTGGAAATTTTTATCATCAGGTTAAAGAAATAAATATCCTATAATTTTTAGAGGGAAAATTTTTAATTAAATTTTTTTAGTATTAATTGTTATTAAAAATTTGTGAAACCATCAATTTTTAATTAAAATTTTAAGTATTAGGTTTAAATATTTTTTTTTATGGAATTATAGGTTATGGAAGTAATTTCATATAAAATTTTAAAATTTTAAAATTATAGTGAGAGGTCTATGAATTATGAAAAAAAAATTACAAGATAAATTGGAATCTTATTTTTGAAAAATCAAACTCTTGTTTTTAAGTTTTAAACTTTCAATGCTTGTATGTGGTGGGTCTAGAAATTACTCCTATGAGTTTAAGGGTTTTTGTTCCACACAACCATTATAAGGCCTCACAATTTTTACATTCCTACCAATAAATTGAGATAATTTTTAAAGAAACAAAGCTCAACTAAAAAAATTAGCATTATTTATTGCTAAAAAATCATGGGACTACCAAACTTTCTAAAAATTATCACTTAAAATTTCTCACACTAACTACTACCATAAAATCCATAAGACCTCCTAAATATAAAAACTCGTAAATTCTCTCTTAATTTTTTAAAAATGATAAAAATAACCATAATATTAGATTATTTTAGGTCTCAATGCTATAACTTTTCAAAAATTAAAATGTAAATGAGGGAATAAGTTTCTATACTAATTTAGAATTAATTAAAATTATCAATACTTGTTGATAAAGAATTATATTTAGATAAAAGATTGTGTAACTTGAGTAAGTTGAGTAGATGTTTATTGATTTGGCATGATAAAGTGTTGAGTTTTTTGTTGACTAATTGAAATGATACAACAATGAAAGATTCCTTCCTCAAATCTGATTTGAAAGTTCTGATTTTGGTTTTCCTTGAAGTCTTTGACCAGCGTTTAGAATAGGTTTTGTTTTGTTTGTGTTTTATGTTTTTTTCTGAATTTTTTTGTGTTTTTTGGAGTTTTATGCGAATTGCATGACATGTACAATGCTAATAAAGGAAAAATAACCAAACATGCGATGATTCTATTAATTAAAAGATTGAAATTACATAGATATGAGTCAATTGCAACATACCCATTCATCCAAAGACTAGGAAATGACTTTTTACAAGGCTACAACTAAAATTTCAAGTTTGATATAACCTTGATACAGCAAATTCGAACTCTCCCAACTCTACAAATGACTACCCACTTCGTTTTCAGGTGTGAGAGGAGTTGTGTCACTGCTATATGAAACTTCTCAGCTCCAAAACTTCAAAAACTTCACCTAGCACTTAGGGTTTGAAGCCCAAATGCCAAACAATGGTGTGGCTGTCTATGCAACTGTTGAAATATGGTAGAAATGTCCTCTAAAAAGACTGATCTACAATTATAACCCCAAATAATGCTGCCAACTCCACACTAAAGCTGAATAATGTTGAATCATGTCACTAGGAGAAATGGGTTTTCGTCCAAATCTCCAAATTCTCTCGGAAGTTTGTGTTCCTAGAAGCTCCAAGCTCTTCAAACCCTCAAGTTTCTTGCTACTCTCAAATTGAAGTCATAAGAATGAATCTAAAATAGACAAAAATGCCTTTTTATTTTCACCAAGAGGGGTCAACCCTTTTTGGGGTTACTATTTGGCCTAAAAATTCATAAAATAATATTGAGGGTCTAATTTTACATTGTGAACTTGGCCCCCTTTTTAAAACAACTTAAGTTCTAAGATGGGGGTGCACTTTTCACTATTCACTTTCTAATTTGTTACTATTCACCTTTCACTATTCCATTAAAGCCAACTTTATGCATGAAGGGACTTGCTTCAATATTAATGGAGTGCCCTTGGCTTGTCTCAATGGTAGTCAAGCTCCGAGAAAAATAAGATGTCACAAACACACCAAGCAAGTTGTGTGAATGCAAATCTAGTGAACTAATGAGTTTATGCAATGTCTAAGTGCAAAAATGTAGCTTTGAATTCTTTTAAATCAAATATATTTGTGTGATTTTCCTTTTATGTTTTCAAATGACTAAATGAATGTCTTTAAATACACATCCATAGTTACTAATTTGAATTATATATTGTGGGAGCTAATGGGATAATAACTATGTTTTATAAGAGTTGGATTTTGGATAACAAAAGTGAAATTTGAAGTTGGTGGATTGGGCCATGCCAAACAAATTACTGAAGGGTGGCCAAATATCACAAAACATGTAGTGGTGAGGGTTGAGGTGGTCTATAGTGATAGTTGGTTGATGGATGGTGGGTACAAGTTAGTTTGTGCACTAAGAAGATCAAATCACATGCTTTGGCTATGCATTAATATAATGTGTGCAAACTAGTTTAAAATAAAGATGTCAAAGTAAAGGGTATGCACTTTTATGCCTTGTATTTTGTGCCCAATTTGGAGTGCATGTGAAATTACATGAATATTTATTTCAAAGTAAATATGCGTTAAAAACTAAACATGCATGAAAATGATGCAATGTTTTGTTTTCTTCATGTATCTATAAAGAATTTGTCATCTTCCACACATGCACACAAGATATTTATTGTACACGCATCATGTTGGTAATAAAACCCACAATCATCATTTTAAGCATTCAAGAGATGTGAAGGGAAATTACAATAGAAGGTTAAGGCTAGAGAAAGATTCCAAATTGATGAGATGAAGTGGAGTTTGAAACTACTAGGTCCCCACAAAATGTGTGAATGGAAACTAGCAAAAAAATAAAAATCTAGCAATATGACATGATACATAAGGTAATGTGTAGGTTAGAACCACTAGGTCCCCCATAAAGTATATGCATGGAAAAAAAGTAAAAATGAAGCAATTTTCCAAAGCACATAAGACTATGTGAACTTAGAACCATTAGGCCCCCAAAAAGTATGTGCAACAAAAGTAAAATTGGAGCAATACATCATGGTGCATTAGGCAACGTGGAGTTCTAAATTTATAGGCCCGCACAAATTATATGCATTGTAAAAATTTAAACTAAATAAATATGTCATGGAGCATAAGGTGGTGCTAAGTTTGAAAAAACTAGGTCACCTTGAAGTATATGCATTGCATAAAGTAAAGTATTGGAGCAATATTCTAGGGAAAATAAGGCAATGTGGACTTTGGAACCTTTAGGCTGCCACAAAGCATGCATTTCCCCCTTAAATTGAGTGTACAATGGCATTGTACATTCAATATGAGGAGAGAAAAGATGCACTGTGGTAATGGCCATAAAAAATAATTTGATAGTCATTGATATTATATGTGTGATTTTTCAATATGGATCAAGTAATGGTGGGCATATGGCTACCCTTTATTTTATTTTCTAAGAAGTGATAAACCTATGTAAAGTATGTGCCCATGTTGTAAATAGTATAATGTAAGAGTAAAGTAAGTAAGTTCATGTAATATACATGACCATTGAAAATAATTGCAGTAGCATGGGGTGATGAAGTTTTTTATTTTTGGCTCATACAAGAGAGTAGGTACTTATTTTGTATTGGTAAAGTGCAAAAAATTCCCTTGATGGGGAAGCTAGGTAACCTAGTGTGTGAGGTGAGGGCAAGGGTCATACAAGCATAACATATAAGGGCCAAGGAATAGTAAAAGGAAAACATGTTAGTAAAGAAGGATCAAGGAACAATAAAAGGAAAACATGTAAATAATAAAAGCAAGGTCCGAGAATAGTAAAATGAAATGTATGTAGGTAATCAAGGCAAGGATCATAAAAGTAAAGAAGGCAAAGCCCATGTTAATGTAAAACAAAAAAGTTTTAAATAAAGGTAGAAGCCAAAAATAAGGGGAGCTATGTTTTTGTCCACATGAGTGAAGTGTCACAAGGGACAACTACATTGGTTTGGATCTGTGATAGGTCGAATGTGAGCGTTAGAAAACAAGCAGCAAACAAAAGAGTGCAAATAAACACCAAAACAACCTACACCTCAAGATTAGCCTAAGTTGGAATCAACACAAGATAAAAACAACAAATGGAACTTTATACCTTGTGTCGAATCGATCCTTTGGTTGGCCCTTCGATCTTTGATGTGTATGCTCCTTGGATGGCAAGTAGATGCAAGATGTGAAGTGTGAGATGCAAGATAGTTGGACAAAATGGATGCAAATGGCTAAGTGTAGATTGAGAAACAAAACTGCAAGAGTTTGGCTAGCAAAATGATCTCCCCCAAAATGAGAGAAAGAGGGGGTATTTAGTAGGAATTTTGAGAATTTGTGAGAGGAGGGAGGGAGGCTAAAGATTAGGTTAATAAGATGGGCAAGGTGGAGTTGAGAATCCCACAAGCCCCAGCATCTTGGAGGATGTGGTATGGGAGGTGAAGGTGATGAGGTGGAGGAAGGACATGGATAAAATGAATCATAGGATTTGGTCAAAATATCCCTGTTACAAGGATGTCCTTGTCCTCATGTGGGTGACATGAGGAATTAAAAATTCCCAAATATTCTCACCGGAAGATGGGAAAGACAAAAGAACTCCAAAGGCATTAATTAAATGTGGAATTAAAAAATTCACATGGGGAAGGGAGATGCCTTGTCAAAAGAAAAAACACTTCAACAGGGCACCCACTAAGTGATTAGGATTGTGCAAGTACTTGGATTAGACCCATTAATGAAGATCGAAGAGAGTTAGATTCCATGATGTGTAATTTGATGCATGTCAAAGATCACATGGGGAAGAGAAAGGAATTTAATACCCTTTTGAAGGATAAAAAGTGAATTCAGTACCCTTTGAGAGGTTGATTAGGGCTAGTTAGTGAAGGATTAGAGGATGGTTAGTGGCTAAGAGATTAGAGCCGTCCTGGAGTGATGGCTGTTCCAACCGCGACGTGCATCCGGTTAATGGATTTGGTAGTTAATTTTTTGGGAGGGATTAAAGTCGATGAGTGGGATGGATATACTAAGGAAACTAAACAACGGAACATGAGTTTTTTGAATCTAATTGATGAAGAGTGAATACCTTAGGGATTTGGCAGAATTAAAGCTATTAATTAAATAATAGTAGTATTACTTAATTAACGAAAATAAGACGAAAGGGGATGAATTTGGATAAATTAAGTGTCCAAATTTAGACGTCTACAGGATCATCCCAAATATATGGAGGGAAAACATAAATATAAGTAGAAAATGTTGATGTAGGTTTTATTTAATTTTATTATTTTATAATATATTTTCTTACACCTAGTTTATCTTTGTTAGGCTAGTTGAAGTAGAAGTCATAGGGCGAGAGGTGTCACATTCTTCTGCAGGAGTTACTCTTTCTCTTTTATATATTTAAGGGTTACACTTCCTATTAGATGAGGTGCCCACCTCCTCTACCCCTATATTTCTTATCAATACACCCATTGTCTTTATATTTCACAACTTGATTAGTGGAATGGCATTGTTCTACTTATTTGGTTTTTGAATCTTCATTTAGTGGTATTGTTTATGGCTAAAATCTTAGGCATCAAGTCTTGTTTATTCTTTGTTTATCATAAAGTGTAATATGGTAACACATTTATGATGTCCTAATTTAGTGCATATTTTAGTTTTGAGAGTATTCTAGAGTTATGAAAGATTTATAGTAAAACTATTTTTCAATGAATGGTGGGTTTTTTTGCCTCACCAATATATCTAGATGGTTCAAAATAGTCAAGGTGGGCATTTGTTTCATATAAATTAAACATTGAGAAGGTGATTACTGTGGGTTTTTGTGTATAGCATGTGTTATTTGCTTGCAAGTAGCATGTGTTTCAATATATTTTGGCATGATTCTATACCCTTCATTACATCTAGAAGGACCTAAAACCTAAGATCAATCATTCATTTGTTAAAATCTAAACATTTCCCAAAGCCCTTATTCATCTTTATTTGCATGGTGAATGAGGATATATAGGTGGTATGAGTCATTATTAGTTTGTGGTTTACATTACATAGTGCATTGTTTATTAAAATTAAGGTTTTAGGGTACTTTTATACCATGTACCATAGTCTACATTCATATTTAGTGTACTAGTATCTTATAAATGGCATACCCTTGTTAGCATAAAAAATATCGTACATGCTCTTTTTGGTGTAATAGTACTATCATTTAACATCCTTCCAACTTGTATAAACACCTTTGCTATTATTTACACCCTATTGATGTGCCTTATAGTAACAACACCAATAGCTCTCATCAACACCCTAGCAACATACCCCTACCACAAACGATCAAACTAATGTACTCCTTATTGTTGTCATCAATCCTTGCTACCTACAATGTATCTACCACTGTCAATACTACACCTATAACCATGTAATAAATTCTTATACCATCACTAACTAGGAATTGATCATTAACCAATCAAGCAATTGATAATGACCTACCATGTGGGCTTTACCACATAAGATGATAGTATTGTTTATCTTGCTAGTTGGTGTATGAATCCTTGTCTTAGATGCTACATTGTCATAATGACTCAATCTTACCATGTGAAAGCTAGAGATAGTGTCATGATTCACCCTACATATGTGTCACATCATGCTAACATCAACATCCCTTTGGATGACCCTAGGTTTCACCCTTATTTGCTTCATTTTTTAAGTCCAATTTTAAAGGGTTCTTTCTTTATTATCCAAAATCCAAACAAGATTAATTTTTTTAACCCTACTTATTTTTTTTCTATGTAGTGGTAAGGTTTATTTCTATATTTAACGCCCCTAGTTTCCAAAAAATAAAGATTTTCTAAGAAAATATTACACTTTTCTTGTTTTGAGAACTTTAAGAGCCCCATCTATGGTCATAATCTCCATTTTAAGTTCTATTTTTTAGAGAGTGTATTTTTCAATAATTTGAAACAATTCCATTCTTTACATAAAAACTATATTTTTTTTATATTTTTATCATTTTTAATGTTGCAAAAATTGTATGAAACTATAAACTCACTTATTATAAAGTGTTAATCTTTTCTTTTTGTGGGGGAGGGGGGGGGAAAGGGGAGGGTTCTTCATAAAGTAATAACTTGTGGTGTGTTTTTCACTTATTATAAAGTGTTAATCTTTTATATTTTGTTTTTTTGTTTTTTTTGGGGGGGGGGTGGTGGTGTACTTATGTGGTGGCTCACATTTTATATATATTTTTTAGCATTATAAAACAACAACCTATACCAATATTAACACCTTATAACTATTTTGCATGGAAAATGAAGATGATAATGTTGCTAAGAGATAAATAATCATATTGTATAAGATTGAATTTGCATCCCCTATGCAAATCCCTTTTTTTCCTTTATCCACCTTAGAAAACCAAGTTTTGAGGATTAATTCCACTTAAACCCGTTGTTGGCGGTCCACTTGGCACCTGTTTTGAGCGTCGGTGGGGACATTTATGTCGAGGACGCCCATGCGGCGCGCTTACGTCCCTGGTAGATTCTTGTGGCTGAACCTGCAGAGGTGTTACACTTCTCATTAGCAACGAAGTTGTAACGCCCCCTTCGGCCAACCAACCCGAATATGGTCATTTTCTTCCTTCTTTCTTCATATTCAATCCTTGAACAAGCATTTCAACTCTTGAGAACTCTACACAACTCTTCAATAGATCAAGCCTTTATTCTTGCACACTTCAAGCTTCCATACTCACACTTTTGCATCCACTCTCACCCACTCTAAGCATTCAAGCATTCCATTGCAACCAAAGCTTCACTCTGTCACTTCGATAGAGCACGTTTGGAGCCACGCCATTGCAACAGAGGCTTGAGTTCCTCTCATTTCTCCCCCAAGCAGCCTTAAGTGCTCTTGGTGGAGGTGGTAAGCTTACCTCTCCTTTCCTCTATCACTTGGTTGAGTAGCATAGTACTACTTTATAGTGTTTGTGTTTTCTTTATTACACTATTTCTTTATCTCATTTCCTTGGTTGTCCGTGGAGGTGGAAACACCTAAACGGGGGTCTAACTGAGGCAGGCCCCTATTCAGCCACCCAACATTTTCCCTCTTGTTATGTGTAGGTGTGCATGTTGCGAGGAAGGTCAACTGGCGAATGAATTCCTAGGTGAGATCTGTCTTACCCTTCGTACACTTGCTTTTCTACTTTATAACATTAGAGAATACTTCGTTTATTTACTCATTTCATTTTGGCCTTTTAGTTGAGTAGCTAGGCCGTTAGTTATTTTGGTGAGTTCAACCTTGTCTCTGTTGTTATCTGACTGTATGAACTACAACACACTTTAGAGATGTCAGTGTGTCACGTTGTCGTCCAAAGACCATGCTAATGTCCTCAGGCAGAGAGCTCCTTGAGGCGTAGAGTTGAACCTAGAAACTGACTCGCCTAGCCCCACCTTAGAACTCAAGATTGTAGAGTGATTGTAGGACCTTATAGTCCTCATCATTCTCATCCTCATACCCTATGTTTTGTACTTAGCTGACGTAAGTTAGGGAAGCCTCTCGCATCTTGACCCTTTGTGACCTAGGGTCTTGCATGCGGTGGTCCCCCTCTCTTACATTTTTGGTGAGCCCAACTTGAACCATTTTGGTTTCGTTCTTGCAATACTGACAGTCCCTTTCCTCGTACTCTAGGAGTGTTGTAGGTGTGAGTGTTGTAATTTCGTCGCCTTACGGCCCAACTTGTGACCCCTAGTTGGCGTAGTTGGAAGGTTCCAAAGGTATTACACAACGAAACCTTAATTGGGTCACCATCTTATCCGTTAACCTTTGGGGATTTTGTGAAAGCATTGTCTAGTGTGCGTAATGGCCTCCTTTCTACATCAACCCATTCCATTTGCGCAACCTGCAGATAGTAGTGTTGGCATAACCTTTACTTCATATGACCTATCAATGGGCTTTAACAAACAACTGTCTCCTCTTTACATTCCTGCACGAATCAATGGAAACATCGTAGTTGGTGTTCTCGTTGACCCGACATCACAAGTGAATATAATAAAGGAGGAGATTATGCTAATAAACTTTT
The DNA here is from genome assembly GCA_007258455.2 of Sequoia sempervirens. NCBI lineage: Eukaryota > Viridiplantae > Streptophyta > Pinopsida > Cupressales > Cupressaceae > Sequoia > Sequoia sempervirens. Next base: position 268,409,005 of record VDFB02058242.1, read on the forward strand.
TACACAAGGATGGATATGATGCTCCTGTGAGTTTCATCTGCACACATGACGAACTTTTCGTACCCCCTGTGGGTAGTATTGTCCTATCAGTCTTAGTTGGACCTAAGTCTGTGAATCTCCTTTTTTATATCATTCTTGGATTGAACTCTTTAGAGTGAAATTGAGTATCCCTTGGTTGGTGGCAATGAACGCGGTACCCTCTGTTGTGCATAAATGTTTAAAATTTATCCACAGAGGCTCCATACATGTAATCCACGACACCGGTTATAGACTGTCGGTTGCATGTGGTAGCTACTCCTTGGATCACCCGCGGCTTGCGTCCATGGGTCCTCTTTCACCTAGGATGAACCTTTTGCATGAGACATATCAGAACTATAAGAAAGGATGTCTAAGGCCGAAAGTGAGATACCCTCCCTCGCTCTATGCCATCTCACATAGGGTTTGCTTGAAGGCTGAAAGCGATGCCACTAAGACTCGAAAGAGGAAAGAAGATAAGCGGTCTTGTGATCCTCCTTCCTCTTTTTCTGCCTAGTTTGACGCTTCTTCTCGCTTAGTTTTGGTACCATCAGGATCTAGTCCTTGTTTGCAGGAGAACCCCTTAGTGCCCACTTGGCGAAAGCCTAAGCGTCCCGTATTCGAGCTTCCTGTTCTACCGACGGAGCCTAGACCTGTTCGGTATGATAGGAAGAATATCTCTCGAGGAGAGTCCTCCTTGTCTTGACCTCTGTGGCCTCCTACCACTCCTACTTCTAAGGAAGTGAGCAAAAAGAGGCCCACCACTGAGGCTCACGAGTCGATCCCTCCTGTCGCTCCTTAGCCTGTTCCCCCTACTCCCACGCAGGAACCTATTCCTTTGCTCGAAACGGTCATAGTAGACGTTCCTATGGTTGAGCAGGAATCTCTTGTCCCTTTGCAAACCTCAGCTTCTAACTCCAAGAGTCGCATAAACCACCTTGCACATGAACGCAAGCATCGAAAAAAGGCTCTCTTGGCTGAGTAGGCCGCTTAGCAACAAAACGAGGAAGAAACGACCACTCCTGCTTTAGGACCTCTTGTAGTGTCTTCTTCCTCCCTTCCTTCTATTTCTCTCAAGTCTGGTCCTCTCCCAACTTTTGTTGCAAGCACGAATGTGCCTAACCCCAAACGGGTGCAAGTATTCATCACTCCCTCGGTAAAGCCCCTTTGCCGATGTCCGTTTCGGATATTTAGCCCTTCTCGAAGCATGTGGATATGGTCAATACCTTAGTCGTATCTGCTGCAGTTCTTTCTTCCTCTTCCTCTGCACCCCTAGCTTCGTCTATGGGGAGTTCATCTCCTCCAACAAAGAAAGGGGCAAAGGCTGGACCTTCTAGCGACGAAGGACGTAAGAGGAGCCCACCTTCCTCATAAGGTGGTCCTGTGTTGACTTGTTTTGTCCTTGTAATAGAACCAATCTCGGCTTCTCCCGAGTTCGTCACTGCTCTCGAGTCATTCAGAGAGCTTAGCGGTGAATCTCAGGCACAACCCATCCCATCCGCTGAAGTGAGACATGGTGATCCTATGGGGTGCATGTTTAACTTTGTGGATGAGGTTTCGGCCCTATCGGTGATCTTCGCGAAATCGCTGACTTTGACTCCACAAGAGCTCGATAGAGAGGACCTTGAGGGGCCCTCTTCCTTGGCCCTTGTTGTGGGAGGGTCAAATGTTCCTCCACTTAACATCTCGCCATTGTAGGCTCATCCTCCTTCCCCTTATGAGGATTTAGATTGGGAAGCGGATGACCTCTTGGTCGATCAATGTTAGGAGAAGGCCCTTTCTTGATCTTGTGTGTGTGTTTTGTGATGTGTTCCCCCGTGCTTGTGCTATGTGTGCCTCGATGACCCTCATCACCCCTGTTGGTGCATGGATATAGGCGTGGTTTTTGTGTCATAAACCTTCTTCTATTTGCATCATCATCCTTCTATGTTTGTGCTTGATTTTCGATATATTGGGGACGATGCAAAGTGTTGGGAGCATTTAGGCTCCCCTTCCATGTTGACCCAATTTTTTATTTTTACTTTGTTTTCTGTGCATTTCTTTGCATTGCAGTTACCTATTATTATATGAGCTCGGATAGATCTGACCCCGCTAAACCAGATCCCCCTATGCCCTTTGTTTGCATTTTTCTTTTCTCTTTATATTTCTCTCTTCTTTGCTTGAGTTGTCCCTTCTATGTGTGACAATGCCTCTTCTTCAACACTTCAATTTTCAAAAAATGAATTTGTTGCCAACGAATCTTTTGTCGAAAGTCTTCACAAAATTTTCCTTAGAATCACATTCTCAATTTGGAACCCTAATGGAACGTGTTTCCTTCATCACGGGTTCATAAAGAAAGGACTTGAAGACCTTCCTCTGAAGTGGGAACAACTTTTATTTCCCCTCGCACAGGGGCATATCCTTCCTTTTGAATTCCTTGATGAAGTGAACATCTTTCGAAAGGATTCCTTGATGATGAATCGCTCTAAGATGAATGACTGCTTTGAATTGTGTGTCCCTTGAGTGGACCCCCTTTCTTCCTCATGGCAGGTCCCCAAGGGACCCTTCTTTCAAAGCCTCTATTTTGAATGGAATCCTTTCACGTCTAGCCTGGGGGCAGCCTGACTAGGCTCATTCCATTTGTCCTTTTGTGTCTAGCTTGGGGGTAGCCTGACTAGACCTTACCTTTCAAACAACACGTCCCTTGAGTGGACCCCTCTCCTTTTGAAGGGTTCCCAAGGGACCCCTTTGAAAGTTTTACTTATTGATGGTCTGCGTGACCGGCTGCTTTTGACATGTCCTATCTGCGGGTAGACGTGTTGCCACTTCCTGACTATGCGGAGTCCACTTTCTCAGGTTCCTCCATGTGAGAGATCTTGGGGGATACCTCCTTGCAAGACTGAGAACTTATAGGGTGCTTTCCTTTGAGCTTCCTCCATGCGAGAGATCTTGGGGGTGGCTCCCCTGTAGGATTGAGAACCTGTAGGGTGCTTCTTCGGGTGTTCTTCATGCTTGAGTTCGTGGAGAATACCTCCATTGCAGGACCGAGAACCTGTAGGGCGCTTCTTCGGGTGTTCTTCATGCTTGAGTTCGTGGAGAATACCTTCCCTATAGGACTGAAAGCCTATAGGGCGCTTCCTTCAGTATTCTTCATGCTTGAGTTCGTAGAGAGTACCTTCCTTGTAGGACCGAGAACTTGTAGGGTGCTTCCTTGGGGCTTCCTTCATGCGAGAGATCTTGGGGGTTGCCTCCTTGAAGGTCCGCGAGCCTGTAAGACACTTTGTTTTTTCCAACTTCATAGTTCTGAGCAGCTATGGAGTCCTTTTCTTTTCTTGCACCTTCGGGTACGCCAGACCGAGTATTGCTTCCTTGACAGTTCAGGTATACTTTTCTAAACTCTACTCTCTTCTTGATCTACTTTACTGAGCACTCATCAGTACTCATGCTTGCTAAAGTGGGGGCAAAATGTATAAGAGTGAATTTGCATCCCCTATGCAAATCCCTTTTTTGCCTTTATCCACCTTAGAAAACCAAGTTCAAAGGCTTAATTCCACTTAAGCCCGTTGTTGGTGGTCCACTTGGTGTATCTTTTGAGCATCGGTGGGGGCATTTTTATTGAGGATGCCTGTGTGGTGGATAGACGTCCGCGTGGCGCGCTTACGTCCCTGACAGATTCTTGCGGCTAAACCTTCAGAGGCATTACACTTCTCATTGGCAACGAAGTTGTAATGCCTCCTTCGGCCAACCAACCCAAATATTGTCATTTTCTTCTTTCTTCATATTTAGTCCTCAAACAAGCATTTCAACTCTTGAGAATTCTACACAACTCTTCAACAGGTCAAGCCTTCATTCTTGCACACTTCAAGCTTCCATACTCACACTTTTGCATCCACTCTCACTCACTCTAATCATTCAAGCATTCCATTATAGCCAAAGCTTCACTTCGTCACTTTAGTAGAGCATGTTTGGGACCACGCCATTGCAGCAGAGGCTTGAGTTCGTCCCATTTCTCCCCCAAGCAACCTTGAGTGCTCTTGGTGGAGGTGGTAAGCTTCCCTCTCCTCTCCTCTATCACTTGGTTGAGTAGCATAGTACTGGTTTGTAGTGTTTGTGTTTTCTTTAGTACACTATTTATTTATCTCATTTCCTTGGTTGTCTGTGGAGGTGGAAACACCTAAACGGGGGTCTAACTGAGGTAGTCCCCTATTCAACCACCCAACATTTTCCCTCTTGTTGTGTGTAGGTGTGCGTGTTGCGAGGAAGGTCAACTGGTGAATGAATTCCTTGGTGTGATCCTTCTTACCCTTCTTACACTTGCTTTTCTACTTTATAACATTAGAGAATACTTCGTTTATTTACTCATTTCATTTTGGCCTTTTAGTTGAGTAGCTAGGTTGTTAGTGATTTTGGTGAGTTCAACCTTGTCTCTGCTGTTGTTTGACCGTACGGACTACAACGCGCTTTAGAGATGCCAGCGCGCTGCACTATCGTCTAGAAACTGCGCTGACGTCCTCGGGCAAAGAGCTCCCTGAGGCGTAGAGTTGAACCTAGAAATTGACTCACCTAGCCCCACCTTAGAACTCAGGATTGTAGACTGATTGTAGGACCTCATAGTCCTCATCATTCTCAGCCTCATACCCTACGTGTTGTACTTAGCTGAGGTAAGTTAGGGTAGCCTCTTGCATCTTGACCCTCCATGACCTAGGGTCTTGCAAGCGATGGTCCCCCTCTCTTACACATATAAAATAATGTAGGGTAATAAAATTGAGCCTAAGGTTCACAACTGCCAAGTGGTGGGATCGGTTTTGGTGTCGTTAGAGGTGACAACATATCTTGGTTGACGTGGGTATGGGAGATTTGGGTGGCAGTGGGCATTTATGTCTATAGGCTGGTTTAAGGACTATATTGGCGGTTCATTCGGCTTATTAATTTTGACTGACTGCTCTATTCGGCTATAGTGGGGAATGGAATGATGGGATGCATGTGTAGGTAGTGCTTAAATTGCCTTTTGGCAATGTAAATGTCATATTTTCTGTAATGGAATTAATGGAGTCTCCTATCAGCCTGCCTTCTGGTAGGAAACTTTGGGTGTTCTATGGGCGCATTCAACTTGGATAGTTGAAGTCTGTGTTTAAGGTTTGGGATGAACTGGTTCTTGGTGCAGCGAAGGTTCTACTTAGTGAAGAATATATGTGCTCATCTGAGCGTTGGCAAACCAATGCTGACATAGCAGCCAAATTTCTTACTTCTCTCCTAGACCTGGAGATTCCACGAGCAATGGCGATGTTAATTGCAAGAAAATTAGTGTGGTGGAATCTTCTGGAAGGCACCATGGACGTGATCATCGTTGTTGTTCTTGCTGTTTGGGTGTCGCGACTGCGTGATTTGTAGAGGGCTTTGGTTCCCTAGGAGAGGGTGGAGATTTTTCCTTTCATCATGGACATCTCTGGTGAAGACATTAGGAAACATCGTGAATAGGTGAGGTGCAAGCTAATCTTTCTAAAACATTACCTATTTCTAGAACCGTCGAGTGGTGTGGATTGGTGTCGCCTCTTCTAGAACTTCCTAATTATGGACGAAGTGTTGTGGGTTTATTGAGGTGCAGGCTCTCTATGTAATGTTTCATGTTTCTTGTTCAAATTTGTGCATCTTATTATGCCTTGCATAACCACCTCATTATTAGTTTGGAACAAAATGGGCCCCCCTTGGAGTTGATTTATTTTTAGGTTTTGTTTGGGTCTTAGGAGTTGTCTTTGTTTTTGCTCCCAAGTCTTTTGTTCTTTTTCTCTTTCAGAAGCGGAGCCATAAATGAAACTAGATTCAAAACTTCTTCAGAGTTCCTAGTCCAAATTTGGTTCCAACTTTGGGTCCACTCTCTTTCCTTGTTTTGTTCTTTGTTTGTTGTTGTGTTTTTGCACTCTTGGGTCTGTTTGTCCCTTGAGTTGTTTGTTGTTTTCTTTGCATTTTTTTTTTCCCAAGCGCAAGCGGAACCAGAGGTGGAATAGAATTTGGAACTTTCAAAATTCAAAATCATGTTCTCATTTTGATCCCGACTCCACTCGTTTTCGTTGTCTCGTTGTTTCGTTGGTGTTTTGGTTGGGCCCGGTTTTTGTTCCGATCCCACTTCCCTTTGTGTTCGTGTGTTCTTGTTTTCTTTCTTGCTTTTGGATAGAACTAGAACCAAATTCAGAACCAAACTTTGAACTATTTGAAAGTTTCATTTCAATTTTGGCTTTGTCTCTACCCCGTTGTTTCTTCTTCTTCGTCGTTGTCTTTGTTGCAGGACCAGAACTGGGTTGGAAATTGGGTAGGGGACTTTGTACAAGGTTCTTTATGTTGTCTCTGACCTGGGTCCACGTCCGCCCTGCTTTGGGTGTTCATGAGACTTAACTATCTATTCACATTGTTTGCTCTGCCTCTGACCTACCATATTAATGGCATTAATTACAACCTCTTTGCACATGCAAATTGATTTTAAATTCCTAATAATGTTTAACTGGCTCATTATCTTTGTTATTCAAAATGTTTGAGTGAACTAGAGCTGAAAAAGTTTTGAGAGGATCGATTTGATTGCAGAGGTGAGTTACGAAGTAAATTGTGGTCAGATTTGTTTTGGCATGTTCATGGTTTTCACTCCTGTGAATTTTTGCCTTCCTTTTTGTTTGTTTTGTCTTTTCTTCTTTGCTTTTCTGTTTTGTTTTCTTTCTTTTATGTTTGTCCTTTTCTGAAGTAATTATCAAGCAGGTATGTAGCCAATATACTTGTCATAATAAAAGATTGGTTGCCTACATAAATAGAGTTTGGAATCTGATTGAGGACTTTGACACTTTTGGAATCACTTTGATTCTTAGGAAACAAAATTATATTTCAAATGCCTTGGCAGTCACTGCTAATACTCTGGAGCCTATGTAGGACTCCAAGTTGAAAATATTTTCAGTCGAACTAGTCTCAATCCCAACATTCCCTGATAATGTCTTGAATTTTTAGGTCTTCAATGATGACCAACACATACTCGCTTTCTTGGAAAGTTCTGATGTCTTCGAAGGACAGATAATAGATGAGTCAGAAAGAGATCATGGGGATTGCGACCCTGAGAGTTGTGACACTAAAGGAATAATGAATTTGAAAAACAACAACATTCCCAAGGGAATGGTAGCTTTAGAAATAATATTTGACTTTGATCCTCGGGCTCGTGAGAGAGTGCCAACTCAAAGTGATGGAGGGAAGTACAAATCAATTAATTTAGCTAATTCAATTCTCAAAAGAAATGTTTTTATAGGCAAGACTTGCTTTGAGGAGATCAAAAATGAAATAGTTAAGGTGTTAAAAGAAGACATTGTAGCAATTGCCTGGAGTTATGAAGATTTAAAGACTTTTGACACCTTTGTGATCATGCACACAATACTTTTGAAGCCAGAAGCGAAGCCCTTTCGTCAAAAGCAGCGCTTGGTGAACACTTTGATCAAGCCATTAATATAGAAGGAAGTGCAAAAACTTTTATCAGCAAGAATCATCTTCCCAGTACGACACTCCACTTGGGTCGCTAATTTAGTTCTAGTACATAAGAAAAGTAGGGAGATCAGAAGTGTTGACTTCAGGAACCTAAACAAAGCCTCCGAGAAGGATAACTATCCACTTCCTTCTCTTGATGAAGTATTAAAAACTGTCAACGAATCTCAGATGATGTCATTCTTGGATGGCTATTCTAGGTATAACCAAGTGTTGGTCAGCCATGAGGATAGAATAAAGACTGCCTTCACTACTAAGTGGGGGACATTTTCCTATCGCAGGATGCCATTTGGACTAATCAATGCTGGAGCTACATTCCAACGTGCAATGGATGTAGCTTTCAAGGATCTAATAGGTAAGTGTATCATAATCTATGTAGATGACTTAACTATTTTCGCTAAAAATAAGGACCATGTTGTTGATTTAGCAAAAGTCCTCCTTAAGAGATGTATTAGCTATGGAGTATCCCTAAATCCCAAGAAATATGTCTTTGGAGTTTTTGAAGGGAAACTTTTAGGGCATGTGATATCAAAAGGGGGAATATCCATAGACCCTAATAGAGTTGAGGCTATCTTGAAACTGACCATGCCAAGTAGTAAAAAGGAGATGAGATCCTTCTTTAGAAGGATTAATTTTGTAAGAAATTTTATAACAAAATTTGTGGAAATTGTGAAACCACTAAATGAGATGATGAAGAAAGATGCAAAAATAGATTTGCGGAAATTGTTGGTTGGACCTACCTATTCCTCTATCCCCCTAGTCACCGCAAGACCACACCACCCAGGGTAGACACCACCACCCTCTCACCCAACCGTAAGACCAATATGGCCGGTGCTGAAGGTTGTCTTGGGTGGGGGGGATTTCCCCACCACCCAAGGCCCATCCCTATATCCTCCCACGAATATAATCTACCTCACGCCCCCTACTATTTTAAGGGCTCCCACCCACCCACCTGGTGGGGAAAGCCCTGGGTGGGGGGGTCGTTGCGGGTGGGAGGATATAGAGTAGTCGAGAGCTAAAGATTACTTGGACTTCTAACCACGTTTTCTATTCCACCCACCCTGACACTATATAGAAGCCAACGTTGGCTCGTAAACACAAATAGCAGTGATTGGATCCTCAACAAGAATGAGGCTAAATCTGCTTTCTCGCAGATTAAACAATCAATATCTGAGGCGCCAGTCTTGACTAGCCCAGATTATGTAAAGCCCTTCTATATCTATTCCTTTGCATCTGACCATTCATGTGCAATTGTTCTAACACAATGAAGAGGAGAGGGAGATGAGCGGCCAATTGCTTTCATGAGCTCCCCATTCAAAAATGTAGAGATCAGGTACCCACCTCTTGAGAAGTAGGCCTTTGCATTGGTCCGAGTAGTAAAAAAATTCAGACATTACATTCTCAAGAGCCAGGTTGTTTCCATAGTTCTTGACCCAGCTGTCAAATCTTTACTTATGCAGAGTGAGTTAGGGGAGAGAAGAGGAAAATGGATGGCTATTTTTCAAGAATTTGATCTAGAGATCCATCCAATGAAGCTTGTTTGAGGACAATATTTGTTAAAGGCTATGGCAGATGTTGACAAGAGTATCACTTGTCAGTAGTATACAGTGCAGCCATTCACCAAGGATGCATGGTATACATATTTGATCTTCTTCCTTCTCAATAACAGATGCCTAGAGGGGATGAATGCAACTCAAAGGAGAGCACTTAGGATGAAGAGTGCTCATTTCATGCTCAAAGGAGGTGCCTTATATCGAAGAAATTATGATGGATTTTATCTTAGATGTTTAGATCAGCAAGAAGCTAAGCATGTTATTGTTGAATTTCATGGGAGATATGGTACAGGGCATGGATCTATAGATTCCTTGGCTCATCAAATTCTCAGGTCAGGATACTATTGGCCTCATGTGTTCAAGGATTTACATCAACATTTCAGGACATGTCATACCTGTCACACCTCTGCAACAAAAGAACGTAATCGAGCAATGCCATTACAACTCGTTTATGAGGTAAGACCATTCACCCAGTGGGCTCCGGATTTTGTAGGTGTAATTAATCCAAACTCTTATGTAGGGCACAAGTTAATCTTAACAACTACAGACTACTGCACTCGTTGGGTTGAGGCTCAACCATGTAAGAACAACACCACAGAGGTGGTTATCATATTTCTTAATGATAACATTATCACCAGGTTTGGAGTACCCTTTTCCCTGGGTGTGATAATGGCCTTGCTTTCTCATCTGTTGAATTTATACAATGGGCCTATGAGCATAAAATCATTTTGAAGTATTCATCCAATTATTACCCACAGGGAAATGGGGTAGTAGAGTCTACCAATAAGAACCTGTTGGAGGTAATAAAGAAATTGTTAGTAAACAATCCTAGAGACTGGCATACCCAGTTGAGATTTTCCTTATGGGTAGATCAAACCTGTAAGAAGGGTTGCTAGAGGAAATTCTTCATTTAAATTAGTCTATGGCCAAGAGTTGGTTTTCCCCATACATTTGCAGATACCTGTTCTCAGGTTTATGCAGGAGTTTTATTTGAAGGATAATCAGATTGAGGTAAGGCTAAACAATCTTTTAAACATGGAAGAACAAAGAGACATTGCTCTACAACAGTTCTTTAAACATTAGGTTGTTGTCAAATGTTGGTTTGAAAAAAGAGCTAAGATTAAGGCATTCAGGATATCAAATTTGGTGTTGTTGTGGGATAAGGCTAAAGAGAAAAAGGGTGATCACCAGAAATTTGATAGACTCTGGCTGGGTCCGTACCAAATAGCGAAGATCTTGGGTGAGAATGCTTTTCAGTTGACCACCTTAACGAGAGAACTTGTTCCATTGCCAGCCAATGGATAGTTTCTCAAGCATTACTTTGGTTCGTAAAGGTTTGAGTTCTGAATTAATTGTATATATGTATTTTGTGTAATTATCTGTTCTTTGTTTTTGTTGGTTGTTTTCCTATTTGTTCTTTCTTTATTTTGGTTTGTTTGTGGTGTTTTGTGTTTGTTTTTGTCTTCTTCTTCTTTGGGGACTCTCTTTTATTTCCAGCTTGAAATATAGGGGTTGTTATTCAGAGTATGCCATAGGCACTAGGAGAGAAATTGATTTAGGCATTTTTAGGCATATTTTGTTGAGAGATTTCATTCTAAAACTTATGTCTTATGGTCATTTTAGCATTAGTTTGACAGCCTATTAAGAGTAAGGTATATTGTAGATAACCTCATGAACTATGATTGAAATCTGTCACAAAATAGATAAAACATCTGACTATAAAGGGGCCTATTCATCTCAGGGTGATTATATCTTTGATTCAAGTGAAAAATATGATTTCCAAAACTGTCATAGGGTCCACTATAGTTCTCAATGCATATTTCAGACTAGTAATGTCTGAGTATTGGGAAACTTATTAAAATAATTTCTACAAGTGAAGCCTGTAAAAGAAAGAGAAAGAAAACTACTGAAATAAAGGCAAACTCAATACTACATGTATAATTCAAGTATCTCTATCGGGGCTATGGACGTCTGACTAGCAGTAGAGCAATGCTTTGAGAGAACTAGAGGTATCTCCATCAAAGCTATGGATGCTTGATTGGCAGCGGAGCAATGCCCAGGATTTCATTGCACGACAGTTAAAGGACTCAACCTATGTAGCTTGGATCTTAGATATAGTTGTCTAGGTGTGGAGAAAGTTCAAATAAAGAAGGATGCACCATATACATGCACACACTTAGATTCAAGAGTAGTTTATGTTGATTTACATTTGAGATTCCAACTCAACTTTACTTAAATATTTTGATCATACTTAAGTTAACATGTTTCATAAATCAAAGGATTTTGGGTGAATAAATTCTTCAGTATCTTAAAAATGGGTAAACCATTTTCCTAGCTGAGTCACCATTTGTTATGCCTTGCATAGCCACCCCATTATTAGTTTGGAACAAAATGGGTCCCCCTTGGAGTTGATTTGTTTTTGGGTTTTGTTCAGGTCTTAAGAGTTGTCTTTGTTTTGCTCCTAAGTCTTTTGTTCTTTTGCTCTATCGGAAGTGGAGCCAGAAACGAAACTAGATTTGGAACTTCTTAAGAGTTCCTAGTCCAAGTTTGGTTCTGACTCCGGGTCCGCTCTCTTTCCTTGTTTTTTTCTTTGTTTGTTGTTGTGTTTTTGCACTCTCGAGTCTATTTTTCTCTTGAGTTGTTTGTCATTTTCTTTGCGTTTTGTTTTTCCCGAGTAGAATCAGAACTGGAGGTGGAATAGAATTTGGAACTTTCAAAATTCTAGATCCTGTTCTTATTCTAATCCTGACTTCGCTCATTTGCTTTGTCTCATTGTTTCGTTGGTGTTTGGATTGGGCCCAATTTTTGTTTCGGTCTCGCTTCCCTTTGTGTTCGTGTGTTCTTGTTTCATTTCTTTCTTTTGGGTGGAACCCAAACCAAAATCAAAACCAAACTTTGAACTTTGTGAAAGTTCCATTTCAATTTTGGCTCTATCTTTGCCCCGTTGTTTCTTCTTCTTCGCCGTTGTCTTTGTTGCGAGACTAGAACTAGGTAGGGGACTTTGTACAAGGTTCTTTATGTTGTCTCCGACCCAAGTCCGCATTTTTCCTGCTTTGGGTGTTCATGGGACTTAACTGTTTGTTCGTGTTGTTTGCTCCGCCTCCAACCTATCATATTAATGACATTAATTATAGCCTCTTCGCACGCGCAGATTGATTTAACTGGCTCATTATCTTTGTTATTCAAAACATTTGAGTGAACTAGAGTTAGAAAAGCTTCGAGAGGATTGATTTGATTGTGGAGGCAAGTTACGAAGCAAATTGTGGTCAGATTTCAGTCTTTCCCGAAGAGCGTTTCAAGGTAGGGCTCTTCTCCTTCTTCTTCCCGCTTTGTGTTATTATTTTTTTTGTTGTGTTTTGGCGCATTCATGGTTTTCGCTCCTGTGAATTTTTTCCTTCCTTTTTGTTTTTTCTTGTTTCTTTTTGTTTGTTTTGTCTTTTCTTCTTGGCTTTTTCGTTTTGTTTTCTTTCTTTTTTGTTTGTCCTTTTCTGTTTGTTGTTGCTTTCATGATAGGTGGTTCGTTGTCGTGCCCTAATTTATAATTAGGGCTTCCATTAGCTATGGTTTCCCATACTTTAGATGTTTGAAACCCTGATTCATCCTGATTCTGTGTCCTTTAGATGTGTTCTATGGCGGATTTGTGTTGACGTAAGTGATTAAATCGACATATCGAGCAAACTAGGGTTTGCTCAATAAACTTTACAATGCAACAGCCTTAGGTTTCATTTGGTCATTATACAATTGAAAGGTAGGGGTTAGGCCCCCTTTATTTGGTTTTCCTCATAATCTCATGTGACCTAGGTTTTAAAATGCATGACTGTCTTTGTAAAACACGCTTTGTTTTGCATATTGAATTGGTGGGAGTGGACTCAGGAATGAAAGTGTCTCGAGGTTGTTTTCTCTAGGACTAGTTCCTAAAATGACTCTGATTCTGGTCATTGCGGTGTTTTGTCTTTATATACTTATCCTCGAATCTTCGCACTTAAACTTAGGTGGAATCGGAGCCATAATGGATATCGAACTTCGAACTAACAATTAGTTTCTAGTTTGGTTCCCATTCCGGTCTTGTTTCGGTTTTGACCCCGCCATATGTTAAAATGTGTTTCCTATCCCTAATCCTTCTATGGTTTCGCTTCTAATGAAAGTAAAATTTGACTAAGTATAAATGCCATCTAAGGAAGGTAGGGAATGGTATTATATGATTAACTAATTATGATGTTTTTGTTCATCTAATACAGAAGTTTACTGCAGGACTCAAGAAATGTCTAGGGCATCAGATGAGGCTTCTCAAAGGAGCCAACCGGGTAAAACTTCAAGGCAAGGAGTTAGGCCTAAGAAGATCAAAGTAGAGCAGCTCCCTTACACCTTAAGGTATAAGCATGGGGATGCCACTCTTACTGCCAGTAAAGTTGACTCAGGGTGGGCAGACATCATAGACACCAACCTAGGCCCTTTCAACTTTGAGGAATTGGTTTATGAAATATTCAATGAGGATGTTACACCAAGGGCCAAGAGGATTGCTCAATCAGGATTGGCACATGTTGCTCTTTTCCCTTTATCCGTTCAATGTCTAGAACTTATTTTGGTAGCTGTTGGAGCTTACAATCCTGCTACTAGGCAGTGTATGGATTCCCAAGGGAATGTGATTATTGATTTAACATCACAAATTTTTAGATTTATGTTTGATGCACCTATTCCATAGAGCCCTAGACAATTGAATGAGGCTAAAGCATTGAATTTTTATAGCGACAATAAGGAAAACAATAGATCCCACATGAACAAGCATTGAATGAGGGTGGAGAAGAAGTCTCTAACCAAAATTCCTGACCAGCCTAAAAGGGAAAATTTTGGAAAAGAAATTGGAGACATCATTATGTTGCTTGCCAAGGTGTTTGGGAAAAGAGAGTCTTCACAATTCAAGGAGTGGATGTTTCCATTCATCCAAACTATTTTAGATGGTAGACAATAGTTTGATTGGCCAGTGATATTGTCAGAAAGCATTCACAATAAAATGTTGAGAGTGAGGGAAACCAAGAGTTTCTTTATGACCTCTTATGTGGTCTATGCAGCTACTCGGATGGGGATCTTTCTAGGACTTAATACAGTTGGTATATTGGGAGAGGCCTAGGGACAAAGGAAGGTATGGGAACACTATAATCAGCTCACCTTGCAGACATTGAAGTCACATTATAGGAGAGTTAATGATTCCTTTCTTTATGTCATCATTAACAGGCTTACTGGTGATGCTGGATATAGACTTAGTAGGGAGGCAATGGCCTTTATCAATGAGTGGGGACATTGGTTTATCCTGTACCCCACATTCACTTACTTCAGATTAGCAGGATTTGATGGTCATCCCCATTTGATTCCTAGATGTTGTGGCGATAGGGTTGTTTTGATGGAATTTATATATCAGGCTTTGGCTGTTAACTACAAGTTTGGCACCAAACATAAGACTGGTTGCCATAAGTTTCCAATGAAGTTGGGAGAGTTTAGTTGCCCACACATTGTGGCAGCAAAGGTTGTTTGTGATGAGTTAGTTCACCTAAGGTTGGGTTTATACACTGTTAGGAAGCACTATGATCTTGGGCACAAGATGCAGGCTTTGCTTCCCAGTCTCTTTGACAAGAATTTCAATCTGTTGGAAGATTTTTGGATGGACTTGCAGGATGAATATGATTTGAGGAAAAAATTTATGAGAGATTACCTATCCCACTCATGGCTGAGTATGGGATAAAAGAGGATATTCTAGAGACATTATCTAATGATGGGGTAACTTTGGATCCCCAATATGATTTAGATAATGTAGGTACTAAAATTTTTGATCCAATGGATTGGAATGCTGAGGAATCAATTGACATAAAGCAGATTGCAAGGCCCGTGTTGGATAGAAGTGTGCACTGGGTTAGCTTAAGAATTAACTAGCTTGAGGCCCAATCATCCAAAAAGAGGAAAGCTACGGGTACCACTCAAGGCTATAAAAGGAAAAAGAGAAGGATGGCACCTAAGGAACCCTTAGAGTTTATGCCTTCTAATGCAGAAGAGGAGGTGGTTTCCCAAGATCTCCTAGAGGTACAAGAAGGTGAGACAATTGCAGAAGTTGGTGCTTCTACATCTGTTGCAAGAGAAGTATCTGCTCAACCCTCTGTTACACAACAACTAGGTCAAGAATCCCCAAAGGGAACTCTCCATAAGGAAGCTGAGCTACTAAAGGAAATGGAGTCAGGAATTGAGATACATGATATTGCTACTGATTCTGAAAATACTCCATCTGATAAGGAGGCTCATGTAGTAACATGTCTTGATGTAATAGATGATGCATGGAACGAGCATATATTGATAGAGGAGGACCAGTGAAAGCTCTTTGAAGATGCCAAAAGGGAAGCTAATGCTAAGGCACAAGCTGAGGCATTAGCTAAACAACAACAAGAAGATGCTAAAGCACAAGCTGTGTTATTGGCCAAGCAACAAGAATTGGAGGCTCAAGTTAAGGCTGATGAATTGGCTCAGTAGCAACAACAAAAGGAGTAGGAGCTCAAGATGCAAGAAGAAAGAGATAAATTTGTTTTACAATAGAAAATTCATGATCTTGAGGAAGAGAAGGCTACTCAAAGAAGGGAAAAGGAGGCCCTCGAAGCTAAATTTAAAGCTGTTGAAGAAGCTTATAAAAAGAATGAAGAACAAGAACACCTAGAAAGGGAAAAGGAGGTTGCAGAGCTTTCTCTGCATGAGAAAAAGTCCAAAGAAGCTTGGGATTACGTTGAAGAAATAAAGAAGCAAAGAGACCAAGTGTTAGAGGGGAAGAGACTAGAAGATGAACGTCTGAAGAAGGAGTTGGAAGCCAAGAAACTGTAGGAGCAAAAGGATAAGGAAGAGGTCGAAAGGCTTGCACAAGAGAAGGCACAGAGTGAGTAGAAAAATGTGTAGGAGGTGGACTCTCAGCCTGGAAATGCAATATTACAACCTTTTTCTTCCGCTATTGCTACTTCTTCTTTGCCCCAAGTAGCTACTACTCTTGTTGCTTCTACTTGGTTGAAGCTTGACCTAGAAAGGAAGCAAATAGTTCAACCCTAGCCGTTGAACTGGGATGAAATGATGAAAGAGATTAAGAAGGAAAGGCCCAAGAAGAAGGCCAGGGTTCTTCACTCCACCAAGCGTATTGACACAAGAGAGATCATTGTTGAGTGTGCAATACCAATGGTGGATAAGAACCGGGAGGATATGTAGATGATTGATTATCAATTGGGCACGATTAATTTAGGAAGGCCTACTAGAAATCAACAAATGAACTTAATAGATATTGTGGCTTCCTCTACCAAGTCCTAGATGATCAAGGACAAGCAAAAGAAGGATGAGCTTAAGGCTCAATTAGATCAATTGCATAGGTTTTTAAAAGATGTTTCAACTCCAATCTCTCAACAAGCTGTTGCCCCTAAATCCCCAATCCTACTAACAAAGAAAGAGGCTGATGATTTGGTTCAGATGAAAAGTAAAGTGGGAATGATGGAAAGATGGTTGGACAAGCTCAATCAAGAGGTTGATGACGTGCTTGTTGATGGTTTTAAGATTCATAGAACGGCTCTTGACTTGGCAGGGGATTTAGATCAACATTCCAAAGATCTAGATAAGCAAGATGAAGAATACAAAGAACATGCTAAGAAGCTTGAGGACATTAGCAGGGTACCTAAGTCAACTTTGCTTTAACATTCAATTCTTGAGGATGATAATGCAGATTTTGTTGAGAAAACTATGAGGATAATAGGGTACAAGTCCAAGGCTATTTAGGAGCATAAGAATGAAATTCAAGAGTTGACAAAAGATTTGAATCAACAGATTGAAGAATTGGAGGCAATTGTAGCTATTTTAGTCAATCTAGATATCTCGGTTAAAGAAGGTCTTTCTTTGGATAAGATGAGGGAAAGATGGAGGGGTAGATTTGAGGAAATGATGAAAAAAGGAGATGATGGGGAGGATTTGTTATTAGATTGGTTTATGGATATCAAGCAAGAAGCAAAGGCTGCCAGAAGAGAAGTAATCAAGTTAAAGGAGGTACAAAATTTGGTTTCATCTGAATTAAGGAGGATTACGTTTGAAGATGAATGGCTGGATGGGCCTGATTCTAATGTCCTTCAACAGGTGTTCTCCAATTATGATGAATACATCTTTGAACATGCAACACAAAAATGAACTAGATCTCCTTACTAGACACAACATCTCCTTCTCTCCTCTTGTGCAAGGTTTTGATATGGACTCAACTCTGGTTCCTTTCCTTAGTTTCACCTTTTTCTTTGGGAAGTCAAAATTTGTGCAACATTTTGCTCTAGCCTTCTAACTCAAGAGAGCAGTAGTTCAGTTTCATCAATAGTTCTTGTTCCTTAATTTGTGGATCTAGATTCTAAATTGGGAGGAATTCATGCATGCTGGGCCTATATGTATTATTTGGTTCCATTTTGTAAAGGTGGGCTAATTGAAGAAAGTTTAGCCACTTGATGATAGCAGATAAAAATAGTCTTAGGTTTTCATAATTGTTAAGCAGATACTTTGAAATTTTAAGTGAATTTAGATATAGTTTCTTTACAGCTTTGTGCAAGTTTTATGTTATCAAGTTGGACTTATTTGATGATATTAATGATATATAATCAATCCATATGTCAGTGATTTTGTTGTGCCTAAGTGTTTCTTATTTGATGAAAGTCAATAGAGGGAACCAGATTTAAGATTATCTCATTAAGTTATCTGTGAATGAATTGCTATTATATCTATTTGATATGTGTTTTGATAATGAGTGAATGGTTTGTTTCAAAGTTTTATGAAGAAAGTTTGGTGAACAGTTACAATGATTAGCACTGTGGATGTATGCAATGGTATAGATTGTTCTATGGATTATTTCATGTCATGGTTGTGGATGAATGAAGAAACACTCATTATTGGTATGCATGTCTAGATGTTAAGTAGTTTTATTCATATTCTTTTGATTTTAAAGCTCTGATCTATCTTTTTCTCTTTATTTAAACCCCCCTCCCCACACGCAGAGTAGTTGATTTCACATAGTTTTGTTCCTTGTTACTAGCAAAGGCCCCTTGCAAATCATAGTTACATTGACCTCTGAGTGATATTAGCACAGTTGAGAACCAACTACCAAGACCTTGGGAGTTAGATGGCTACATGTTATCTTTCTTTTTCAGGAGAAACATAATAGTAATATTCTGTTTAATGTAATTGTGTTGTACTGATCATCAACATGTCTCTCCTGGTGGTTGGGTTTGGGTTGGTAATGGTAGCTTCTTTGGTGGGTCTGGTGTGTAGTTTTTTGTCGAGCTGATGTAGCTTTTGGGTGATTTGGGTTCTTTTTTTAATTTCCTGGAAAAATACAGTGTTGAATGTAAAATATTTTTTCAAATTAATACAAATATTTACGTATCAAAAAAAAAAATTGAGCCTAAGGAATATGTTGATAAGATAAAATAGCTAAAAAAATAATGAAGCCTTTAGTTTCTTATATATTCTTGTGTGACCTATCGATTTAATTTTTTATGATAAAGAATTAGGTACTCCTGAGGTTATACAAGATACACTACAAAATAATTTCAAGGACAAATAAATAAGATTATGGTCATTAATTATAGAATAAACTAAAAAATCTCAATACATATAATTTTGATAGCATCCATGACTTCATCACATTGTTTAAGTATTTGAGAATATATTTGATAAATTGTAAACTTGTGAATAACTCTCAGTTAGTTCTAATTGTGCTTTCTAATCTTGGACTTCACTATTCAATATTTGTTTCCACCTTTCAAACTACTAAGGCAACCATATGAATAGATTTCACAATTCCCTTTGTTATGCCTTTGTTAAGGCACTTACTAGAGAGAAAGGAAAACTTATCTAGATGATCACCTTGAAGCCTTCAAAGCCTCATGCTCTAGTTTCCAACCAAAATAATAAAAACCAAAAGGATCCACATATCTAAAAGAGAAGAAACATAACAACCTAACAACAATAAAAATAATAGAAGTACTCTACTCCCAAAGCATAAGCAAAGACCTTGTCTTTCAAAGGGTGATAATTAGAAGAAAATACAAGGTCAAATGTGCCTACTATAATAAGGCATGACATTATGATCTAAGATGCATGAATATATAGATATATTGAATAACAAAAATTATTTAAAATAATAATATTAGCCATCTAGATTCCTTTTCTAAAGGTTCATCGTCTAAGATTTTTAAATTCAAATAAATATAAGGTGAAGGCCCTTGTAGTAGTTATAGCTTTATCCTCTAAAACATGGACACTTGACACTAGTGTTTTGCACCACATGGATCCATCACAAGATGAGTTATCATCTTGAGTGCATTGTTTGATACCTCAATTTTTAATGGGAAATGACTCTTTAGTCCATGTATGTGAGAGAGGGTCTCTTGGCGGGAAAATATGATGTTCTATGTGTGTCATATTTGTCAATTAATCTCTTATTAGTATATCAAATCCTTCACACTAGTAGAGGTAAGAAAGTTGAGTTCTCTCTAGATGTGATGGTGATACAAGAGTTGATATTAGTACTAAGTCTCCCAAGTAGTTACAATCATTAATGCTCATCTTTCCTAGGTGTAAATTTTTAAATAATTTTTTGAAGGTGCTTTTAAAGAAATTACTCCTTTTTATCCACACAATATGTTGGTGGGACTATAATATTCAAAATAATACATAGAATGAGACCAAAATGCTCCTGATTTAGTCATGTATTATATCCTCAAAAAATCAAAATCTAAAATTAATGGGAAAAAATCCCATAGGTTGACTAGAAATCAATCAAGAAGAAACACCCATAAATCTAGTGTTATGAATAGGGTGTTGTACAAATTGCACAAGAAATGAATTATTTATGTATGTAAAATAAATATTTATTTGTGGTTCATTTTTAAAATATGTGCTTAGCCACATTAAATATTTATTTGAGTTCACTTGTAAAGTTGTATGTAACATTAGTTAGATATTTTATGTGTGGGTTACACATGGAAAAATATTTAATATTGGGAAACTTAGTACCAAAAAGTAAGTGTTGGGATCAATGGTTTTGTGAACTCATGCTTTTAAGGTACATGTTTTTACCCTACCACTTGGTTGTTTTTTGTGAGCTTGATTCTATAAAAGCAAGCACATGTTTAGAGGTTGAGGTTGACTAGTTAGTGGTTTGGCTTGGTTGTCATTGTATTGAGCAAGCTCTTATATTGAGTGCATATATGCAACATGACATGGCATGTGTGAATACATGCTTGGACACATGGAGGATGCATTGGATGAGCTTGATATTTTAGAAACATTCATGGATACTTTGTAAGTGTATTGTAATATTTATATTGTTGAATAATTATATTGAGTGTGGATATTTTTTGAGGCTTTGTTTTCCCTCTTGAGAGTTTTCCTACGACATATCGTGTGTTATCTTTTGGTATGTACTTGATATTTTCATTATGATTATTTTGTAAGCTTGTATACATTCTTTTCTCTCATGGAGTTATGTAGGAAATGGTTGATCAACTTATAATATTTTCCTAACAAGTGGTATCAAAGCCATGTTTGTGTCTAAAGGATATGAGAGATCCATGCTTGTTTTAACCCTTATATGAGAATATATGATGCAAAGTTGATGTCATGCCAATGTTGGAGAGATTTCAAACATTTAAAGATATGAGATATGCTCTATGGGTTAAAATATGCAAATTTTGGATTTTAGGGTTTATAGATTTATGGTTATATTTTGTAGATCCAGGGTTTGAAAATGAGTTGGAAAAGGGGTTTTTCCTTGGTGTCTACCAAGAGGGTTTTGTGGGGAAGTTTCATAGATGACCCTTGGGACAAAAAAATGTTGTCATTGGATCCAAGAAGCTTGATAAATGAAGATTGTCATAAAACTTGACCTATTTTGGCCACAGAGGATGCAAAGAAAAAAATCCCCTAAACCTCTTGTTTGAATGTACAAATTACAAATTGAAAAAAAAAAGGTATGAAAAAAATTTAAAAATGAATTAATTAGGATGGGGGGTTTGTCTACTAGTCAATGGGGCCTTAAGTATAGGCTCCCCAACTCCTAATAGGGTCAACTATAAAACTAGTCCTTGCGAGTTTAAAACCAAAAATATAAAAGTGAAAAATATATATTTTTAAATTTATTTTGGATTTTTCCACCAATAATGTTGATGTAAGTTTTATGCCTAGTACCCTTGGACCCCTCATAACATAATAGAACAATTTTCTTATAGGGGCATAAATTTCACCCATAGTGTCAATATTTTTACTTCTTATAATTGTCAAAAAGCTCTCTCCAAGAAACAGGTAGTGGTATGGGTTTAGTTGTCAAATTTTTCCGTTTTCATAAGAATTTGGTGCCATGAAGCTAGGATTTCTTAAAATAGTTAACAGGTCATAAATTTTGCATACAAAATTATATTTTTGATTTTGAGTAGGAATGGAGAGAATTTATAATATTGGTTTTTCACTTGGCTGAGTAAAGATAGTTTGGTACTTGTTTGATCACTTGTAGGAGCCTAAGATTCAATGTGTGATTATGTGAGCATACATAGATGACATGGAGGGTGAAACTTGATGGAGTGCACATTTTTTATGATATTTTTATGATGGTTTAATGGATTATTAGACTTTTTTCATCTTAATACATGTTTACAAGTGTTTTTAGAGTTTGGAATTTAATGGAGATAAGTACATAGTTTGTCTTTTGGTTTGAAGACATGGTTGATATATGTGTGAGACTTAGGATCTTGGTATAGTGAGAGTTGGTTACAGGTAAAATTATGGTGATAATTATGGTTTCATGGATGTTCATGTGCATTTGATCACTAGTGTGACATGATCATGTATGCAATTAATAGGTGGTAGTGTGGTTTAGTTTTAGGAGGTTGTTCTTATCTCTTGGATGCTTGTTTGGTTCATTGACTATGGTACTTGATTGTATATTTATTTGGAAAATTATATCTATAGATGATTTGGTGTTTGATTCTTGAGATCTATAGGTTATCTTCTTAGTTATCTCAATTTGTAAGTTACTAATGTGATGGTGAGTTTGTACTTTGTTTTGATTAAGGATCTATGAGTTATAAAACTGTGTGGATTATTCACCCATTTGGTTGTAGAGGGACAACTCACATGTGGATTATTGATATCCATAAGTCTTTCCAATGTTGTTGTAGATTCAGTTAGTTGACCTTGTTTGTGGTAATTTTTGTACTGGTATGTTGCATTGAGATGAGAGGATGAATGATCAGAGTCCTTGAATAGTTAGTTGTTGGGATTTGTGGCATGTTGTTCATCACAATGTCATGAATAGCTTGGTTACACATTTCAATGGGAGATTTTGATAATTATATTTTGGTGGTGGTTGTATCTTCTTGGTTTTGGAGATATTGGTTCTACTTTATTCTCTAGAGTTATTGGTGTTGTAGTTGAGTGTGTGTGGATCATGGGTGGTCTTCATTTAGGAGATGGTTATCATGATTTCATGGAGATAAGTAGTATTATAATTCAATAGGAACTTTGAAAATAATGTGGATTCATCACTTAGTGACGGATGTTCTACATTTTTTGGTGCCATGAAGTATTTCTTGGATCCTATTTATTACAATTAGAATTCTTTGACATTTTTAATTTCATTGCTAGGAGATAGTTATCTTCATGTGATTGGAGATGTTGATATTTTGGTTAGACATGGGGAAATATTGAGTCATTGATTAAGGTGATAGGTTTATGAATTTTCAACTTTGAAAATTGATCCTTGGTTGAGGGGATGTTTGGTGTTGTATCATGGTGGACTCTTAATTGCACATGATAGTTTTGGCATGATACAAGTGCTCTTGGGATCAAGATATGTTCATTAGAGAACATGATCTCCTTTTGAGGAGATGTTAGATCTTGATATCATTATGTGTTCCTAATTATATAGATGTGTAGTGGGAGCTTTGATGGTGATCTAGATAGTTCTCTTGGTATTGATTACATTGGTCATGTTCTTGGAGCTTCATGATATTGTGGTGTTGCATTTGGAGCTTATCATGGATTGATCAACTATAGGTGCTCATGGATACTTGGAGACATGGGTGAGGATAGATTTCTCTTGGGTTTAAACACATTTTTTGAGATGATTACTCTTTGGAGGTTTTAGTAGGAAGTATGAGGAGCCTTCACCTAGATATTGATGTGAGTTCAGTATGGACCTATAGAGGAGACATTTCTTGGAGAGAGTCATTATGGCTTGGTGTATCCTAGAGGATCAATCTCATTCCCCACACTTGGTCTAGGTAGATAATTATTTGAGAGGTATTTCCCATCCCTTTTTTAGATTCATTATGTTTTATGATTTATCTTCTCATGGATATGGATCTCAATCTATGATTGTTAGTTTTAGATGATTAATTTGAGGAGTATTTAGAAAGTTCATATCCTTGTTCATATGAGCTTTATTTGTGATTCATTGATGAGGATCATAAGAGATGTTATTGGGTTTATTCCTTATTTTGGGAATAGGTTTGAGATTGATCTTGCTTTATTAGAGAGTCTTACATTCATGTTGGTTGTATGAGATGTATATGTTTTATTTTATCTTGGAGATTGAACAATTAGGTGTTATTGGGGATTTTTAGTTGGGATTGTGAAGATCTTACTTGACACAAATCAACACTTTGAGGTATTGGTACAAGGACATGTGATGCAATATGATTTTCATATTTTCTCTCTTTGTTTTATGGCTACTTCTTTGAGGTTTGTGCTCACATGGTTTGGTGTGGTGAACTCGAGATAGTTACAGTGATATGTTTTGTTTGATTATGCAATATTTTTGATTGCATGTATGGATCATTGTGATTTTCCCCTAATACTACATAGTTTTATTATGAACCACACCTTGGTATATGTGGATGATGAAAATGTGAATTAATATAAAATAGGAACAATGTGATGAAAGTACCAAATTCACACTCAAAAATTACTCATAAAGCATAAGATCCATGCATGAGTCAAATAATAAGCAATTATACCATAGCAAAGACCTTGATTTTCTCCTTTATTTATTTGATATTTGTTTGAATGCTTGATATGTGGGTTACTCTTCAAAATAACATAACCATGATAGCACAATGATAGTATGATAACATAATTTTGCAACGATATGATATATATTCAAATATAATAGATATATAAGATAACACACTGATAATAAATATTGATAATGCTTGCTTGATATTGACAATGCTCATGCTTGATAATGCTTGTTTGATATTGAAAATGCTAGTGCTCTATATCTTGATTTAATGATAAATAATACTAGCTAGGGAATAATATTTGGATGAAGGGTTTTATTTATATGTTTCACTTGATATTTGATCAATGGTGGAGATTAACTAGAAGAATCAATGGATGAGAAAGTTGGAGAAAAGGTAGGAGCTTAAATTGGTAAATGGATTGGATTGATGATGTGTAATAGTTGAAAGAATTAAATAAATTTATTTAATTCATAAAGTATAGTTGTAGAAATAAATGAAATGTTAATTTTATTTATTTTGGAGGGAAAGAGGTAACAAAATAAATTATTTTAATTTATTTAAATATGGAAGAACTGTTAGCTAATTTATTTTTTTGAAAATTATTTAATTATAGTAGACTAAAAGAAGTAATTGAAATTTTTGTTGGAGGGAAAATGATCAATTAGGTAAATAATTAAAAATTACTTAATTAATAAAGATACAAGGAAAAAATGAGATAATTAAAAATATATTTAATTGTTATAGATAAAAATTAAGATAATTAAAAAATTAATAGTTATTAAATTATTATACATAAAAGAGGAAATATTAGTTTAATTAAAAAAATATTTAATTAATATAGATAGAACAATTAATGAGAAATTAATAAAATGGAAAGATGGAAATGTGTTAGTAATTTTTAGGTGTCTATATTTTGCCCCTCTTTGAGACAATGCATTTTATACCATTGTTTATGTTGATATGAAAATTATGTTAGTTATATGCCCCAGTATGCCTAAATAGACCAAGGGATGGAGGTAGGATGTCTTCTTGAGAGATTGGCTAGAAAAATAATTTTATGGTTAAACACTCGACATATAGGATAGGCTAGGTATAGTGAAGTAGAGGTGAAAAATGGAATTGGTTGGTAGAAAAATAGGCAAAAGGGATAGTGGGAAGAGGCTAGATAAGAGGGAAATCAAGGTTAATGAGAAAAATTAAGGTTTCAGTAGCTACAAATAGGGATAGGAGGGGCAATTTATCCTCATTTGCACTCTCACTTTTAGAAATCCAGAGCATCTAGAGCATCTAGAGTAAAGTAGTTGATAAGATGACATGCATTTCAAAGAGCAATCATCGGGAAGAGTGTGTGGAGGTGTTCAAGTGGCTAGCTAGATCAGATCTAGCAATAAGTGCCTAAATTTTGGGTTCCTAGAGATGGTTGTAGATACATTTATGAGGGGTAAAATTAGGTTAAATATCAAATGCACGTCGTAGAGTAGAAACGTGAAAATGATAAAAAAATGTGCACATATGATATACTATTGTGCATTTATGGGTGATTCTGCATGATTGATGTGATATTGCACGATTGATAGAAAACACTATGCAATTGATTAAATTGTACAAATGATGGATATAGAGTGCAACTGAGAGGTGTAGACACCTAAAAATGACTAATGCATTTTCATTTTTTTCTTTGCATCTATAATAATTAAATAATTATTAATTATTTAACTATCTCAAATTTTCCTTATATCTATATTAATTAAATAATTTTTAAATTATTTACTTAATTTATCATTTTACCTCCAACTTTTTTTTTGATACATAAGATTAGTAATTTATTGATAATAAAAACAAAAATACAAACATTTTCCATGGAGGTAAGAAGGCGAACTGTAAACCCACTAAACCACCAGTCCACAAAAAACTACAAAAACTACCAAAATGCTTCACTGAACCACCAAGAGCCCAACCAATATTAACAAAGCCAAACATTATAATGGAATTTACACAGGACAAACTAGAACTAGCAACTACAAACCAACAAAAAATGAGCCACCACCCAACTTACATAAATTTGTTCAACTTTGCAAAATCTTCAAATTCTGCTTTCCACTCCACACTATCAATTGCCATTAGCCCGAAGAACCTCTTTAGAAAAACCACAACAACCGCCACAATTGACTAATGTCACATCAAACCCGGTCCCTACAAATCCAAGAGGAAAGGAAAAATCTTCATTGTGTCCTCTGAGCTCATCCTCTCCACGTCATAAGGCCTCGGAAATCCCCTACCTTCGATCACCACATGAAGAACCTCATCCACACCTTCAACCAAGTCCGCTCTGAATAGTTTAACCAACAAAATTTTTGCTTCTGCCTTCAGCTCCAAATTATCTAGAAGAGAGGCAAGGAAATGGGAAGAGACATGCAAATTGTCTCTCCCGTACTCCCTGCACTCCAAATGACCGGAGTCCAACACCATTTTCACGGCCGCTAGCACCAACGGATCATAATTCAATAGAATCTGTTTTAATCTTTGATCTATGTCCTCCCTGAAAGGGGCATGTCTCACCGACGACTGCAGAGAAATAGGAGTGTTAGCCCCAAACCGAGCAAGGCCCGCCATCGAAACCTCAATAATAAATTTAGAGCTCTTTGCCATTCTCGAGCCCACACCAAAAGCACCCAACAATAGAGATAGAAAAAACCACAAATGCCACACTTTGTAGAGAAAAATTAATGCAAAATAAGATCCAAGATTGCAATAAATAAACCCGGACCACAAAAACTATTGGAAATAGGATGCCATTTAATTGCAAATCCTAAACATTAATTATTTCATGTATCTCCTAGATTCTTGGAATGTGTTCAACAACACTAAGATTAGGATGAGATTAATTATTTGGATGAAATAAATCATGAAATTGACATTTGTAGTTATTCCTAAATAATAGGAGCATGTGGGTGCACACATGGTAAGGTGAAACTCACCTTGTGTTTAGTTAACTATATGGAGTAACAGTTAACACTTTTGAATGCATGTAAAGATCCTAGGAGTTAGGATTTGATGTTTGCATGTTTGAAGTTCAGTAGTTCAAAATCAGTTTAGTTTAGTTTAGTTTAGTTTAGTTTAGTTTAGTTTAGTTCAGTTTAGTTTAGTTCAGTTCAGTTATGGTTCAATTATCTTTAGTTGCATGCATGTTGGTTATTTTGAGTTGCATGTAGTTAGCTTCAGTTAACTTGGAATTCATGGCTAATAACTTGAGTTGTATGATAGATAACAGGGACTACCTCCAGTTAACAGGGGATGACCATTCTTGCATGAATGGTGTTGAGTAAATGTTTCAGTTAACTATAAATCACTTGGAGCCAACTTGGGCACCCAAGATGCTTTATTGGATTTACCTCACATGCATGATAAGATATTTTTGAAGGCTCAGTTAAGTAGGATTACTTAAGGGCGCCAACTTTGAGGAAGAGCTTTGGATTTATCACCAAAGTGAAGGATGAGTTGTAGCTTTAGTTTGGGACGCCCAAATGGATGAAGCACATGTTTTAGCATTGTTATTCACAAGATAACTCTATTTGCATGAGATATGGCGTACCTTTTAGGGATAAGGCTTGTGTATTGTAATTGTAACTCATGTTGAGTTTACAAAGTTGCTTAAAGTCTATATATCTCAAGCAAGTTGAATAGAGTTGTGAGAGTTGGTTATTGTAGGTGTGAAGAAGATTGGTAAAGACATAAGAAGCATTCTCAAGCAAGAATTGAAGCTATTGTAATTCAGAGATTGAATAATAGAATAATTCTTGGTGGAGTTTTTTCCCAAAAGGGTTTCTTCACGATACATCTTGTGTAATCTTTCTAATATCCTATCTAGTTCTTCTATCAACTTCTCTCTACATTCTAAAACAATAAAATGGATTAATCAAGATAATCACCCACAAAGAATATATGTAACAAAGAAAAGACTTACTTAGATCAGCAATATTAAAGTTTTACAGAGTATTAAGCTAAGAAAACACCTCATTTTTCAACAAAAACCAACCTCCACAAATCGTACCCCCTTCCTGTGTGCAAGATGTCTTCAAAAAGAAAGGAGCTCTCATCTCCATTATTAACTTTCATAGATACGAGTGCCATAGTTGTCCTTCACCGTACACTCAGCTTGCCGACAAGACAAGCCAACTCCACCCTACCAACATTTATGCCGACTTGGCTTGAAAGACCCCCAACCATCTGCCACCCTGGCAACTCATGTCACCTCCCTCCACCACCATGGAGGGATGCCCAACCTTCCAACCACATCATTTTACCTCCAACTTTAATTCAAATAATTTTAGTTATTTATTTTGGTCCACTATAATTAAATAAATTTAATTCGCTAACACTTTCATCCAAAATAAATAAAATATTTTATTTATTTTTCCAACTATGCTTATGAGTTAAATAAATTTATTTAGTTATTTCAACTATTACACCTCATCAATCCAATCCATTTACTAATTTTAGCTCCTACACTATCTCAATTTTTTGTATCCATTGATTCTTCTAATTAATCTCCACCATTGATCAAATATCAAATGAAACATATAACTAAAAATATTTATCCACAAGTGGGAAAAAGGGCGGGCATCCCTCCATGGTGGTGGAGGGAGGTGGCATGGGTTGCCACGGTGGTGG
Organism: Sequoia sempervirens; assembly: GCA_007258455.2. Lineage (NCBI taxonomy): Eukaryota > Viridiplantae > Streptophyta > Pinopsida > Cupressales > Cupressaceae > Sequoia > Sequoia sempervirens. The sequence goes on from VDFB02058242.1 coordinate 268,437,791, forward strand.
ATTTTTGGGGTCTTTTGAGCCAAGTTGGTTGACATGTCTACAGGGTGGAGCTGGCCCGTCTTTTCGACAAGTTGGGTATACGATGATGGAAAACTTTGGCTCTCATATCAACACATAGTGATGAGCGATAATAATGGAAATGAGAGCTCCCTTATTTATTAAGACATCTTGCACGTCAGAAGGGGGTACGATTTGTGGAGGTTGGCAGTGCTTTTGTGGTCCGGGTTTATTTATTGCAAGCTTGGCACTTTTTTTTGCATTAAGCTTTCTCTGCAGGTGTATGGTGTCTTTGGGTTTTTCTTTATCTCTCCTATTGGGTGCAATCTATGTGGGCTCACGAATGGTGAAGAGCTCAAAATTATCATTGAGGTTTCATTGGTGGACCTTGCTCGGTTTGGGTTGACATTCCTATCTCTCTGCAATCGTTGGCGAGATAGGCCTCTTTCAAGGAGGTCACTAACCAAAGATTAAAATAGATTTTGCTGAATTATGACCCGTTGGTGCTTGCAGCCGTCAAAATGGTTTTGGGGAGTACAGGGAGTATGGGAGAGACAATTTGCACGTCTCTTCCCATTTCCTTGCTTCTCTTCTAGACAATTTGGAGTCGAAGGCTGAAGCAAAAAGATTGTTGGTTAAATTGTTTAGAGTGGACTTGGTGGAAGGTGTGGAAAAGGTTCTCCATGTAGTGATCAAAGGCAAGGGATGTTTGAGGCCTTGCGATGTGGAAAGGGTGAGCTCGGAGGAGATAGAGAATTGTGATGTGGAAAGGGTGAGATCGAAGGAGATAGTGAAGATATTTCCTTTCCCCTTGGATTTGCAGGGATCGGGTTTGATGCGACATCAGTCGATTGTGGTGAATGTTGTTTTTCTTAAGAAGTTCTTCAAGCTAATGGTGGTTGACAGTGTGGAGTGGAAAGCAGAATTCAAAGAATTTGCAAAGTTGAACAAATTTTTGTAAGTCGGGTGGTGGCTCATTTTTTGGTTTGTAGGTGTTAGTTCTGGTTTGTATGGGTTTTTGGAAGCCAAGGTTGCATTAATGCCATTAAAATGGCTTGGTTTTGATGATTTTGGTTGGGCTCTTGGTGGTTCAGTTAGCAATTTTGGTTGGTTTCTATTGATGTTTTTGGGGGTTGGATGTTTAGTGTGTTTATATCTTGCCTTCTTACTTGCATGACATAAGTTTATTTTTCTATTTATATTATCAATAAAATACTAATCTGATGTATCAAAAAAAAAAAAACCCTTTATCCATACATTATTCCCTAGCTAGCTATCATTATCATTATCACACATAATTATTATCAAGTAAGTTCATATCGATATCTTTTATCTACTCCTATATATCTACTATATTTGATCATATATCATTATTATTGTAAATTAATGTTATCCTACCATTATTATGCTATCATGGTTATGTTGTTTTGAAGAGCAACCCACATATCAAGCATTCAAGCAAATATCAAAGAAACAATGGAGCAAATCAAGGTCTTTAATATGGTATAATTGTTTATTATTGATTCAAGCATAAATATTAAGCTTTATTGAGTGATTATTGAGTGTGAATTTGGTAATTTCATTGTATTGTTCCTATTTTATATAATTCACATTTTCATCGTCCATATTTTGGCACACCTGATGGGACTTACATCCCCAATTTTTTATAATATAGTTTGTAAAAAAAGGTTTTTTTAAGGTTACAGGTTCAAATTGACACATTTGTTTCATTCTATGGCACATCTAAGCCAACCTATGGTGCATCTAAGCTGACCTATAGTACATATGAGTCGACCTATGTTGCATCTAATTTGACTTATAATGCATCTGAGCCTAAAATAGGTGTATTTGATATATATTGAATGTTGGTATTAAGGTGTCTCAACCTTTGAGTCCTAGCATTATTTTTGGGATAAGGATTTATGCAAATATTGATATATCCTAAGTTTCCAACTATAATAGTTGTCATAGCACTTTGTGGGACTCGTCGGGAGAGTTATATCCTACATACAAGGTGCGAAGCTTGACGGGGTACCACTTGTTAGCTAGGCGCTTCATGGGAGCATTATTGCTTGTGCCTACTTTATGGAGGTGCACCATAGTGATACTTTTCATTTGGGCACTCATTTGGAGAGAGAAGTTTGAAAAAACTTCTCGGAGTTGCACAACAGTGACATGTGTCAAGGCATGTTGAGATAACTATGACATGTACCTACATTGTGGAAGTTGGTTCCCACTTTGAAAAGTCATGATTGGAAGTTACTATTTGCAAGGGGGAGTTGTGCATGGATGCAATTTCTTTTCTGAGTTGAGTTAACTTGGAATTTGGATGCCCTTTGAAGTGCAATTTTCTTATAGGTGTTTTTTACATGTGCATGTTGCATGTTGATGCATGTGGGGCCTTTCATGTTGCATGTTCATGCATGGGTGTGGGTTTGAGGAAACTTATATCATGTGCATTGCATACTCTATATATAGGTGCTCTTGCTAGAGGAGTTGAGAGGAGAGTGTTATTCATAGGGGTTATGTTGTTAGAATTCTATTAGAGATGGAACAAGGTGTAATTCTCCTAAAATAGCCTTGAGCCTGAAGAATGTATTGCAATTGCTTTGTTAATGAATAATATATTGGCTCTATGGTTTTAGAGTGGAGTTTTTTACCCGAAAGGGTTTTCTCCATGTAAATTTGTGTGTTCTTTCTCTTCTGTCTTATTCTTCTTGTGTTGTAAGGGGGGAATCAAGCATACAAAAAACAAATGTAAATGAATTAAACAAATTCAAACAAGATTAAGATCCCTAAACCCATTACTCATGAAATGTGAAATGAAATCCATGAATTCAATCAAATAAGCAATTAAGAACCTTAAATGAATCCAAAATAACCAAATCTTACCATACCATGTCGAAGTTGTATTGCATTGATGTTGAATTGTGTTTGTATTAATGCAAAGCCTCCATTATGCATTGCAAAAGATTTAATGTGTGTAAAATGTCAAACTAGAATGTGATGATAACTTGTAATGTGCTCAAGAGGTAATTGTGCAATACTTCGCTATGTAAATTCTAGATGATTTGTGAGAGGGTTGAAGACTATTTTATAAATTTCATGTTTTGAGATGAACGATTGAGATTTCATAGTAGAAGATCCAAATCAATGGTTCAAAACTATTGAGAGGTATTAAATGGGAAGAATCGGTGGTTTTAGATTGCATAATCTATGTGATTGATGAAATCAAGTTGAGTATTCGGTGGAATTGAGGAAATAGATTAAGAGGTTAGTGGGATTGAAGAAATAGATTGAGAGGTTAGTGGGATTGAAGAATGGATGAGTTAGTCAACTGTTCAGAGTGAGAAATTAGTTGTCGTGATTTTCTCAATTATAAAAGGGGTGAAGATAATTAATTAATTGAATTAATTAATTAACATTTTTGAATTGAATGTGCAAGTCATGTTTGAATTTAACAAATAAAGTTATATTTGTTTGTTGACTATGTTTGAATGATGTTTGAATAATTAATTTAATTATTCATGTTTACAAAGGGAAAAGTGATTTAATTAAAATATTACGTAATAATAATTTAATTGATTTAAGAGAATAGGGTATATTAGAGACATAATTAAATAATTGATGTTATTTAATTAATCAGGAGGAATAAAGATTAGAAAAATGACGAAATAGTGAATTAATTAAATAATTAAAGATTATTCAATTAATAGAGGAAAATAGGGTTTTTGATGTAAATGATGTGAAATGCAATGATATTAGTGATAATGATGTCGATGATGAAAAAATGTCATTCAAGATGTGTGATATGTGTTAAGTCATTTTTATATGTCTACATTTTGCCCCTCTTTGAGACAAAGTACTGGTTGCTTTGTTTCAAAGAATTTGATGTTTAAGATCATAATTGAAAAAAAAATTATATGCCCTGACAGTCAGCGAAAATTTAATACAACGCTAGGCTGCCCCTCGAGAGGTTGGCCAAAAAAATTTATTTTCAGGTCAGGCTTGCGATAAGGTTTCATTATAGCTCAGATGCGTAAAGGATGAAAATTAGGCCCTAGGGCCTTCATTTATAGTTCAAATGTTCCCAAGAGCTCCTAATTTTGACCTAGGAGGGTTTCCAAGGTAAAAAATTATGGTTTAGGGGGATTTAGATGGTAAATTAAGTTGAAATTACCCCTCATTTGCACTCCTTGATTTGATAATTTCTTGCCTCTAGAGTCTTTGTGAGATTTTCTTCTACAAATAGTGATTCACAATGCCTTGAGTTTCGGGAGTTCCACACAAGTCAGAGGCAGTCAGAGTATACTGACGACCAGCTAGTGCAGGGGCTCTACTATGTATGCCTTTAATTTTTGCTTTTGTCCTTTTTTCGTCTTCTTAATTAATGTTCAAACTCATTTTTAGGCAATAGCGAACTTTTAGCAAGTTTTTCTCTATTGGCTCGATAATGGAACTATCGACCTTTTGGAAGGTCGCTTTTGAAAATTTCGAGCGTTATTGAAAAATATTAGCACTATTGCTTGGAAAATGTGTGCTATTGCCAAATTTTGGCACTTTCGCAAATTTTTAGCATTTTTTCCAAGAATTGGTGCTATTGAAAAATTTGGGCACTATAGCTAGAAATTTGGACACTATTGACAAAAGTGCTTGCTATTTCCTAGAAAAAGTTCGCTTTTGCTTCAAAATAATTGATTTGCAATGTTTAGTTCTAGTTTGAAGTTTCTGAAAGTCCTGATGTTGTGCATTGAATGGTTGCAGGCTATCCTTAAGCTGTTGTCTATGTGAGAGCGACATACTTAGTTGATGGATGGGTTGACCGATTTCGATGATACACAAAGAGACTTTCTCGATGCCATGGGTTTAGATTATCACTCACTTGTCGTTGCTTAGGGCTCATCAATCCATGATGATTGGGTTGGTAGAGAGGTGGCATTCTGAGACCTCTTCCTTTCATTTGCCTACTGGAGAGTGCACCATTACTTTAGAGGATGTTTGGAGGATTCTTAGGATCCCTATTCATGGTGAGCTCATTGAGTATGACATTTGAAGGGGTGCCACAATGATGGAGAGATTACTTGGTGTGGAGGAATTGCATGTTGATTATGAGATCAATTTGGGGTCTCTTTGTGTTGGTGTTGATCTTATGGTTCCCATGTTAGTAGGTATCATCACTGGACCTCTGATGTACAATAGGAGGCCTAAGAGGTTCATTGTCAATTGGGGCATTTTTTATTGAGCAGATGTTGGAGGAGGCCATAGTGTATGCTTGGGGTCAGTGTGTGTTGGCCTAGTTGTACAAAGATATGCACAAGGTCGTGTACCGAGCTGGCAGCAGTATATCCGTTGGAGCTAGTTTGTTGCATTTTTGGGCTTGGGAGAGGATTTCCATCACTTGACCAAAGGGTATGTGGGACAGGTATGCGTACGATCCTTATGCTTATCAGTACCATGGCTATCTTCATTATACTCAACCTGGTAGACTGTCTTACTAGAGGGCAGTTTTTGATGATGTTACAGATTTCATATGGTGCCCCTACATGGATTGTGAGGCATGGCCAGATGATCAGGATAAGCTAGTCTATTGTAGGAAGACTCGTTTCTTGATCAATAGCTTAGATCTCTTGCTTGAGAGATATTTACCAAAGAGGGTATTAAGACAGTTCGGTGAGCACCAAACTCGGCTTATTGATGATTGTATGGTCATCTTTGGATGCACTACTTGAGAGGAGTCCACTTGGGGGGCTCGTGAGGATTCTAGTGTAGTAGTGGAAACATTCAAAGCATTGAGACCTTCTCCATTGAGTTGGATAGTTAGTCCCATAGATCCTGGGATGACTTGTGAGTTTGATGTTGGTGGGCCCGTCATAGACTTGTGAGATTGACTATACCTCTAGGAGGTTTAGTTTTGGGTGTACAAAAAGGAGGTTATGTTGGGTGTCAAAAAGATCAACAACATCCTCAGATTTCCCATGAGCAACTGTGTCATGTTCAGGGTCAGCAGGATCAGCAGCAATAGCAGCGCTAAGTACCATAGGCTCCTCAAGGTCCTCCCCCTTAGGGGGATATGGCATCTCAGCTAGTGTAGATGACAAATAAAAAGAGATGTAGTGAAAGTAGAGCGTGATGCTGAGATTGCATGGTGACAGGTCGTTGAGGCACATATTTTGATCATGACTAGAGAGAGAGATACATTTAGAGTAGAGTGAGATACTCTCCATTGAGAGAGAGATTCATTGAGAGATAAGTTGGCTATCAAGAGGTAGCATAGACTTACAACTGAGATATATCTGGCCTCTGTCATTCCCTTACCCCAGTATCAATCCAAGCGAGATAGGATCCTACAGTAGGTGACATATTATCAGACTTTGTATGAGGCATTTGTGCCGAGGGCTCAAAGACATCCCTGGTTTGGTGAGTTGAGCATAGCTATAGGTGCAGAGTTGGGTGGGCAGTTAGTCAAACGGTCTCCAATAATGCCCCAATCATCTCCTCATCATAACGAGCATCACTCGAGATCTCCACCATTTCCTGACTAGTAGAGCTAGTTTTGTGTATGATCTTTTATATGTGTTGTATCAAAGACTTATGTGGACATATTTTTGTATATATATATTCATCGACCCAACTGAGGCCTCGTATATATGTATTTATTCTGATCTCCTTTGATGTATCACACATGACATTATCCATTTTTGATGATATATGATATACCATGTTTTGATTTGGATTTATGACATGTTATGAGATGTTTATGGATGGTCATGGATATTTATATTTGTTGAATGATGATTTTTTGTATTTTTTTTATGTATGCATATGCTATGGATGAATGATTTATATATCTATGCAATGGATAATGATATATTATGGATGATGATTTTGTTTTACTATGGTCATGATATGTATTGATGTGGGATGGATGTGGTACTAATGATATTGTGATGTAGGATGGAGTTGTTAGTTAGAAGAAGTGTTTGATGGTTTAGAGATGGATAGAAATTTGATGTTGTTTTGATTATATGGGAAAAATAGGTTTTGAAGGGGCTTGAAACCATTTACAACAAAAGACACAAAATGCTACTCGAAAATATTTTCAAAAAGCCACCAACAACAACCAAATAGCCAAAAAACACAGCAAAATAGGTGCTAGACAAAAATATAACAAATAACTACCAACAACACCCAACAGCCACAAAACAACAAAACAACTGAAAAGAAACCAACACCCAACAAGAAACAGAAAGTAACAAAGAAGAATACTAGGTGCTAGTCTAAGCTACTTAGGGTTTTGGCCACCTCAATTTGTTGGTTCCTATGTCTCTCAACCATATCCAACAACTCCTTCTTCTCAACATCAAAGGATCTCTTCCAATCAGCCAACCCTTTAATGACAGGTCCTTTGCCATCATCCTTAGTAGCTTTTTTACCTTTGCCCTTAGCTGCATGCTCTTTCTCCATAAGCTTGGAGAAATAAACTTGATCCTCCCCGAGCTCACTAATCTTTCTGAAAAGGACTTCCAAGGAGTCTGCATTGTTCTTCACAGAGATATGACACTCATGCATTGGTTTTTTGATATCAACATTTGTACCCAAAACCTTGGCTTCCAGAGCAGCCAATCTTTTATCACACAGAGATTTGAAGTCATGATAGGAACCTTCAAGGTCCACTATTCTATCAATAAGAATGTCAAGAACCAAACCCTTGGGAACATTCTTCAGATTCTCCTTTAGACCTCTAATTTTAATATTAATCTTATTGAACTCATGTAGAGTCCACTTAGCTAACTTAAAAGTACTAGTGCCCCTAGCCCTAGCCATATCCAACAAATCATACATGGAGGTAGTATCATCATCAAGGTAAGAAAAATCCTCAGAAAGGGGATTTACCTTTAAGGGCTCCTATTTATCTTTTTTCTTCTCCCCATCCTCCTCATCCAGACCCCTTATCTCCTTGTCTTGCTCCATCTTGGGCATATCCTACATAGGGGAATCCTCAATGGCCACCGTCTTATCAACAAAATCCTTGGCATCCCTAGACACATTGGGGTCCTTAGTCAGAACATTCAAGGCCTTATTATTTAGGTTAGCAATACACTTTGAGAGCCTCCGCAGCTTGTCCACCAAATCCATAGTAATATCCAGTGTCCCCACCTCAGGGCCACTGCCAATAACATCCTTACCAACAACCACCTCCACAGTTTTGGGAGAGGAATCATCTGACCCCACTTTCGTGTCCTCACTCTTAGAAAGGGCAAGCCGCTTAGCTACCTTGTTACTCTTAGAACCACCCACCTTCCTCTTCTTTGAAGAAGTAGCCACAACCACCGAAGTTAAGTCCTCCTCCTCTTCATTCCATTCCTCCTCATTCAAAGTAGATTATGAGCTAGATGACACATCACTTAAAGTCTTCTCCTTTTCCTTAATGGTAGGAGTAGGGGTAAGAGACTTAACATGCTCCATAATCAATAAAATAAGCCCTTCATGGAGGACAAGAGCCCTCCTATTCTTTAGATGGGAATATACAAAGACCTCCAAAGACGATAACATAAAGAAAGGAAATGAAATGAAAAAACCATGTCTAAAATGGTTGAGGAGAGTAAAATGGTGACCAAGAATAGTCGTAAACCTCCCCTCCAGAGTTACATAATGCATAAGCACCTCAGCAATGCTCACCCAAATTTTCTTGAGGAATTTTCTCTCATAGCCCCAGGTCTCCAATTTAACTAATTTCTTCTGCTCATCATCTTTAAAAAACTGGGCCATCGCCTCCTCATTAATTTTTTTGTCCTTGAAGAACTTATGACCAAGGTCGACATCCTAGAAACAGTAGCAATTAAATCCTCATTTACCTCCACTTCTAGACCATCAACCTTGAGCTTGCGATTGTGCTAGAAAGAAACAAATTATGCCGAGGCATTGGGGTCATACCCATGTAACCTCTCCAAGAACGGAGTAAAATTGCCATGGCACAAAATATTCCAAAGCTTCTTGTTTCTCCAAATGTCCCCATAGGAATGTGGGTTGATTCTGCTCCTGTCACCACCCATGTCTAGCAATACAAGAAACACCAAACCCTTGTGAATAACACTCAACTGAAGACTAGAGAGCAAAAAAACACCCACAAAGCATGCGAAATGGAGAAAGGTACTAGACCATGAATGTCGTATCAACTCAACCCACGCCATAATTCCTCAATAAACTCCTAGCTTTCTCCAAAAGGATTGATCACTCCTCCCATGAATGAAAATCATTTAACCTAATAGCCTCGTTGGCAAAAAAATCTGTCAACGAGTTTCCTTCTCGGTAAACATGAGAGATACGGGTCTCCTCACAAGATCGTAACATGACTATTGTATCCTTAATGAGTTGATCAAAATTCCAACTTGGAGGATGGGTGCCACACAAATAATTTATTATGTTCAAAGAGTCACCTTCAACCCATAATTTGGAGTATCCCTTGCTGATTGCAAATCTAACACTTATGAATGCAACCTTTGCCTCCACGTAGTGATTGGTCTGAGTTCCCAACAGGAGTGCCACTGCGCCAAGGAGTCTACCAACATAATTTCTTAACACCCCCCACATCTTGTAGGCCTAGGATTTCCCTTCGCTGCCCCATCAAAGTTAACTTTAACCCACCCAAAGGGAGGAGGCTGCCATTTAGTGTTCAATCTAGCAACAAAGCTTGACTTAGACTTCAAAATAGGAATTGAAATAATCTTCCAGTTAGAAGTTACCAGGAGCTCATAGCCAGTGAGGCAAGCAAAAGGGACACACCAAGTAGAATCAAAATGAATAAGAGAAAAGTTCTCCAGAATCGCCCGTTAGATCTTGATAAAAAGACTATCAGCCTTAAGTTTAGACTCACAAAAGATCATGTTATTTATTTCTTTCCATAATCCCTAAGCAATACGTGGGGCCATAAGGTCCCACAACCATTGAAGAACCAAAGAGGAAGAAGGGCAAGTCTATTGATCAAAGAACTTAGAAAGAGAATCTAGAAAGAGCTAGCCCATATTCCAGAGTCCAAGAAATTTACTCCAAAGAGAAAAAGAACAATCACACCCAAGGAGAATTTGGAAAGCACTTTCACCATTAGCTTCACAAAGAACACATCTATTAGGAATCGCAAACCCTCTCTTACAAAGGTTGTATTGCATTAAAAATTTACCTTGCATAAGCAACTAGAAGAAGACATTCACTTTAGGAATCAGCTTCTTATTCCATAACCTCCCCTAGAAAGGAAAAGATGCAGGCGCTTCCAAAGAACTCAAGAGAGCAGAAGCCACTGAAAAATTTTCACTGGCATAAGGGGCCCAAATGAGTCTATCCGGTCTAGGAAAAGAGGGGATTCAAATCTTACACAAGAAATTTTTCAGAACCTTCAAAGACGGGTCCCAAACCTTGAAATTTTTCCACTCCCCATCCTCAAAATAATCAGCCACCTTAAGCCCAAAAATGCGTTTACACAAAGGGAAAATAGGGGGGCCCAAGGAAGACAAATAAGAGGGCTGACACCACACCAAATATCTTCCCAATTTAAAATAATACTTGTACCATCGCCCAATATCCACTTAAGACCTTTAGCAATCAAGTCCCTGGAAAGAATAATATTCCTCCAAAAACATGAACCAGAGGGGGTATCCTGCAAAGACAACAAGTTCCAAGGTCTCTCCAATCCATACAGATACTTATTATTCACCAAAGAGGCCCATCCAACATCCCCATTCAGGAGCCTCCAAACATTTTTCGACAAAAGAACCTTATTAAAAGATTTTAAATTTCTAATATCGAGACCCCCCCACTTCTTCGATCTACACACCGACTCCTAGGCCACAAGAGGAATTTTGGATTTGGTCTCAACCCCCGACTAAAGGAACCTTCTCATTATTTGTTCCATTTTTTCTTCAAACTTTACAGGAATCTTGAAAAGACTCATAACGTATAGAGGAAAATTTTGGAGAGTGGAAGAAATAAGCTGAATTTTACCCGCTTGACTGAGGAGCGCACCTTTCCAACCCTCTAACTTCTTGCTGAATTTGTCCAACAAACCCAACCAAAAGAAATATGGAATCTTAGAGATACACAAAGGGAGACCCAGATAAGAAGACGAGAAATCACCACTATTGCAAGATAGGATTCTAGCAAGCTTAAGTTGCAAAGCTTTAGGAGTATTGAGGAAGAAAATCTGACTCTTAGGAAGATTAATCTTCTGACCAGAAGCCATCTCATAGTCAACAAACAACCTCTTAACAACTCTAACTTCCCTAATAGAGGAATCACCCATCAAAATAGGGTCATCAACGAATTTTTAATGAGTAATCAGATCACCTCTAGAAGAAGGCATTAGACCCCTCAGAGCACTAGTATGAAACACCTTCTAGATATTACAACCCAGAGCCTCTGCCATCAGAATGAAGAGAAGCATGAGATAGGGTCTCCCTACTTCAGCCCACGCGAACTCCAGAAGAATGGAGAAGGATAACCATTCACTAGGACAACAAATGAGGGAGAAGAAATGAGTTGTTCAACAAGCTGCAAAAATTTCTTATAGAAACCAAACCGGTCCAATACATTCAAAAGAAATCTCCAACTCACTTTGTCATAAGCTTTGAGCAGGTCCAACTTCAGGAAGAAACATAGTTTTTTAGAAACATTAATGGAATGAGCAAGCTCATGAACAGTAATGATAAAATCAAGAATTTGACAGCCCTTAAAAAATTCACTCTGGTGCTTTGAGATCAGATTCAACAAACATTTTGGCAATCTAGTGGCAAGAACTTTCAAAAAAAATTTATAAATAGAATTACAGAGACTTATTGAGCAATACTCACCAAAGCTCCTTGCATCAGTAGATTTGGGAATCAAAACAATGAAAGTCGCATTAAGCTCTTTGAGAATACTTCTTGAGCCAAAGAACTCCTTAGTGGAATTAATCATATCCTCAGAGATGATCTCCCAACACAATTGGAAAAATAGAACAGGAAAGCCATTAGTTCCATGGGCCTTGTTACCTTCAAAAGAGAAAACCACTTCTTTGACTTCTGAGAACGAAGGAGTAGCCGTGAGCTCCTTATTCAAATTCTCCATCACAACTTTAGGAATAACTTCTAGAGAGGCATCCGCTCACCTTTGATCCCAAACTAGATCATCCATCAAGAGTTGTTCAAAGAACCTAGCTGTCACTCTTCTAATAGCCTCCTCATCTTCCAACAATGAACCATCAACACTCATCGAGGATATTCTATTAGATGACTTATGCCTAAGAGTAGTGAGATGAAAAAACTTAGAATTACGGTCCCCAAATTTCAACCAGATAGCCCGAGACCTTTGCCTCCAAAAATCCTCTTCCTTGGTAACAATATCATGCAAATGCATGAGAAGGTTATCTTCAAGTAACTGTAGATCCTCTGATAAACCCTTCGATTGGATAGCCTGTTAAATCTCATCCAAATTCTTAAGGATGAAACTTTTAGAATAAAAAATGCGACCAAATGACTCTTTATTCCATTTTTTGAGATTCCTTTTAACAAAATTTAGCTTCTTGGCAACTTTTTACATCACACAACCATCTTTATTAACGTGCCACCATTTTTTGATACAATCCATAAACCATGGATCCCTTAACCACATGTCTTCAAATCATAAAGGAAATCTCTTCTTACTCCCAAGCCTATCAACAACAAAGGAGATGGGAAATAGTCTGACCCACATCTCGTTATAGAAGACAAGGAACAAGCAAAGTCCACAAACCAGGAAGCAGAGGTTAAAGCTCTGTCCAATCTAACTTGAATATTATCCACACCAACACACTTATTGAGTTAGTTATTGATGAATTTTGATTTTGCTTTCATAGAGGCTTCATATATTTTAGCAATCCTTTTTGATGCAGCAAACATATATGATGCACCAGGGTAGTAATAACCAAGGTGGTTTTGTATCCATTGCATGGACTTTGACTCGACACACAAAGAATATTCTTGCTCATACCAGACATACATAAACCCTGTTAGAGTGTACAACTGAGTTGTGTTTAAAACATTTTAGACCAGTTACATAGATAGGTATGAGGTACCTAATATGCAACTGCTACATGAATTGCCTCAAAACAACTTCCATACACAAAACAAATCAAGTATTTGCTGTGGTACTATCACAAAAACATCTAACAAACATAATAAAAATAAATCGGCAGTTAATGCCCACATTCCTTCTTCTCTAAATCCTTATGTGTTGGAAATTGATAAGTTGTCATTGATGTCAAAAAATAATGAAATTTTGTTGATTGCCAATATTTTGTTGCCCCGGTTATGAATGCCTATTGATCTGTTATTTTAGTCCAGATTCTATCTCAATAAAAGATATCATTATAGGATTTTTTATACAAGTTTGAGCCTACAAGGTGTATTCTACCTTGGAGTTTTATGATGATATGTGAAGGTATTTGGGAGATATGAATGACAATATTATGTTCTATAGACCTCAGTGAGTTTTCCTCTTGCACCCTATTGTGGGAGATTCCACATTTCCTCATAATTGCTTATCATACCGTGTAGTGTCAAAGATAAGTAGTTTGATGTTGTCCAAGGGAGAATTCAATGAGTTAACAAGTTTTTGTGTTGCACATTTGATGGAGTGTACATATGTTTGGAGTCTTGGCTTGACTCTGGCTGACCTAACTACATATTGATATTAAAGGGATCTATCTTAAGTCCATGCCAACAAAGTTAGTTTTTGAATTAAGGTTTCTTTAATTAGGCTGACCTAATTAAGAAACATAGACACACATGTATATATGTATGACATTCCTTGATGTGTGTGTCTGTGTGGTGAGAAAGAGAGGAAGTTCACATGGCAGAAGTTGAAAATGATTATGTGTGAATTGTATAGATTAGTAGCTAAGTGAGTTACTCATGCATTCTGCTTCAGCATACCTAAACTCAAGCACATGGAAGGTGCATTCTTTATCAGTTCACCCATTTGGCAATGAGCCATACCTTTTGTATCTTGTCAATTAGCCATTCTTTTGTATTCAGGTAGTGAGCCTTTCAAGGATAGTGAGTCATGGCAGTGAGCCCTATAATATTCTATATCCAAATATATTATATTATGAGTTAATCCTCAACATGGTTTTTCCCATTTTGGGTTTTCCACGTAAAATTATGGTGTTCATGTGTGTTGATGCTTTGTTTTGATTTCATGTCTTCCTTTGGTAATTCATTCGGATTTGTGATAATGCTTAAATGGATTTTATGTGAATGGTTTTATGGAATACTGATTCACCCCCCTCTCAGTATTCCAAATGTTCAACAATTGGTATCAGAGCTTGGTTCCTTTGAAGAAGCCTGATAGCTTGAGGATGGTCCCAAAATTTGATTATAAGAAATTTTTTCCTCCAAAAGTGGTCTCTGCTAGACACTCAGAAGAAATTGAAGATCTGAAGAATAAGTTGAGGGAAGTAAATGATTGTATCAAGGATATGAGGAAAAGATATGAAGATTCTCGTGTTCAACTAAAAGGAGAGCATGAAGATATTACTGGACTGTGTCATCAATTGGAAGAAAAGAAAAGAATTGAAGACTGCTAGAAAGTTGAAATTCAAAGGAAGATTGATGAATGTATAAAGCTCAAGCAAGAAATGGAATTTGAGATCAGATCTAGAAAATGCAAAAAGTTTTGACGATAAATTCAAGTCAAGCACTACAAAGCTTAATGAGTTGATTGATTCTCAAAGACTTGCAATGGATAAAAGAGGCTTAGGGTTTGAGGAAGAACATAATTTAGAGATAAAGCAACCTCCAAATAATAAGACTCTGTGCGAAGATGGACAAAGTGAGGATTTAAGAAGCTATACTGGAAGGACTCCCATCAAAAAGTTTAATGCTCAAAGGTATTTATGTTTTAATGGTGTATGTTATTCTTGCAATAAATTTGGATATAGAGCAAAAGATTGCAAAAGTAAAGCGAAGCAGAATGATGGAATCAAGAGAAATCAAAATTCAAATAAGATGATTCATTCGTTTAAAGGTAACTATTATCTTTGCAATTTAATTGGGCATAAAGCTAACCAGTGCAAGTATGGGTTGAATAAGAGAAAGTTTGGATGGAAGAATGTCATTTGCTTTAATTGCAGCAATCCAGAACATATTGGAAGCAAAAATTTAAGAGGAAAGCAAGTGTGGTTCATGCTCTAGTTGCTTAGATGGACCCTGCTCCTAGGAGAATCAAGCAATTGGCTAGAAAAAGGACACATCTTCATGTAACTCCTAGTGTTGTTAAAGAAAACTCAAATGTATTAATTGATAAATTCAATAAATTGAAGAGAAAAGTAGTAAGTGACATGGTCTCTCGGGTTGAAAGCAAAACATTTTTGGAAATTGTAGATAAGTGCAAGTCTACTCATAGCTTGGAACTTGAAAAACTCAAGAATATTCAAGATTTTGAGGAAGAATATATGGGTTTATTCACATTTTGTTGGTCTTGGCCTAATGCAATTCAAAGGCTCAAGGATGTTGAGAGTACAATTGAAACCTAGATTAAGTTTGCATCTAGCACATTTTATCCTACTCTTGGTCTGGATGATCATAATTGGTATGGTTTGACAAGACTGCATGAAGAATACCTTGCATCACACTAGGAAATGGGAAATTTGATTGAGATGTATGGGAAGCTCGGAGATTTAATTAAGATTGGGTGTGCTCCTCTCTACTATGTTTGTTCGGTTGCTGAAAGGGTTCTAAACTCTTATGCTTCTCTTGGAATTGTGGTTGAAGGAAAGGATACTTTAATTGACCTCAATTATCTATGCAGTGCTCTGGCAGAGGTAACAAAATTTTGGAATGAAGGGAGATCCTCATGGACAAGGATTCTTAGATAACTTCAGTCATCTACTGCCTCCGAATATTCATTTATCATCATTAGTTTTGGAATGTGCTCCTCAGGGGGAGTATTTAGATTTGCAAAGGACTGTTAATGCACTAAATTTCCTTTTTCCTTTGCCATTGATGTCAAAGGTGGAGAGAGAGAGAAGCATCTTGTGAAAACAAAGAGGAAATTGAAAGGATTTTGTGTGTAAGTTGGGAAGAATTATTTTTGACGGTTTTTACATCGTGTGTTGCTATCAATGAAAAAGGGGGAGATTGTTGGAAATTGATAGGTTTCCATTGATGTTAACATATAATGGAATTTTGTTGATTTCCAGTATTTTGTTGCTTTGGTTATGAATGCCTGTTGATCCGGTATTTTGGTCTGGATTCTATCTCAGTAAAAGATATCATTATAGGATTTTGTATACAAGTTTGAGCCTACAAGATGTATTCTACCTTGGAGTTTCATGATGATATGTGAAGGTATTTGGGAGATATGAATGACAGTATTTTGTTTTGTAGACCTCAGCGAGTTTTCCTCCTGCACCCTGTTGTGGGAGATTCTGCATTTCCTCATAATTGATTATCATATCATGCGGTGTTGAAGATAAGTAGTTTTATGTTGTCCAAGGGAGAATTCAATGAGTTAACAAGTTTTTGTGTTGCATGTTTGATGGAGTGTACATATTTTTGGAGTCTTAGCTTGACTCTGGTGACCTAACTACATATTGATATTAAAGGGATCTATCTTAGGTCCATGCCAACAAAGTCATTATTTGAATTAAGGTTTCTTTAATTGGGCTGACCTTATTAAGAAACATAAACACACATGTATATATGTATGACATTCCTTGATGTGTGTGTGTGTGTGTGGTGAGAAAGAGAGGAAGTTCGTATGGAAAAAGTTGAAAATGAATATGTGCAAATTGTATAGATTAGCAACTAAGTGAGTTACTCATGCATTGTGCTTCACCGAAATTGAACTCTAGCATAGGGAAGGTGCATTCTTTATCAGTTCACCCATTTGGTAGTGAGCCATACCTTTTGTATCTTGGTGGTTAGTAATTCTTTTTTATTCAAGTAGTGAGCCCTTTAAGGATAGTGAGC
This sequence comes from Sequoia sempervirens, assembly GCA_007258455.2. NCBI lineage: Eukaryota > Viridiplantae > Streptophyta > Pinopsida > Cupressales > Cupressaceae > Sequoia > Sequoia sempervirens. The sequence goes on from VDFB02058242.1 coordinate 268,454,767, forward strand.
CCTGTAATATTCTATATCCAGATATATTATATTGTGAGTTAATCCTCATCGTGGTTTTTCCCATTTTGGGTTTTCCACGTAAAAATTATGGTGTTCATGTGTGTTGATGCTTTGTTTTGATTTCATTCCTTTCTATGGTAATTCAATCATATTTGTGATAATGCTTAAATGGATTTTATGTGAATATTTTTATGGAATACTGATTCACCCCCCCTCTCAGTATTCCGAATGTTCAACATTATGGACATCCTCGAGAGATCCTGGGAATGTGGTATTAAGATAAATAAAAAAGATAAGACTATAAAAAGATAAGACAATGTTGCAGTATCACTTGCCATAGTTGTTTTTGATGTTTCATGATGAAATACATTGAGGATGTCCATTGTAGGAACATTTTATCCATTAAGACTCATGTTTAGGATTGTTGATAATGATTTTCAAATGGGTATGGTAGTTTATACTTAGGCATTGTTTTATCTTGATAGTGATCTAATCGTTCGATCTTCACTTTATAATTTTTTATTTTGATGTTTGTTTTGTTTGTTGATTACATTGTCAAAGGGTGAAGGTGATGATTGTTTATTGTGAATGGATCATTTATTGCAAATAAGTGATAATGGAGATAAGATCTTTTGTGATTTTTGATTATTTGATGCTATTTTTGTTGTTTTTGAGAAATTTAAGATCAAATAGGGGGACTTAAAGGGATTAACCTAGTTCCTCAGGGGCTAATCAAAGATTAGCCTTGCCTATGTGATGAACACAAAGACATTGTAGTTTGACTATATTGAGTGACATTGCTTTTAGAGTTTTCTAACTTTTTATGAATGTTTTTGAATTTTGATAAGATTTTTAAATGTTTTCTTTTTGTTTTGGGGGACTAACCTAGGGCCTCATGGGCTCATTATTTATGATGGAATTGCCTACATTGTCCATGTAGAGGCTTGCAATTTACTTGTTTGATAAGAACATGTTTTTTGACTTTTCTATTTTTTGAATGTTTTTTTGTTTAGATTTTTGACCAAGTTATGACAGACCATTATGGACACCTAAGGGGACTAACCTAAGGCCTCTGGGGCTAATGAAAGATTAGCCTTGCCTATGTTATACACATAGAGACTATGTAGTTCGACTAGTATTGACTTAAAGCATAACATGTTTTTTGGATTTTGATGTTTTTGTCTTTATTTTGATTTTTTTTGTTCGAGGTTTTTTTGATTTTGATAGTTCTCAATTGTGATGGAATTTACAAGGATCCAATCCACTACTACTTTCAGGAAGTTACCCCTAGTTTGAGACAATATTACCTTCATTAGGGGAGATGGAAATTATGATGGTGTAGCAAGGTTCAACACTTGATCAATCATCGAGCCATGGTTGGTTTGCACATTTTATTACGGGATGAATGGGTGGATGCTTCAGATAGTGCTGATAGATAAAGATGTAGGTCTTATTCAAATGTAGCGCTTGTTTGCTAGGTTTTCACTATGGTACCTGTCTTAGAAGCGCCACAATGTGGTTTTCACTTAAAGAATGTTTTATTTCTCTTTATTATTTTCTTTCTTTTTGATTTTTTTACCTTTTTAGCTTTTTTGCTTAGATACTCTAATGTGTTCAAGTATAATTTTTTTTGTTGTTCAGAGGTTCAGCTAAAGGTTGTCTTTCAAGAGTAGCCAACTGATAAGCTCCAGAGCCATAGCTTGCTATGATGATGAAAGGACCTAACCAGTTTGGTTCAAACTTCCCCTTCCCATCCTAATTTAGTTGGATCTTTTGATTTTCTTTTAGTACTAGGTCGCCAACTTGAAAGCTTGAGTTTTTGATCTTTTTGTTGTAGCTTCATTTGAGTTGATTTTGATAAACATGTAGATGGTTTAATGCGTTCAAACACCTTTTATCTAAGAGTTCCAAATCATTCAATTTGGATACATGATATTCCTCATTGTTGATCATGCCTTTCAGTGATATTCATAGTGAGGGGATTTCAACTTCAATAAGTAAGACCACTTCAGATCTGTAGACCAAGGAAAAAGGTGTGGCACCTGTAGGTGTACAAATGCTAGTTCGATAAGCCTATAGAGGTGGATTTAGCTATAAATGTCAATCACACTCGGCATCATTAATAGTCTTTTTGAGTATTTTCAAAATGGTTTTATCGGACGCTTCAACCTGACCATTTCCTTGGGGATGCTAGGGCATGGAGAAGCGGTGTTGGATAGAAAACTTAGAACAAAGTTCACAAACATCTTGGTTCTTAAATGGGGTTCCATTGTCCGTTATGATAGTTTGGGGAATTCCATATCAACATATTAGATAATTTAAGATGAACTTGGATATCAGTTTCCCTGTGATGTAATTTAATGGAATTGCTTCTATCCACTTTGTGAAATATTTAGTCACAATGATAATGAACTTGTGCCCATTAGAGGAAGCGAGAGACATATTACCTATCAAGACTAATCCCCACTGCGAGAAAGGCCATTGTGTTGTTATAGGTCTTAATTCCTATGCTAGTGCATGAACAAGATCACCGTGTTGTTGAAATTGATAACATCTCCTTAAGAAATGGACGGATTCTTGCTCCATTGAGGGTCAATAATACCTTGTTCTTAGCAATTTTTGTACTAGATTAGGTCCACTAGCATGAGACCCAAAAATACCTTCATGCACTTCCTGTAAAGCAGTTTGCGCTCCTTCCACATTAAGACATTGAAGTACTGTTTCATCTATATAGAGTATCTCCTAACATGGTGAATCTAGATGTTCTACGGAGAAAGGTTTTCTTTTGGTTTGTCGTTAAGTCAGGAGGTATGATACCATGTTGGATATAGTCAAACTTATCTTGGTACCATGGTGAGTTAGGACCAACAACATCACAAACCAGTTTTGATTCTAGGATATTGAATGCCAGGATAATGAGTTGATCCCCAAGGAATTTGTATTTTAGAATGTCTTGTGGAATGTCGAGGAGCGAACCTATTGTTGGCATAGCATTGACTACTTTGTTGTTGATCCTGGGAACTTGCTCAAAGGTGATGGTGATAAAGTATTATTTGAAATTGTCCACCATTCTTTTATATGAAATTAGCTTTCCATCTTTTGTTTGATATTCATCATTCACTTGCCTTATTACCAATTGAGAGTCTCCATAGACTTGTAGTTCTTTTATCCTCCATTGAATGACCATCTTCAGTCCTGCAATTAGCACTTCATATTCAAAGATGTTATTGGTACATAGAAAAGAAATTCTATAAGCCTTAGGTATACTATTTCCCTGTGGTATGAGAAATAAGATACCTACTCTTGAGCCGTGTTGAGTGTGGGACCCATCAAAGTAAAAGGTCCAACGACTAGATTGATCCATCAGTAGTATGTGTTCACCTAAAAATTCTATTGTTAGAGGCTGATGATCTTCCATCGGTACCTCTTCGAATTGATCTGATATGATTTTTCCTTTGATGGATTTTCTATCAATGTACTCAATTTCAAACTTGCTAAGTATCATTACCAACTTAGCGATCCTCCCTGTTAGAGATACTTTTTCCAATAGATATTTTAAGAGATCTACTTTGGATATTAACTTTACTTGTCTATTAAGATGGAGTGTCTCAATTTATGTGTCACAAAGATGACAAATAGACACACTCTTTCTATGGGTGAATAGTTCAATTCATAGTCCACCAATGTTCAACTGATATAATAGATTTCTCTTTCCTTGTTATTGTCATCTAGTTGCACTAATAGAGCTCCTAACACTACCAGTGTTGTGGATACATATAGAATCATTCCCTTATCTTGGATCAGTGGCATCAATACTAGAGGAGTGAGTAAGTAATTCGTTACTTGTTAGAACGCCTGATCACATCTTCCATCCCATTTAAATATTATGTCTTTGTGTAGCAAATGGGTGAATGGATGGTACTTGCTTGCCAACTATGTAATGAATCTCCTGATGGACTATAGTTTACCTTGTAGACTTCTCAATTGCTTTAATGTTATTGGAGGAGGCATTTATAATATAGCTTTTACCTTGGTGGGATCTACCTCGATGCCTCTTCTTGATACTATGTAACCCAACAGTTTTCCATAAGTTACGCTAAAGATGCACTTCTTTGGGTTGAGGTGCAAGTTGTAATGTTCTATCCTATCAAATACCTTTGCTAAATTGGTCAAATGGTCTTCTCTTTTGATGGATTTTTCTAGTATTTCATCCACATAATTCTCCATAGTGGTATGCAACATATCATGAAAGATGGTGGTCATTGCTCATTGATAGGTTGCCCCTGCATTCTTTAGACTGAATGGCATGACGATCTAGCAAAAGGTTCCCCATGCACAAGTGGAAGCTACTTTATGTTGGTCCTTGGGGGATATTTTGATATGATTATATCTGGAGAATCCATCCATCAATGATAACATTTCATTCCCTGTAGTTAGATCTACAATCATGTCGATGCTAGGAAGAGGGAAGTCATCCTTTGGGAAAGCCTTGTTTAGATCCTGAAAGTCTGTGTAGATCCTTATGCCCCCAGTGGGCTTTGATACTGGTACTAGACTAGATACCCATTAAAGATAGTTAATGGGTCTAATGAATCCCACATCTAACAACTTTTCAATTTCTACTTTTACCAAAAGTGTTATTTGTGGATGCACCTTCCATAGCTTTTGCTTGATGGGTTTAGCTCCGAGGAATACGACTAGGTGATGTAGGTCCAATGCTAGATCTATCCCTGGCATGTCTATTTATGTCCATGAAAAGTTGATTTTTCTTTCATTGATAAATACTGAGAAGTTCACATTTTCTTCAAGATCAAGTGATGTTGGATGATATGTGATTTTGGGTGTTTCTGTTGTGCCAACATTGATAGGTTCGACGTCTTCAACTAAGAGTGTTGACTTCTCTTGATATTCCATGGTGGGGAGATTGAATCCTCCATATTTGGGCCCCTTAGAGAGGTTTTAACCCTCATATGTGTCCTTTTTCTTTCTCTTTTCTAGATTTGATAAAGCCACTTTGTGGTTTTCTTTAAGGGACCTTTTGATTTTTAAATTTTCTGGTTTAATTTTGCGACTAGAGGATGCAATCTCCCCCCAAAATATGCTCCTTGATCTATTTCCATTAAAAAACCTACTTTATGATCTCCTTGGGGTATATTCGTTCGAAGTCCCATGATGTGTCCAAAATTGGTGTATGATGTTGTTGGTCCCAATCTGTCAATTGTGGATAATGCAAGGATATTTTTTCATGGGTATCTGCAAAGCTTATGGAAGTTGTAACTAGGTTAGGGACATTGGTTTTTTTAAGGCTCCATAAGGTATCTAAGTTGTATTCACTAGAGTCACAAGAATCCCATTCGTATTCATTGGAATATTTTTCAATATGGTTGTCATCAGATGTAGATTTGGTAGTGATGTTGAGGTTTTCAAACATGTATTGGATAAACAGGTAGTAATCTAGATGTTTGCAAGTATTTGATGTCTCATTAGTGGTAGAAGAAGCTCCTTCCTCATAAAAGTTTCTTTCAGTACTTGGGGTAATCATGCTAGTTATATCATAACCCAGTCCAAGATTCTTTGGGAGGCGTTCCATATAAATGATTGGTTCTCTTCTACCTTGTCCATGTAGACCGAGGACACCTTGTCCAGTGAATCCCATGCTTTTGAATATTTGATATCCTTTGATGTTTTCATCAATAGGAAGGGGAGGTAGTGGATGTTCCCGTCCTTCTTTGTAGATCCACGAAGATAGATACTCTTCACATACTTCCTCATCTTGTATGTCTCCCCACTTGGTGAAAATAGTGGGTTTGAGTACCATTGTGATAGTTTGTACATGTGAAATCTCTTTTGGTCCTCCATATGTCTTCGGTGTTGGGGGAAGCATCCCAACACAAAAGGATTGATTGAAGTGATATTCTTTGTAGCCTTTGTTAAGTACTTGGATCTTGGTATTATATTTAGGTAGCTCGGTTGATGATGGTGTAGTGGAGGATGAAGCTAGTAATGTTGGGTCAACGTAGGAAAAGGAGTGAAAAGATATATCATTACTGGGTATTTGTTGAATCTTTTTATACTTTTCCTCCAATTTAGCACAGTAATGGAAAGGTTTGGGGTCAACATATATGGTAACTTCCTTATTGTCATAAGGGAATTTTAGGCATTGATGGAATGTAGATTGGACTTCTTTCAACACATGGATCCATGGTTGACCCAAGAGAAGGTTGTACAGAAGCTTGAGATCTAGTACTTGACATGTAGTTTCTATTATTTTTGGTCTTATCTAAACGTGTATCCTGATAGTTCCTTTTGAATTTCACTCCATGTCATCATAAGCTTTGATAGTGATGCTCTTGTTTTTATCTATCACATCATTAGAGTATCCAAGTTGTTTCACAAATTTTAAGGTACAAATGTTTACACCTACACCATTATCTATGAGTACTCTCTTGAATTTATGTTTGTGGACACATGGTTCTAAATACAGAGCTTGATTGTGGAAATATTTTTATGGAAGGTATTTTTCAAAAAAGACTAAATGATGGGTAGATGTGATATTGCCAACCATGGCTTGAAACTGATTAGCGTCAAGGTTGTTTAGGATTGATGTTTCGATAAGAGCTTTCTCTAATATTTCCTTATGTGATAGCGACAGTTTTAAGAGCTCAAGGGATGGAGATTAGGGTGGGAGTTTTCTTAAGTTGGTCCACAATGCTATAATCACTTGATGGATTACCTGTGGCTTTTACTTGGATTGGTGCTCCTTGGATGGTTACTCTTCCCCTTTGGGTAGTCACATTACATTCAATATCTCTGCCTAATATGGTTACCACATAGATGGTATGATTGTCACAAGAGATATTTCCTTGAATGGTATCCTAGTCATAAGAGAAGTTGGCCTTACGATAATCTTGCTCCTTTCCTTTGTTGTTTTCCCTAGAATGGTCAGGGATTAGATTCTTGTAGATCTTTAGGTCTTTATTTTCAAGATGAAGTTTGATGTCCACTTTTCCCTTTTCGATTAGGTCTTGCATGATGTTTTTAAGTCTCATGCAATTATTGGTGGTATACCCCTTGATTTTGTGAAATTCACATTTGTCATTCTCATTATACCAAGGGGGTTTGAAGTTGGGTTCCTCATAATTTGTTTTGTCATTAATCATGATGAGGTTATTTTGGACTAGTTTGTGCATAATGACCTCAAGGGATTAAATTTTATTTGTGGTTGGTCATATTGTTGAGGTGGTATCCTTTCATTATCATGTCCTTGATTTTTTTGTTGGTTGTTTGGTTGATTATTCTGGGGATAATTGAGTTGGTTGTTCTGTTAATTGTTTGAAGCATAGCCTTATTGTGTTGTTTGAACATTATTTTGTGGCACATGGGGAGTTTGCACATTGCGTACAACCTTAGCGTCAACTACTCCATCATTGGTTACATCCTTGTTTTCACCCATATTTTGGGTTTGTCATTTGATGTAGAAGGTTGATCTTTAGGGTTGTAAAGTTTGATTACTCCTCTTGTAATGAGGGCTCTTTCAATAAGTATTCCCTTTTCAATAGTTTCCTCAAAATTTCTTGGGCATAACATTGTGAGGTTGTAATTGATATCTGCATGTACATTGGAGATAAAGACATCAACAAGTTGTTTCTCTGGAATGGGCCATTTAATTTTGATTTCTTTGTGTCTCCATATTTGGAGGTATGAAGCAAACAACTCACCTTGACTCTATTTTATTTTGTAGAGATTAGTGATGATTATATCCTGTTTGATGTTGTATGAAAAATGGTTTACAAATTCATCAGACAACTCATCAAATGTTCTGATACTTGGCGATAAACGAGAGAACCAGTCTATAGTAGGCCTACTGAGACTCCGTGGAAAAAGTCTCATCAAGTATGTATGATTTAGTTTTAGGTCCATGCAAGATACTGAAAATTCATGTACATGTTCAATTGGATCTCCTTTTCTCCTATACTTGTCAAATTTTGGTATTTCAAAGCCTTTGGGGAAAGGTACCATGGATAAATTTTGGTCAAATGGAAATGGAAAAATATCTTGTGGAGCATAGCTCTTTTTTGGCTTTCCAATTTGTATATATCTGATATCCTTTGATTGAGTGTTTTTAGTTGCACATTTATGTCATTGGTTGGTGCACTTGCTTGTGGATTTTGTACATTGTAGCTCTGTTGTCCCATGATGTTTGTTTGGTTGTAGACTAGATATTGTGTAGTCATGTGACCTTGAGGACCATATTGTGTATAAGGTATGTTGGGTATTTGTTGTGTATAAGGTAGGTTGGGTCCTTATTGTGTACCTTGATATTGAATTTGAGGTGTTGATATTGATTTTATGGTCCTCCTTGATACTGATTTTGTGGGATATTTAGTTGTGGAGTTTGGGGTGTACTTGGATAGTTCTTTTGTGGTACACCATGTTGTTGTGAATGTTATTGAAGGCTACCTTGATGTTGTGTTGACGATATACCTTGTTTTTGTGGATTGTATTGAAGGTTACCTTGATGTTGTGTTAATGGTATACCTTGTTGTGGTTGATTTTGTTGAAGGTTACCTTGGCATTATGTTGATGGTACACCTTGTTGTGGTTGATTTTGTTGAAGGTTACCTTGGTATTGTGTTGATGGTACACCTTGTTGTGGTTGATTTTGAAGGTTACCCTAGTATTACATTGATGGTACACCTTGTTGTGGTTGATTTTGAAGGTTACCTTGGTATTGTGTTGATGGTACACCTTGTTGTGGTTGATTTTGAAGGTTACCTTGGTCTTGCGTTGATGGTACACCTTGTTGTGGTTGATTTTAAAGGTTACCTTGGTATTGTGTTGATGGTACACCTTGTTGTTATTGTGATGATTGCCCTTGTTGATAGTGTAAGTTGTTGGAAGGGTCAATGTATGAAGTGTGTTGTGGCATGCATTGCCCTTGTGATGGGTTTCCACCTTGTTGGGCCATTGGAAAGTTTCCCATGTTTTACACAGTGTTATGTTGTGGCATGTTTTGGGTTGCATTTCATTGGTAATGTTGTGCCACAACTGCTTGTTCAATTTGGGATGGTGGTCTAAACAATGGGTTATCTAGGGGTTGTGTTTGATCATTATTTTGTAAAAATAAGGGTGGTATGTTGGGATTCATGGTTGGTTTTGGAATTTTTCTAACCACCATTTTATCTCCTAGTGGAATAAGATTTGGATCTTTTAGAATGTCTACATTGAAGTCAATGGATAATTTTGCACTTTTTGCTAATGTGAGGAAATGTGAGTTTGCATTCTTCCCAAGCATCTTGCCTATAAGCTTTTGCATCTTAGGATCTTGAGAGTATTCTAATAGTTTATCATTAGTGAGTTTCTCATCACTATCATATTATCCTATGATTATGCCATTGAGATTTGGAAGTTGCTTCTGACTATCAATCATGTTTTGGTGTCTAAGGAGTACTTCCTCATCACTTGGTGGTTGGTTTTGTGTTGCTTTGAATGAGGGTTCCTTTTGAGGAGTTGTAAGGTCACTTGGTTTATAACTCCATGGGTTGGTTTCCTCATTGGTGATGCTTGTTTTTAGTGCACTTGAGCTACTCTTGTTGGCTTCCATCTTTTTCTGTGTTGAGATCTCGTGGTTGTCATAAACAATTCCAAGACCTAGTTGAAATTTTGTGATCACTAACTATGGAATGAGATGATGTTTTGTTTTTGGGATTTCTTGTTTAAAAGAATGGTGTTTTATAAGCTAGGATTTATTTTTTTCCATGCAGGAGGTGGTAAACTGGTCTTCTGGCTGCAAGCTCAAGTTTTTGTTCCTCTTTGTCTAGAATAGTAGTCACGTTTCTCCATTGAGTGGGTGTTTCCTTTTTCTCAAACAAGAAACTTCTCAAGCTACTAATAATGTCCAATTTCTCACCCACAACTCGTGTGAGTTTTGGTTGTATAATAGGAGTAGTAGGATGCCAGATGGTCATGAAGTGTAAGGTTTCTCTTGATGTTTGAGATTTTTCTGTTTAAAAGAATGATGAATGAAGATGATATAAAATAAAACATTTTGGACAAAGGTATTGATGGTTTGCTATGGTTGTTTGTGATACTCAAGACCCTAAAGTATGAGTGATGTTTGGTGGATGTTTTGGAGATGATGCTAATTTGGGACTCAACTTTGTATGAAACTTGGACTGATATGTTACTATGTTTTTCTAGAGGATATGTTTGAATATCTACTTGAACTAGCCTTGAGGTGCAAGAAAATGTTAATATCTTAGTAATCGAGAGCAAAGGAATAATCCAAGTTGTGTTTTGATTTTAAATCCTAAAACTACGTTGATGTGTTTGATTTTTGTAAATGGATATGGATTGATGCAGATATGAGGTGTTTTGGAGTTTTTATTGTTTTGTTCCAAAAAGATGAAAGACTTTAACTAGTTTCAGATCAGTCTGTGATTTGCACCAGAAAACAAGGCAATAGCGACAATATTTTAGGTCAATAGCAGTTGGTTTTTCTTGCAATAGTGGTCAAATTTAGTAAAAGTGACTTTGTTTCTATAAAAAACCAAAGACAACTATAGTGATAATTATGAGCAATAGCGATCAAGTTCAAGTCAACAACGGTAGTTTTCAGATCAATAGCAGTAGTTTGCAGTAGCGACTCTGTTCAAATCAAAAGCGTTCCTATTTTTCAAAAGTGGCCTTCTTTTTCAATGACTATCATAAACAGAGACAACAAAAGCAACCATACTGAGAAATAGCAAACAAATTTTAGGTCAATAGTGGTAGAAATAGTAGCAATAGCGACTCTATTCAATTTTGTTTCTAGTTTTTGTTTATTAGTAGTTTAGACAAGTTTATAATTTTGATGTTTTGGTTGATCTCATTTTTTTTTGAGAATTGGCAAGTGATACAACACAACAATCAAATTTTTTTACTCTAAATGTCTATAGCTTAAGCAAGTTTCTTTCCACAAAGCTCAAAGTTTGTGAAAGTTAAGATACTAAAACCATAATTCCCAATGTTGACTTTGGTCTAAACATGACTTGAAATGTAAACCTAAATATTTGGAAGCCTTTAGAGATATTTGTTTTGAAAAACAAGAAATCTTTAAGGAATGCAAATATAGGACTCTTTTCAAAGGTATTCACACTAAGTCCAAAGGGTTTGAGATTTTGATAACCAAGTTTAATGTTTGTTTTCTTGAGACCTTTTTAAATCAAGCAAAGTATTTGATTTCCAAGGTAATGGAGATTTTTGGCAAGTTCATGGAAGACAACCATTACAACCTAGAGGATAGGCACGTTCTTTTAGGTGGGCTTACCTCATGCCCCGAAGGGATGATTTTACATGCAAATTATGGAGAGCGTTATATCTCAACCATAAATTGGACTTGGTGAGTAACTTCTCATAAGTAAATTTTGATGCACCACTTTCAAAGAATGTTTTGGAAATAACGGTGGCCTCTACTACAAGGTTCTTAATCATTGCTTAGGGGACCCAAAACCTAGCTAGCATCCATCAAGCTACTAAAAGCTTTAACCACTCCTACTAGGGGCTCTATATACTCGAAGGTACCTCCCCATTCTAAACTGCACTGTCGACCGAGTAATCACTGGTTTGGTTTTGGTGTTTAGCCGTGACCTTATTTATATAGCGGCCTAAGGGAAAAGCTTCTTTGAGTCGCCTTGAGTTCTCTAGTGCAGGATGTATCTCAAGGAAGGCCCTCTAAAGGTTAAAAATAACAAAAAATAAGGTGAGACTCAAAGTGCTTTTCGTCACCCAAGATTGCCTTAAGACATGAGGGAAGAGGATAGACACTTAGTTTGCCAAGCATGAAAAAAATGACATACAATCCACAACAATTCAATTTTTAATCCCAAATTTGAAATGTGTAAAGATATCAATTCATTTTTTACGTGCACCAATTTCAAAGTGTTTGAGACTTCAAGAAAAATATAGCAATGTACAAATCAAAATGGATTTATTCAATTTTAAGCACCAAACTTGAGTGTTTCTAATAGCCTTGTCCGTCTTAATGTGGTCAACAAAAATAAAAAAACATTTGTTTGTCAACAAAATGAAATGCGTTGGTCAAAACAAAGAGTTCAATTTATAATCACCAAATGAAACGTTGTTTAACTAAGAAAGCTTTGAAGGTTCAATTTTGAAAAACACCAATTTGAAGTGTGCAAATTGTGGGTTTAGTTTTACAACACCAAATTGAAAGATTCTTTAAACTAAGAAAGCTTTGAAAGTTTAGTTTTAAGATCACCAATTTGAAGTGTTCAAGTTGTGGGTTCAATTTTACAACACCAAATTGAAAGATTCTTTAAACTAAGAAAGCTTTGAAAGTTCAGTTTTAAAATTGAAGTGTCCTTGGACTGTTTTCCAGCCCTGTAATGAAACCATTAGTTGTTCTCATGGAAACACATGCCATACTCTTGCAAGGGTTGCAACAACAATGTTAGAAACTTCCTAAAACACTAAACAGTCAAACGTTAGCATTAGTTAAACTTGTGAAATCAAAGAATTTTTTGCAAAATTTTGATTTTTTTGCAAAATTTTGATTTTTTTTGAAAATACATCAAAATCGACCCTATTCCATGCAATAGCGAACAAGTTTAGGTCAATAGTTCCCTTGTAAATGTTAGTTCAAAAAATTTTGTTTAGAAAACCTGCAACAAAAAAAGTCAATAGCACACAAGTTTAGGTTAGTAGCGTTCCAATATGAAGTCAATAGCGACCAAACAAAAGAGGCAAGTGCGTGCAAGTTTCAATCGGAAACATTCCAGTTTTAGCAAAAGTGACTAAGAACCTATAACTGCTTATCAAACTCAAAGAAAAGTTAAATTCAAGGACCGAGGTTAGTCCCACTCGGTGTGCCAAATGTCATAAGGGGGGAATAAAGCATATGGAAAACAAATGTAAATGGATTAAGCAAATTCAAACAATATTAAGATCCCTAAACTCATTACTCATGAAATGTGAAATGGAAGCCATGAATTCAATCAAATAAGTAATTAAGAAACTTAAATGAATCCAAAACAACCAATTCTTACCATATGATGTTGAAGTTGTATTCGCATTGATGTTGAATTATGTTTGTATCAATGCAAAGCCTCCATTATGTGTTGCAAAAGCTTTAATGTGTGTAAAATGTCAAACTAGAATGTGATGATAACTTGTAATGTGCTTAAGAGGTAATTGTGCAACGCTTCACTATGTAAATTCTAGATGATTTGTGAGAGGGTTGAAGACTATTTTATAGATTTCACGTTTCAAGATGAATGATCTAGATTTCGTAGTAGAAGATCCTAATCAATGGTTCAAAACTGTTGAGAGGAATTAAATGGGAAGAATCAATGGTTTTAGATTGTATAATCTGTATGATTGATGAAATTAAGTTGAGTATTCAGTGGAATTGAGGAAATAGATTGAGAGGTTAGTGGGATTGAAGAATAGATGAGTTAGTCAATTGTTTAGTGTGAGAAATCAGTGGCTGTGATTTGCTCAATCATAAAAAAGGTGAAGATAATTAATTAATTAACATTTTTGAGTTGAACGTGCAAGTCATGTTTGACTTTAACAAATACAGTTATATTTGTTTGTTGACTATGTTTGAATAATTAATTTAATTATTCATGTTTAGAAAGGGGAAAGTGATTTAATTAAACTATTAAGTAATAATAATTTAATTGATTTAGGAGAATAGGGTATATTAGCAACATAATTAAATATTTGATGTTATTTAATTAATCAGGAGGAATGAAGATTAGATAAATGATGAAATAGTAAATTTAATTAAATAATTAAAGATTATTCAATTAATAGATGAAAACAAGGTTTTTGATATAAATGACGTGAAATGCAATGATATTAGTATAATGATGCCAATGATGAAAAAATGTTGTTCAAGATGTGTGATATGCATTAGGTCATTTTTACATGTCTACATCTTGTTTGATTTTGTGTGCCCTGAAATGTTGTTGAAACTCCTTGATATGAAAATATCTAGAACTTATTTGCAACCTATTTCCTTTAAGAATTAATAGAAGGAAAATAACTGTCAATTTTTTCTTTAAGGTATAGGAGTATATGCTTTTGAGGTTCCTAAACTAAAAATGAATGTTACTGAAGGTACATACTGATCCTAGATGACATTATGGGATGCCCATTTTCCATTCAATTTGGTACCAGAGATTAGTTCAAAATTTGCATGTGTTTGCATATGCATGTATGTAAGTTGCATGTGTGTTTCATGTACTTGCATGGAATTGCATGTCACTTGCATGTGCTTGCATGGTGGTGCATGTGGCGTTTGGAGTTCTAGGTATTTATTCTAGTGGTTTCTTAGCCTTGGAGGCTTGAGGCAATATGAACTGAAGGAATGGTCCATGATTGTTAATCCTTTGGTGAGTGAAAGACTTGCAATTGCTTTAGTTTCTGGAAACAACATGAACAAAGAAGGATGGTTAAGACAAAAAGAAGTGGAGTTGATCACATTAAAATGATGTTGATTTGGAGCTCCTAGTTAGACCATTGAATAACCCTGATGCGTGGGGTACATGGTTAAACTTCATCGTGATGTGTTGTGCTTGTACTGGGTTCTTTTTTTTAGCCCTTGGTATTGAAGGCACCATTTTGTAATCCCCAAATCTATGAAGGCTATGGATTTGATCATTAGATGATCTAGAAGCCTCTAGAATAGCCTATCTCTCTCTCTTGGATGCATGTACCTAATGGTTGTGGAGTTGGCCTAAAAATGGGCCTAGAGTTCCTAGACCTCTTCTTCCTTTGATGCATGTACTTGCATGGCTTAGGTTCACGATTGGTTGGATTTGAGGGTTTTGTGGATTCTCCATCAAAAATATATGGTTATGCATATTCATGATAATACATTATTTTAGATTAATTGGGATGGTTTCTCTCTAACCTTTAGGTCTTCCAAATGATAAGTGGATGTGGATTTGCATGTGTGTTGGAAAAGATAGTGGTTTTGCATGGTAATTTTTTTTTGTGATTTTGTAGATCCATAGGTAAACTATCTTTTAGATTAAGTCGTTGGGCTATCTAGATGTAAAATGTTAGAGTTATCATGCATTAAATGCATTAACTAATAATTAATTAATCTTTAATTAATTATTAGTCTAATTTATTCTCATGCACTTAAGCTAAACTTAGGAGTGCTTTATGCTTTATTAGTTGAGCTAATATTAGATCATTATTTCTCATCTCATGTGATGTTGACACTTGTCATGATTTGATCTCTTTCTCATTTAGGGATTTTCTCTTATAAGCACTCAACCCTCATTGTAAGTAATCTTGAGCTTTCATATCTTCTTGAAAGTCTCTTGCTTTTGTAGCTTTTTCTTGTTGAGGAATATTGCATGTATTGTTTGCAGATCTCTTGTGTGGAAGGTGTATTTATTTGTTGTTTGATCTTGTGGCTCGTAGTTTTGTGCTTGTTTCACAATTCTAACATGGCATCATAGACCAGATTCATCGAACCCCTTCTCGATTTACGAGGTTTATTTTCTTCAACAAGGGTTGCAAGCTTCATATTTGAATCCCCTTTACTTTTTTTGCAACTTTTGGAAGTGGGTGAATTTTTTGGTGCATTTTGGCATGAAAAGAACTTCACCATTGGATTTAGAGCTATCGAGAAAGTCAAAATTGCATTTTGTTTAGCCTGATTTGGGTTCCTGATGCTAGATCTATGAGAGTTTGAAGTGGTTGCTTTGTTTCCAGATCCAAAAGGTAGCTACTTTTTTGGTGTGTTTTCAGCCAAAACGAAGGTTTCCATCGCGCTCAAAAGGCCGAAAAACCTTGAGATCACCTGTCAAATCATCAAAATTTGTGTCAGGAGTTTTTGAGGCAAATGTTTTTTGTAAGAGAGGCTGTACAGCCTCCCTAACAAGTAGGTTGAGGTGAATTTTAAAAAATAAAAATCGCTTGATTTTTTCACACAATTTTTTTTTTCAAAAAAATCAAATAATAATTTTTTTTTATTAAAAATCCTTTTTTCAGGGTAGCACAAGTTTTTCATATTAAAAAAATCTATATTATTATTTTTTTAAAAAGAGGGGACGACACCCAAGGGTACCACCACTTGCCATATGGTAGAGCGGCGGCCCTTGGGCCTCACCCCCTGCCATGGGGTACCCAAGGGTACTGCCTTGCCATTTGGCAGTGGCGGCCCTTGGGCCTCACCCAGGGATGGTGGGTCCCACCGCTTGCTTTTTATTTTATTTTTTTAATATCAATTTTTTATATTTTTTATATATTTTTCAAAAAGAATATAATAGTTTTTTTTGACATTTTTAACTACAAAATAAAATAGTCAAATTTTGCTTGTTTTTTGCAAAATAAATGTCCTATACCTGGAGATATTTTTATCAGCTCTAAATCGGGTGGACTTCCACATTTGGAGGTAGTTTTGCTTAATTTGGCGAAGTTTTTAGCACAACTCTACATTTGGTCGACCTCCACTTTTGGAGGTATTTTTTGACAAACTTGGAGGAGATTTTTTTCCCAGGGTTCTAAATTTGGTGGATCTCTAACTTTGGCAGCTTTTTTGCTAAATTTGGCAGAGGTTTTTTTTTGCTAAGCTCAACCCCTCTTCGTTGAGCTTTTCATTTTTGCACCCTATCTTCCAGAGGCCATATCTTGGTCATACGACGATATTTTTCAATGCAATTTTTTTTGAAATGGGGTATAATTTCAATCTCTTCACAGAGGTGTAGGTATTATTCCAGTTTTGGCTTCTGGTTTTTCCAGAATTCAGTTTTCTCAGTGTTGTTGTTGTTCAACTTTCATTTTGGAGACTTTGACAGGCCACATCTTCTGCATCTAGACACATTTTTGGGTGCCATTTTTTTTGAAAGTGCATATTTTTTTGTGTACTTCATCATGGTGCTATCAGTTTCCTTTTTTGTTTGTTAGAGAATTGTATTTTTAAGCATGTAGTCCTTTTTGGACATTATGGGCTCCCATTGTATGTACTTATTATGTAGACGCACTGAGATAAAGTGCCATTTTGGTGTATATTGTTTTTGGGGATTTTGCACATCCTGTTGTTCCTATTGTATTCGCACTACGATATAAAGTGTCATGGGGGGTTGATGTTTGCCTTTGGTTTGCCATCACACCTTTTTCAAGTGAGTTTCCCTTCCACGACAGTAGTGAATCTTATTGATTCTTGCCTCATACGTGTGTGAATTAGTTTGAATACCCTTTTATTTACAAGTTATTTCTCCTACATGCGCTTCTTGTTTTCACACAGTTTTAGTGTACCTGTTATGGCTCTCCCTTTTCAACATTATGGGGGGATTTCTACTATTAGTGATAATGCTTCCTTGGTTCGTGTTGGAGTGATCTATGTATCTAGTTCTTGTTCCTATGTGCTTTTAGATGCAACGTACATCAACGGTTGGTTACATGCATTTCAACGAAATGGATCATTTACCATATGGACACTCTTGCATTCTTATTTCTGGAGGTTCTTCATTTTAGCACTCTATCAGTCATCTTTCGATAGTAGTCTACAACTTCGTGCTTCTAGATGTTCTACATATTCCTGTTTTTCAAGACATTGTCTTGTTTGGAGGCTTCTTCAATCCTTCACTTGGCTTTCATCTCCTTTTGGAGTAGAGTTTTTCCCATGAGGTTTTCTTTGTTTCTCCACATTATAGAGATATTTTGTTTGTACATGGGAACCTTATTTTTCCTTATTTTCCGAGACCCATCATGCATTCTTTTTAGGGTTTTTAGCTACTCCCTAAGTTCTTCTTAAGGGGGGGTGTTAGAGTTATCATGCATTAGCTAATAATTAATTCATCTTTAATTGATTATTAGTCTAATTTATTCTCATTCACTTAAGCTAAACTTAGGAGTGCTTTATGCTTTATTATGTGAGCTAATATTAGATCATTATGTCTCATCTCATGTGATGTTGTCACTTGTCATGATCTGATCTCTTTCTCATTTAGTGTTTTGCTCTTATAAGCACTCAACCCTCATTGTAATTAATCTTGAGCTTTCATATCTTCTTGAAAGTCTCTTGCTTCAGTAGCTTTTTCTTGTTGAGGAATATTGCATATATTGTTTGTAGATCTCTTGCGTGGAAGGTGTATTTGTTTGTTGTTTGATCTTGTGGCTTGTGGTTTTGTGCGTGTTTCACAATTCTAACATAAAATAGTTGTAGTTTTGCATGTATGATTCATGCATGGTTTGAGGAGGCTTGCAACTTTCTCATTGAGGAGAATTTGCTGGTGGTTGTGAAGTTTTTATAAGCTTCTAGACAACCTATTTCCTCTACATGTTTTACAATTTTCCTATGTTCTAAAAGTCATGGGTTTGTGTAGACCTAGAGTATTCACCTATTCAGATGAAATATGAGTGATCTATTATTCTAGATGTTTAAGTGGTTTCAAATTTGTATAGAGATAGTTTTGTAGATTTTACATGTTAAGAAAAATATGTGGGTTTGTAGATTTGTGGAAAATATTGTGTACAAATTCTTGAGTTTTCTAGATGAAAACAATTGTAGACTTACAAGAATGCTTGAGTAGTTCCTAAATATGGTACTCAGTTGTGGTTTTGTTTGGGAAATTGGATCTGTTGGTGATCTGGTGTTTGAGTCATGAAAAGCTACATTATATCTTTTTTGATATCTCAGTTTTGCATGATTACTAATGTGATGATGGGTTTGCATGTTTCAATGTTTGATATCTACGGGTCATGTAGTCATGTGGGTAGGCCACCTTTTTTATTAAAGTGGGAGAACTCGGATGTGGACTATCTATATCCACAAGGCTATTTTAGTGTGTTTGTAAATTGTATTAGTTGACCTTGTCTTAGGTTGTTTTAGTGTGTTTTAGGTTTTTCCCTCTTGAGGGTTTTCCTAGGGTATATCTTGTGTTATCTTCAAGCATATCTTTGGCCTTTGCATTATGATTATTTTTTAAGCTTGTATGTATGATTTCATCTCGAGGGGTTATGTAGGAAATAGTTTGAGTAGCCTATAATATTTTTCCTAACATCTAGAGAAAATAGTAAAAATTGCATAAATGAAAATGTAAATCATGTACTCAACTAGTAGTGATGAATTTAGCCAAATTATTTGTTGCATCCATAAATGCACCATCATGTCAAGGGTCATAAGTGTGAGGTATTATATTTTATCCTAAAAATAAATCCAATTCCTTCTAAAAATCCATTATATTTAATGCCATGTGTAAGACTTGTGCTCACAATTGCTTGTTGGTGTCCTAAAGCATAACTATTTTAAAGAAGGTTGAGTAGCAATTAACATTGGTAGGGCTTGAATCTAAATATTAATAATATTAATGTCATTATCTATGAGGTATTCAACTATGATACCCACCTAAAATTGATATTGTGCATTAACCTAATTCATCCATGCATAAAGGCACTAAAAATATTGTGAGTGATTACCAAGTCTTGAGTATAATTGACATAAAATGCATCAATATTGGTGAGTTTAGTATGAAGCCAAAATCCTAAAGTATCAAATCTAAATTTCAACTCCTAAAAATTATATTATTTTTTATTGCATTTAGCCTCATTTTCTTTTTCCTTCTTCTTTGTGACTTACTACTCCTATTAAGCCTCAATGATCTAGCATGTGTTGCATCCTTTACATGCACATTAATAACATGAGTATGCTAGATAAAATTCATCTCTTTAATTGTGTGTGAAGGATAAATAACCAATAGTTGTGGGACCATCTTCACTAATGAGGTTAATTGTACACTAAGAGAATCTATGGGCGTAACTACCTAAATCCCCATGGAGGCAAGGTTAGTTTGGGCTTGTAAGACTAACTATTGGATATCATAAAGAAAATCAACTATAATTCACATGAGATGAGTAACCTTATCATAATCAACAATGTTGAACATCTTCACTAATGATGTTAATTATACACTAAGAGAATCTATGGGTGTAACTACCTAAATCCCCATGAGGAAAGGTTAGTTTGGGCTTATAAGACTAACTATTGGATATAATAAAGAAAACCAACTAAGATTCACATGAGATGAATAAATTTATCATACTCAATAATGATTGACCTACATAGTGGTGGTGAGCTTGGCATGTTGGCTAATGGTGCATTGAAGGAAGTCACTTTACTTCTTTGATTCTTCTTACGCCTTGCATAATTCATCCATGATAGCCACTAGATATACCTTAGTCTATGCCATTTGTAACATATTAGTCTCTCTAATGTTCTACTTGCACATGTGGACATAATTTAGGTACTTTATAACCATAACCATGGTTTGTATATGAGTAACTAAATAATTATCACACCCATTCCCTTTTGTGATCCTAATCATACATATATTATCTCTTATTTTTGATACTTAGTGATGTAGGTGCATACATTGTTTATTTTATACATAATTTGGTATATGATTATGGATTACACATATGTTTTGTTAGCTCATAAAAATATTATGCTTTGATAATAACATTGATTCTTATTCAGTTGATTTGAGCTATATTGACCAAGTATGCTTATATGTGATTTCTAACCCTAATTTATGTATTTTGATTTAGTGATAATTTAAAATTTATTTTTATCTATATTTAATTTAAACCATGAATGATAAAATTTGTGGAAATATGGTTGGATTTTTAATTAAAATTTGATATGATTTTATTATAATATTAGAATAATGGTTTTTTTGAACACCCAGAATACTAAGAGGGGGGTGAATCAATATTCCTTTAAACCATTTGATCATAATCCATCTAATTAACAAAACATATCTAACTGTAACATTGAATGAAAGCATAAAACAATCACAAGATCACATGACACATGAACACCAGGATTTTTATATGGAAAAACCAAAAAAGATAAAAACCATGGTGAGGATTAGCTCACAATATATTATAACCAGTTATAAGATATTACAGAGGCTCATTGCTAGGAAAAACTATCCAATAGGGCTCACAACCACAAAAGGTAGATACAAAATAGAAATAGCTACACATCCAAGATGTGAACTGATACAAAATGCACCTTCCTTGTGCCGAATTTAGTTCCTTTGAAGCTTTGAATGTTGTCTCTATGCACTATATCAGATACAAAACATAAAACACTGCTCTGCTTTATAATCGCTCAACATTCACAATATATTTGTTGATATTCAAATCACACACATACAAATTCACATCTCATCTCTCTCTTACAATATAAAAAATATCTTACATATATACCCAATACATCCACATGCATCAATTAGGTTGGCCTAATTAGATGTAGCCTAAAATTAAATCAAACTTGCTTTGTTAGCTCCATAATTAAATCAAAAACATCTTCATGCTCAAATAAAATGTGCAAAACTCAATTTAGGTCAAAATGGATCTAAAATAGATTTAATTAACATCTACAACACATATTTAATCTCCACAACATATATCAAGCATTAGGTTGGCCAATAATTAGACCTAATCACAAAATATGCCAACTAATCAATCACCGATGATCCATCTGATCACATAAACATGCACCACCTGGAATATATGATGTATTGACACCTATAAGCAATATCCCAAAATTATAAAGTCTGATCCCAATCACCGAAGGAATGTAGACTAGATTACTCATACCCATTTACACTGTATGAACCCAAAATTGAATGTTGAACTACAATCACTTATAACTTTCAAACTGTACATCCAAAATAGTTGAAATATTGAACATAAATGCAAATAGTAGTCAAGAATAACATATTATTACCTCTTAAGCAGATCTTATTACATGAGCAATTGCATACCAAAATAATGGATTAAGATATCTCCATTATGTTCATCGGATTAGAGAAACTATCAACAATTAATGTTGGCATCAATGAAAACACATTAAAAGGGTTCCTTCTTCATTTTTTCAACAATATCCCCCTTTTTGATTGATGGCAACATGTGCCAAAAATGAATATCTCCAAGAACACCATCTGAATACACTATCTCTACAACATCTCCACCTTCATCTAACTTCTCCCCCTTTGACATCAAGGACAAAGGGTGTGTTAGTAACACACATGTAAGCTCCAAACTTTGATGCATATGTATAGATGAATAACTGAGTGAAATGTATTGACCCCCCCTTAGGGAGTTAACCCAAAAATTTGATCCACCCGTATGTAAAATGAAAACACTAAAAAGAAACTGAAATAATGAAAGAATAAACACGTGAAAAATGTTTAACCGAAGGAGGAGGTACCTTCAATCTCCTTAAGAATTTCTTGCTAAGAAGGCTTCCCTTCATTCCAAGTCTTTTTGGTTGTTGCAAGTGACTTGTATAGTGATTCCAGTTATACTATGTTCTCCTCTCCCTCTTCTAGAGTACTTGGATTTGGATTCATCTTTGTGAGCTTCTTTGCATCAGCTAGGGCACTTGACACCAGTATATGTTTGGTCTTCACCAATTCCCCAAGCTATTCAAACTGCCTTATAATGTCTTCTTTCTGCCTTTGTTAGGTGAAAAACTTGTTCTGTAGATCTATGATGGCAGTCCAAGAGGTATGATCTCTGTCATGTACTAGGTCATAGGCTCTGAAGGCATTAGTTATTTGTGACTCAATAGAGTCCATTAAGTCCTTAATTCCTTGAGTTACATTTGGCCACCTCATGCAATACGAAAATAAAGTTTTTTCCTCATCTTCACATTCATGCACTTCCTTCAGACATTTTTCCACTTTTCCATGTGTAGATGCACATCTATCCTGCAACTCAAGTAGTCTCTTCTCAGTAAACCTTGATTCAACATCTTTTTTAGTCTGCTCCTTCACACTAGAGGCATACTCCTAGAGGGAGTCAACTAGAAAACTTATATTTTCAATAGGAGCTAGAGAATTGTCAATTGTGGCACCAAGAGTAGCATCCTGTAGAGACTTGATGGGTTCATTTATCAATTTTGTCCCCTTTTGATGTGTCTCTATTATTTCTTTTCTATTGGAGGCATGAAAGATGTATTTAAGCTCTAACTTTTGAATTGGTGAGATCTTTTCAAGATCCACATTTCCTTGGTAAATTGGGAGCTATAATAATTGGGGTGGAATTATCAGTTGGAACCTAATCTATTTGGAAAAAAGACCCTTGAGTGTATTACTAGAGGATTCTTCGGATGGATTACGTTGCTACATGTTCTTTTGTGTATCTTCTTCATTCTTTCCAACCTTAGACTCTTCTTCATTCTCTTCTTTCTCCTCTTCACCAGAGGGATATTCCTTTTGCTTGTCTTTTTCTTCATCCTCCTGCTTATCCTCATCATCTTTCTTATTGCCATCCCATTCTTTTTCTCCTTTTTCATCTCCATCCTCATTTTGATTATCTTTATTGTAATTTCTAGTATCTCCATTTTCTTTGTCAGGGTGGTCCTTAGTACCATCTGCATCATTTTTATCCCTTTCTTTTTCTTGTTTTGCACTTTGGTTTTCATCAACATCGATGGTCTTGTCAGTGTTTTTTAGAGGAGAAAAAGTCTTTGGGGAAGCATGTGTTTCTTCTACCAGTGGTGGTGTGGACATCACATTCTTTATAACATCAAATAATGGAGTTTATTCTACATTATGATCATCTACTTCTTCCAAAACTTCTTTAAAAACTGGTAAATTTGTAACCGGAGGAATATTTTCCTCTGCATCAGTGACTTTTTCTTCAACATGCTCCTTTTCTTGAGTAGTACTAGATGATGAAGCAGTTATCATACCAAACTTTTCTGCTATATCTCTAACAATCTTCATTGTTTCTTGTTTCAACATGTCTACTCGTTCCTTTTCTCTTCCCCTAAGAATGGTGACTCTTTGCTTTACTCTGAATTCTTTAGTATACACTTCAATCAATGTAGCCTTGTCATCCTCAGATAGGGAGGATCCAATTTCCTCCAAGGCATCAGATTTTATTTTGTCTTCAGCTTTAATTGCTCCATTCCTTCTTTCCACCAAGGCATCCCACACAACTCTAGGTACCTTCTTCTTGATATTACTCATGTCTTCTTCTAAAATAATAATATATTAAAAGTTTTCTTCAATGATTACTATCTTATCTTCTTCATCCACTTCTTCATATAACTTTGTAGTAGCTTCTAGAAAATCATCATATTGCAACATATTACTAAACAAAACATCTAACTTCATCGAAGTGCGAGCTCTTATCAGAGGATTTTTTGTCTTCTTTTTCTTTTTCTCTGAAGAGTCTTCCTCTGATTTCTTTTCCTTCTTAGGCTTCTTATGGATGTGTACAGTGAAAGCCTCCTTTCCTCTTTCTATTTCTTCTTCTTTGAAAGTGTTAACAATGTCAACTTTTGGATTTTTATATCTAGTGCTTGCCTCTTGTGAAGCACCTTCACCGCTTGTAGTATCACCGATTCTTCTCTTCCTTGTTAATTGTTCTTCTTGCTCAAGCCCAAGCTAAATTTCTTCTTTGACCACAACACAATTTTTTTTCCCTAAAGGATTTTTGCTTCTTTCTTCTTCCAAAGGTAGAAAGGGTTGCTACAAGAGGAACATTCTTCCTCTTACTAGTCCTTGTACTTGGTTCAGAGAGTACAGTGGCTTCTTTAGTTATTGGAGCCCTTGGCTCCACCATCTTTCCTTTTACAGTAGCTCTGGAGGACTTAGGCAATACAAAGACAAGGGTGGAAGCTATTCTTCCTAATCTTCTTAGTCTGGAGGATTCACCAGCCATGCTAGCTTCTCTTGCTTTTCCCTCCTTCATTTCTTATTTTGTATAGCCTTCTCTTCTAGCCCACTCTTCCATAATTTTCCTTACATTCCTCTTAATTTTTAGTTTCTTCAATTCTAAGTGTACTTTTGATGATTTTTATTTGTAAGTTCCATGTCTTGGTAGAGAGGGGTCCTTAGGACTCTTGAGAGATAATTCAACATATCCTTCAACATTGTTGGTTATTTTTTTAGAACAAAATTTAATCTTAGTCCTTACCTATGAATTTTCCAGAACTCAATTATCAACAAGGTTGAGGATTGGCCAACACTTAAGTGAAGCATTTAGTACCTCACTTCTTCTCTTCAGGCTTTGTGAGACCTAGGAGGGTAATCCTATTTATGCTCATAATGTCTCTACTTGATCAAGAGCACTTCCATACACATATGTATTCCTCAAGAAACCAACATCATCTAAGGCTTGGCAAACATTTTATGAACTTGCTATTTGTTTCAGGGAATACATTGATATTGAAGGTTGCTGTGGTGTAATTTAAAGTATGTTATGAATTCATTTCCATTTTGAATCTCAGGCCAAATTCATTACTAGCTTAGTCAACCACAAGATAAACTAATAGAAAAACTAGTGCCCTATCTGAGGGAACAATGGAGTCATACTTTGCAATCAATTAGTAATACAACTATAATTGAACATCAGTAATCAGTGAACTATCAACATGCTACTTTGCAACACCCAACTCTCTATGTTTTAAAACATTGCTTCCTTACCAAATCCTATATCCTTTTCCCACAAACCAATGGTATCATTTTAGCATTAAATCAACTCATTGAATTGAAGCACAAACAAACCCATTCATTCAGTGCATATGACAGAAGACAAACGAAATTATAATTAACAATTTCATTCATAATTTGCAAGAAAATACACAAGAGAGCAATATTTTAGAACTAATATTCTCTTTCATTACTGATATTGCTTTGTAAAACTATATTTAAGATCAACATACAGTATAACTTATTCCCTAGATTGGCTTCTGATATATTCATTAATTTATTTATTTACATTCTATTTTCTCCTTGAGCATTGCTTTCACCTAGACCTTTCTTGGACTCAATTTTTTTTGAACTCTGAACTCTAACTTCAACCATGAAATACCCTTTATAAATAGGGGAGAAACAAGCATCCAACTAAGTTACAATTTCATTTCAAAAACCTAATTTCAACTGCTTCCTTGAAAAACTCCCCAGGCAGTTTCATGCAATCATTTGAGAATAGGGGAGGAAAAAAGACAAAACACATGTGTAGGATACCATTAGTCGTTGTTGCCGTGTCCATGTTGAACAAAAAATATTCTATATCATATTAGGCAGAGGACCTCCACATCAACATGGAAGAGTAAAAGACCAACCATGAACATATTGAAATAAATACCTCCTATGCAAAGACCATGGTGTCATCAAAAAAAAAAACAAGGAGAAGACCCTATTTTGAGTCATCAGCATTGGAGAATGCTGAAACACTCCTTGTTCTTGATGAAATTGGAGGAACCATCACCACGCCATCATCATAGCTCCCATATGGCACTAGAGAGAAAAGATACTGGCCATATCTCGAGTCAGTGTTACCTTCAGTATCCAAAAGACTAGTAGAGAACACAACGGGAGAATTTTGTTTTCCCAGGCATACCCTATGACCCTTGTCTTTTTTCCTAGCCTTCTTCACTTACTGAGCCAACTCCTTGCCCTTGAACTTGACCATTTCTTCTGGAATGGTCTTGTTTCTCAAGTTGTAGGTACTCTAGACAATTAATTTCTTCTTGTGACCTCAAGCCCTCCTCTTACCCTTTGAAACCTCAGGGGATGCCTGGTTTTCTTGCTCAATTACAAACATATCCTCATAACACTCAAACACATTAAATTGACTAGACCTCCTAACGGGTTGAATTGGCACACCAATTTTTCCCATCTTTAAAATGAATAGAAGTTGACAATTCAAAAGACTCTGAATCAAAGCTTGCAGGGAAACACACCTACAAACCCAAACAATTACACCCAGTACCAAAAAAGGAATTCCTAAATAGAATAGAGCATGAACAATAGAGAGCCCAATTGAATACTAACTCACCCAAGACAAGAACGTTCACTACTCAACTCAAGGAGAACTAACACCTTCAAACTTCTTCACTAACCCACACCTCTCATTCACTATAGATTGGAAAGATGGTGAAGATGAACAACAAGCAATCTGCATTAAATAAACAATTTGGAGCACGCAAAAATTAATGATTCAAGAACTCCTTGTGCGAGAGAGTTGATAACTTAGTAGTTCGACTTTGAATCTAGGCCGTTGATCTTAAAACATTTAAAACTTCATCTATGGCAATCATGGGCATCATTTTTTCAGCCATTAGCAACTTGTTCCTAGAAAACAATGGTGTCAGCTCAAATGTTGCCATGTTTTCCCTTAATCTTGATTAATGATACATGATCTAACAATTAACATGCATCGCCAACTCAATTCGTGCTTCTTCACTAATATCGACGAAGTACATAAGATCAGCGTTTTGGAGAGAATAGTCCCTCATATACTTCATTGCTCATTGTTGGCCTCCCCTAGATTTTAGGGTGCAATCAGTGATGAGAGTATTATGGTGATGAAATTTAGTCCACTGGATTGTCTTGTTTTAAAGCCACATCAATGATTCTCCATTCATCTCGCTACTTTCCTTTTTGCTTTTTTACGATGTCCTAAGGATTCTGCCATGTCGCCTCTTTCCAACAATAGTAGTTACCTATTGCTGATGCATCTGATTCATCATTGACTTCGTCAGTGAGGTAAGCATCCATGCGATGAAATCTCAGCACTTGGATTTGTGGCTCATCCTTGATCATGTTCATTTTCCCACTGCACATCGCTAATTAAAACTTCACACCTTGGATCCAATTAGCAATGGGAGATATATCAAAGACGCTAGGTTAAGACACATACACCTGCATGAAAATAAATGATACAAAATACATCGCACATAAGATCTTTTCAAATTAACAAAAGAAACCTTTTAGAGAACTCCATCGCTCATCGCTACTTTGGTACTTAATCTTTGGAATGAATCCACAATGAGTGATAAAATACAAAAACAATAGGCCATTGCTCATCACCAATTCTCCTCATACAGTTTGCAAGAAATTAGCGATGAGAGATTTACATAGTGACATTGTGTATCACGTATCGCTAATATAGAACTTATTACTTAAAAAATATCCATGATATGCGATGCATGGGAAACCCATCATATTGCTCATCGCTAATTGGAATTTATCATTTCATAATCATATGCAATGAGTGATAAAGATAAGAACATAAGGCCAGAGACCATCGCTTATCGCTATTACAACACTCAAGGTTCAAAAGCCATTAGTGATAGGCGATCCTTCAATCGATACAAAGAACATTGCTCATTGCGCATTGATATCAAGAGCTCCAGTAGTTATTGGTGATGAGTGAAAATAAAGAAATACCGCTTATCGCTTGTTACCAATTTGGAACATACACTCTTGAAGTAATCAATGATGAGCGATAAAGAGAGATGGCCGACGAGACTTAAGTGAAAAATTTTAGGCACATGCTCATAAGTTGTTCTAATGAAGGGGACCCTCTAGGATGATACGATAGAAAGGGATCAAATACTCCTAAGTCATAAAATGCAAAGGATGTAAAGGCCAAAAAGGATCTTTACTTAACCTTATAAAAATTAAGAGACTCGGACCTAGTCATGGGGGATTGGTTACCTGACGACAGTGGATGGAATAAGATGTTTTAATGTGACCGGTGATGGGCAATAGGAATTCAACAGTGAAATAGAAACCCTCAACAGTAAAGAGAAAATAAACTCTAAACCCATAGTTATCAACCAAAATATGACAAGGCTTTGAGATGGAACACAAAAAATTTGCAGGTTCCATTAGTGGCTCTAGTTGGGGACATTTGTTCCTCAGTGAATAGAGCGAGAATCCAAAAACTTAGGTGAAGTAAACCAAGAACATGAAACAAAAACCAAGGACAAAGCAAGAGAACCAAAACCAAACAACATATGTACAATATTTACATAAGTTATAGGGTCAGACCAATCTTAAAATTGGTGTTTACCTTTGTCAAATACCCTATTTTCCACCGTTTGCACCATGCCCAAGCTAGAAACATTATCATGAAGAGTCCACCAGTTGATCATGCTACAACTACGATGTTCAACCATTATAGACATGTGCCTGATATTGCACTTATCTCTCTCATTTATGTCCCTCTATGTGTTGTAACTAGGTGTTAATTGGAATATATGATTAGTGTAGCACTCCACTTGATTCAACTTATCATTATATTTCATCAAATTCTCACTTAATTGGTTTGGAAAAGTGAAAAATTCATAGTCCACTTGATTGATATCAGATTCATTAGGATCAACACCATACCCATCTTGTGCAGTAAACAAAAAATACTGATACATAGGATCCTTTTCAAGCTGGTGTTCATATGCATCAGAACAATATAAATCAATTATGCTGCCCAATGCTTCATTTTCTTGAAAAATCAATTTCTCATAAACCAGGGAACTTTCACTTTTACTTAAAACAAAATGGTTCATATAAAATGCATCATTTATATCATTCCAGATATCAAAAATGATTTCTATTTTAGGACCAATACCATAATTTGATTCTTCTTCCCATTCATCATCTTTCAATAGGAAACAAATTTTTTCAAAAGATGGATGAACTAACTTAGAATTAATATGATCAGAAGTAGGGTTTTGAACAGTGTTTTCAAATGACATGTCTACTGATTCATGATGGCAATTTGAAAATAGCTCATGTTCTTCTAAGTAGATTTTTTCATTTCCTTCTTCAACAGAACTTTGGTAAAAAAAAACTATGTCTATCTTTGTATCAAGATCTACACATCCTACTTTTGTTTCATGTAAACATTTAGAAACCCAACGCTGCTAACTATTAGTACCCATCCCATCATTAAAATCAGGTTCCAGAGTTTGAAGATAAGCACTCTTGTCTTCAGATTTAACACCAATTAGATCATTAGAATGTTTCAATTATGAAGAAATTAGAGTACTCTGCAAGAGTCTATCACATGCAACATGTTTATCTTCTGGTAAAGACAAAATTTCATGAGTATTGGCACAATCAAATTCCTTGAGCAATAAAGGTGCCTTCAATTTTTCCTCACACATAGGTTTGTATTCCTTATGAGAGTAATTAAAATTTTCACCTTCATCACCCTAGTTATCAGCCTTTAATAATACATCAATAGTATCTGCAAATATGACAATATCATCATTTTTATTGTTTTGCATACATTCACCTCTAGACATATCCTTATCTATCTTTTGAGTGAATTCTTGATCTTTGTTACTAAGGTTAGCATTCTTGCCATTTTGAAACCTCACTGTTTGTTCATAGTCAAGCCTTGCTTCCTCAACAATTTTGATCCAATCAATTATTTGATCAAAATCCTGAGGCTTTAATTCCTTAGGCAAGGTACTAAGCCCTGGCTCATAGATGTCACATAATAAGTCAATGCAAACTGAATTTTTGGGTCTCAGCCTCTTAGGGATTTCTAACAAAAAATCCAAAAACCTTGCAAGTAATTCGTACGGTGATTCCTCTTTACTCCTCTTCATACTAGACAATCTTTGAATTATCAATTCCTAATCATTATTATCTAAACACTTCTAAAAACTATCTTGACTTTGCTCAAGATCAATATGTTGAATGGATAAAATGAGACATCAAGATTACCATTACATTGATCATCCTTTTCTTTCCTATTTATTTCATCTTTATAATGTGTATTAGAAGAACAAACACTTGCAGCCATACACCCTTTCATCATTGAGTATTTAATAGTATTTACTATGTCCATAGCAATATAATATGCTTGCTGCAATGTTGTAGGCTCTTTATCCCTTATCAAATAACTCATTTTATTTTCAAAAGCACCTAGATATGTAATTAAACACTCTACATCACTAGGTCTCAAATACTTAGGAATATCATTTACTGCTTTCATGAATATGAGATTAAAAGAAGGAACTAACTCTTCTTCATCTTGTTTGATTTCCCCAAGTCTTCTTCTTATCTTATTGGGACTAATCCTTTGACCAAATTGTTCTATAAATGCTATCATAAAAGCAACCCATGAAACTATAGAACATCTTGGTAGATATGAGTACCAGTCTCGGGCATCCTCTTTTATTGACTGAGCAAACAACTTCATGACAACATCCTCATGATTTATTTCAAAATCACCCATCACATATATGAATGCATTTAAGTGCTTGGAAGCTGACTCAAATTTTTTCCTTGTAAATATTGGTAATTGTTTCCTAATATCATTAGGAATCTTGTTAGGGAAACCTTTGATAACTCCAAAGCTCAGAGACTTATATCTCTCAATAGAGAACTTCCTTTGAGGGAATTCTAGGGATTGCATAACTGACATATTTGTATTTGATATTTTACTAGAGAATATAGGGGAACAATACATTTCTATTGTATCTTTATTCATTCTTCAATTGTTAACCCTATGGTAAATGCTCAGCTGAAATGTATTTTATGCCTTAACACCTTTAAAAGACATATTACAGAAATAAGCATACTTCTTCCATTCCATTTAGATACTACAGATTTCAACTCAGATGTATGCAAAATAACCTTCACTATTCCATTCCTTAGTGCTTTAACTCACTTAATTAGGAATAAAGTATTTCTTCCACATTTCTAAAATGGCTTTCATACACAATTATTTCTTCTTTCAAGTTAAAACAAGAGAAAATACCTGGATATATTGGTAGATATCACATTGTACCAAGTTCTTTACATAGAGTCGCCACCTCCTTTGCAGAGGATCAAACTTCAACCATATGAAGTCACTTCCACCAGTTGATTTTACTTTAAGATTCCTTGTCCTTCAGTATTTTCACTGGTACCGAGTTCTTCGGAGTCACCACTCATTATCAATGAGAACTTTGTATTAAGAACCTCTATGACTCTATCAAGGTAAACTGATGTATTGTAAATATTTTCCCAAGTAAATCCCTAGTAGAGTCGCCATTTCTATTGGTTATTTTTTTAGAACCAAACTTAATCTCAGTCCTTACCTATGAATCTACCAGAACTCAATTATCAACAAGGTTGAGGATTGGCCAACACTTAAGTGGAGCATTTAGTACCTCTCTTCTCTTCAGGCTCTATGAGACCCAGGAGGGTAATCCTATTTATGCTCATAATGTCTCTACTTGATCAAGAGCACTTCCATACATAGATGTATTCCTCAAGAAACCAACATCATCTAAGGCTTGACAAACCTTTTATGAAATTTCTATTTGTTTCAGGGAATACGCTAATACTGAAGGTTGGTGTGGTGTAATTTAAAGTATGTTATGAATTCATTTCCATTTTGAATCTCAGGCCAAATTCATTACTAACTCAGTCAACCACAAGATAAACTGATAGAAAAACTAGTTCCCTATTTGATGAAACAATGGAGTCATACTTTGCAATCAATTAGTAATACAACTATAATTGAACATCAATAATCAGTGGACTATCAACATGCTAATTTGTAGCACCCAACTCTCTATGTTTGAAAACATTGCTTCCGTACCAAATCCTATATCCTTTTCCCACAAACCAATGATCTCATTTTAGCATTAAATCAACTCATTGAATTGAAGCACAAACAAACCCATTCATTTAGTGCAAATGAAAAAAGAAAAAAGAAATTATAATTAACAATTTCAATCATAATTTGCAAGAAAATACACAGGAGAGCAATATTTTAGAACTAATATTCTCTTTCATTACTAATATTGCTTTGTAAAACTATATTTAAGATCATCATACAGTATAACTTATACCCTAGACTAGCTTCTGATATATTCACTAATTTATCTATTTACATTCTATTTTCTCCTTGAGCATAGCTTTCACCTAGACCTTTCTTGGACTCCAAATTTTTTGAACTCTAAACTCTAACTTCAGCCATGAAATCCCCTTTATAAATAGGGGAGCAACAAGCATCCGATTGAGTTACAATTTCATTTCAAAAACCTAATTTCAATCGCTTCCTTGAAAAACTCCCTAGGTGGTTTCATGCAATCATTTGAGAATAGGGGAGGACTAAAGACAAAACACGTGTGCATGATACCATTAGTTGTTATCGTCGTGTCCATGTTGAACAAAAAATATTTTGTATCATATTAGCTGGAGGACCTCCACATCAGCATGGAAGAGTAAAAGACCAACCATGGACATATTGAAACAAATACCTCCTATGCAAATACCATGGTGTCATAAAAAACAAAAAAAAGAAGACCCTATTTCGAGTCGTTAGCATCAAAGAATGCTTAACCACTCCTTGTTCTTGATGAAATTGGAGGAACCATCACCACAGACGTCATCATCAGAGCTCCCATATGGCACCAGAGAGAGAAGATACTATCCATGTCCCGAGTCAGTGTCACCTTCAGTATCTGAAGGACTATCAGAGAGCACAATGGGAGAATTATGTTTTTCCAGGCAGGCCCTATGACCCTTGTCTTTTTTCTTGGCCTTCTTCACTGGCTGATCCAACTCCTTGCCCTTGAACTTGACCATTTCTTCGAGAATGGTCCTATTTCTCAAGTTGTAGGTACTTTGGACAATTGCTTTTTTCTTGTGACTTCGAGTTCTCCTCTTACCCTTTGAAACCTTAGGGATGCCTAGTTTGCTTGCTTAGTTACAAAAATATCTTCATAACACTCAAACACATTAAGCCGGTTGGACCTCCTAACGGGCTGAATTGGCACACCAATTTTTCCCATCTCTAAAATGAACAGAAGTTGAAAATTCAAAAGACTCTGAATCAAAGCTTGTAGGGAAATACACCTACAAACTTAGACAATTGCACCCAGTACCAGAAAATGAATTCCTAAACAGACTAGAGCATGAACAACAGAGAGCCCAATTGAATACTAACTCACCCAGGACAAGAACATTCACTACTCAACTCATGGAGAACTAACACCTTCACACTTCTTCACTAACCCACACCTCTCATTCACTGCAGACTGGAAAGATGGTGAAGACAAACAACGAGCAATCTGCATTAAATAGACAATTTGAAGCATGCAAAAATTAATGATTCAAGAACTCCTAGCATGAGCGAGTTGATAACTTAGTAGTTTGGCTTTGAATCTAGGCCATTGTTCTTAAATAATTTAAAACTTCATCTATGACGATCATGAGCATCATTTTTTCAGCCATTAGCAACTTGTTCCTAGAAAACAACGATGCCACCTCAAATGTTGCCACGTTTTCCCTTAATCCTGATTAATGATACACTATCTAACAATTAACATGCATCACCAACTCAATCCGTGCTTCTTCATTAATATCAGCGAAGTATATAAGACCAACGTATTAGAGAGAATGGTTCCTCATGTACTTCATCGCTCATCGTTAGCCTCCCCCAGATTTTAGGGTACAATCAGCAATGAGAGTATTATCATGATGAAATTCAGTTTGTTGGATCATCTTGTTTTAAAGCAACATCAATGATTCTCCATTCATCTTGCTATTTTCCTTTTCTCTTTTTTACGATGTCCTCAGGATTTTTCCACATCGCCTCTTTCCAGCAATAGTTGTTATCTATCATTGATGCATCTCGTTCATCATCGGCTTCATCAACGATGTAAGCATCCTTGTGATGAAATATCAACCCTTGGATTTGTGGTCTGTCCTTGATCACGTTCATTTTCCCATCGCACATCGCTAATTCAAAATTCTCACCTTGGATCCAATTAGCAACATGAGATATATCAAAGAAGCTAGGTTAAGACATGTACACCTGCATGAAAATCAATGATAGAAAAGACATCGCAGATAAGATCTTTTCAAATTAGCGAAAGAAACCTTTCAGAGAACTCCATCGCTCATCGCTACTTTGGAACTTAAGAAACCTTTCAGAGAACTCCATCGCTCATCGCTACTTTGGAACTTAAGCTTTGGAATGAATCCACGATGAGAAATAAAATAAAAAAACAATAGGCCATCACTCATCGCTAATTCTCCTCATACAGTTTGCAAGAAATTAGCGATGAGAGATTTACATAGTGACATTGTGTATCGTGTATCACTAATATAGAACTTATTACTTAAAACATATCCGTGATACACGATGCACATGAAACCCATCATATTGTTCATTGCTAATTAGAATTTATCATTTCATAATCATCTGTGATGAGTGATGAAGATAAGAACATAAGGCCAGAGACCATCGCTTATCGCTATTACAACACTCAAGGCTCAAAAGCCATTAGTGATAGGTGATCCTTCAATCAATACAAAGAACATCGCTCATCTCACATTGATATCAAGAGCTCTAGTAGTTATTCATGATGAGCAAAAACAAAGAAATACCGCTTATCACTTGTCGCCTATTCAGAACATACACTCCTGAAGTAATCGATGATGAGCGATAAAGATAGAGGGCCAATGGGACTTAAGTGAAAAATTTTAGGCACGTGCTCATAAGTTGTTCTAATGAAGGGGACCCTCTAGGATGAAATGATAGAAAGGGATCAAATGCTCCTAAGTTATAAAATGCAAAGGATGTAAAGGCCAAAAAGGCTCTTTACTTAACCTATTAAAAATTAAGAGACTCAGGCCTAGGCATGGGGGACCAGTTACCCAATGATAGTGGATGGAATAAGATGTTTTAATGTGATTGGTGACAGGCAATAGGAAGTCAATAGTGAAATAGAACCCCTCAACAGTGAAGAGAAAATGAACTCTAACCCCATATGTATTAGCCAAAATATGACAAGGCTTTGAGATGGAACATCAAAAATTTGCAGGTTCCATCAAACATCATTCTCATAAACTTCATATCCAAGAGGCTTAATCCACACTATTCTTGGTTCAACGATCTCAATTATACACTCATCAATTGAAACAAGGAAAGTAATTTCCTTTGCATATTTCTCTACTAGTTTGTGAGGAATTATTTCCCTTTCATGCATATTCTTTTGAAACACTGTAAAGAATGCATGCAAAGAATCATATTGAGCTTTAAAGTTATGTAAATTGTGCATATAATCAAAGATTTGATTTCCCAAGAATCTACTTTTGTCCCATACAATACCCTTTCTTCCGAGAAGTTCTTTCAAGAAGTAAAACAATAAACACATTACCAAAGTTCCAAACTTAAAGGCATATTTATTTTCCCTAGTTTGCTTCAGATTCTCAAGAAGTTGCTACCAGAGAAACTCACACAAATCAAATTCCTCCCCATTCACTACCATTTCATGTACAACATAAATAGTAGTAGTCAAAACTAAATTCTCCCTATTTGTGAAGTAAATCTTGTGACCTCTCATCATAGAGGCATATTTCACAGCAAGATTTGTGATATGTTTTGTTGTCAAAGCCCTCTTGTGAAAGGTGGCACCAAGAAGATTCATAACAACCTCATTTTTGACAGATTTAAGAATCGGTACAAGTCTAGTATCACACAACCTTGCAACTTCCTTGATCACCTCCTTGGTCATGAGTCTAGGCATGTCGGTCCATAAAAATTTGTCATGCAACCTACTTAATGCTAACCTTACATACTTAGCATCCACATCATTACTATAGTTAGGAAACCAGTTCCAAATATCAAGCTTTTTCTTCACTGCACCAGGTTAATGTATTTAGGTTTCACCAAGAAATCATCTCTAGTCAGCCCATCAGGCCATAGATATTTAATTTTCTGGTGATTATACTCTTCCAAATTCTCATCTATGTATGCCCTAATATCCTCTATATGTAAAACCCTATATGGAATCTATGAGAAAGCACCATCGGGGTCATTTTCAAATATTTTCATTGGATACTTTTTGAATTTTGGTCTAGGCCTCTCAGTAATATTAACAATGGTCAGGGTAGCCATTTTAACTTTATTTCAAACTAGAATGCTTATGAAATCAATTCTGTTTCAAATCCACGAAGCATAGAAATCCATAAATCCTTTTTATGCTCACAAGGGATCTAGGGTTTAGATATTCTATACCAAATTCACCTTAAAATCTCCTTCAATTTGCTCTGCTTTTTTCAAATGCAAAAATTTGATTAAAATCGACTTAGAAACTCACTTTATATCTTTATGATTTTCTCTAATTTCACATTAAATGATTTAATTTCCATAAAGTTGGTAAACCCTTCATTGATACACTGTAAACCCTAAACTGTTCCTTATTTCTTTATATTTGCATATTTACTTTCGCTTTCTTTTCCAAAAGCTTAAGAACATCATTTTACACCATATATCTTCATGTCACTCCTTGATACCTCATATTTCTAGGAGGTTGTTTGATTTTTTTGTTATTTCTTCCCCTAATACCATGCCTAGGTTTAATTTTCAAGAGAATTATCTACACCAAAGGGAGGTACATATACATTTGATTCATCTTTATTCTCAGGTTCTTGTTTCTTTCTCCAAATCTTCTCCATTTCCTTCTTTACTTTTTTAGGATCAATTTTCTTTATAGACTCATTCCTCTTTCTCGGATTAGTATGCCTTCCATTCTTACTTCTGCAAAATCTTGAAATGTGTCCAAGTTTATTACAACTGTAGCATACTAAACTTTTCTAATCAAATTGATCTCTATTCAATCTTGAACTACACTAGTTAGCCTTATGTCCAAATACATTGCATGTATAATAGTAACCATTGAAATATTGAACCATTCTACCACCATTATATCTATTCGTTATTTGACTTTTGCACTCAATAGCTCCATGTCCAAATTTATTACATGCAAAACATTGTCAGAAGAAGGATCCAACATTCTGATTCATTCTACTTCTAAATTCTATTTCCTTATGTCCAAATTTATTGCAT
Organism: Sequoia sempervirens; assembly: GCA_007258455.2. Classification (NCBI taxonomy): domain Eukaryota; kingdom Viridiplantae; phylum Streptophyta; class Pinopsida; order Cupressales; family Cupressaceae; genus Sequoia; species Sequoia sempervirens. The sequence goes on from VDFB02058242.1 coordinate 268,492,408, forward strand.
AAAAAATAAATACCATTAAAAGATGGGTACCTTTGATCATTTGGTTGTCTGATAGGGAGTCTTCTAGCATTGCTTCTTTGATTCTTGATTTGTTTTCCATTGCCTTGAGTCTTCTCTTGATTGTCAACCTTGTTAGGGGTTTGATTTTCCTTTGAGATTTCTCCTTCATCAAGTCCCAAACCTCCTTTATCTTTAGATGGTTTCTGTCCTATAATTAGTTCATCAAGCATTATAGTACTTTTTTTGAATTTGTCCTCATGAACTCTTGCTTTTCCCAGATTTGATGTCAAAGTTACTATTTCTTGTTCAAGTCTTGTGAATTCATCAGTCTTGCTTTGTACCATTGCATTCAGATAATCCTCAATTATTTTCTTTTCTTTTCTTCCAATTGTACTTTCAGTCCGGTGATATCTTCATTTGCTTGCTTCAATTGTTCATTGACTTCTCTATGTCTTTCTCTGAATTTTTTGATTTGTTCTCTCAATTTTTTGATGCATTCATTTGCTTCCTCTAGGTTTTCCTTCTAATTTTTCTTTCACCTTCAACTCTATCAAGATCTTCAAGAGCAACTTGGAGTTCTTTATTAGTCATACAATCACTTTCAGCAGTAAGATCTAAAAACTCTTTATCGTCCATGTGTTCAATCTCCAAGATCTTCCTCAAGCTGTTAGGCTTCTTAAAAGGAACCAAGATCTGATACCAATTGTTGAACACCCAAAATACTAAGAGGGGAGGGGGTGAATCAGTATTCCTTTAAACCATTTGATCATAATCCATCCAATTAACAAAAGCATATCTAACTACAACAATGAATGAAAAACCATGGTAAGGATTATCTCACAATATATTATAACTAGTTATAAGATATTACAAAGGTTCACTGCTAGGACACACTGTCCAATAGGACTCACAGCCACAAAAAGGTAGATACAAAATAAAAATGGCCACACAACTAGGATGTGAACTAATATAAAATACACCTTCCTTGTGTTGAATTCAGTTCCTTTGAAGCTCTGAATGCTGTCTCTATGCACTATATCAGATACAAAACACAAAACATTGCTCTTCTTTATAATCACTCAACATTCATAGATATTTTTTGATATTTAGATCACACAAATAAATTTGCATCTCATCTCTCTCTTACAATCTAAAAAATGTCTTACATATATACCCAATACATCCACATACATCAATTAGGTTGGCCTAATTAGATGTAGCCCAAAATTAAATCAAAATTGCCTTGTCGGCTCCATACTTAAATCAAAAACATCTTCGCATTTAAATTAAACATGCAACACTCAATTTAGGTTAGCATGGATCTGAAATAGATCTTATTAACATTCACAATACATATTTAATCTCCACAACATATATCAAGCATTAGGTCAGCTAAGAATTAGACCTAATCACAAAATATGCTAACTAACCAATTTCCAATGATCCATCTGATCACATAAACATGCGCCACCTGGAATATATGATGTATTGACACTTGTAAGCAATCTCCCAAAATTGTAGTCTGATCCCAATCACTGAAGGAATACAAACCGCATTACTCATACCCATTTACATTGTATAAAGCCAAAACTAAATGTTGAACTACTGCCACTTATAACTTTCAATCTGTAAAATTCAAAATAGCTAAAATCTTGAACATAGATACACATAGTATTCAAGAATAAAATATTATCACCTCATAAGTAGATCTTATTACATGAGCAATTGCAGACCAAAATACGAGATTAAGATATCTCCATTTTGTTCATTGGATTAGAGAATCTATCAACAATTAATGTTGGCATCAATGACAACACATTAAAAGGGTTCCTTCTTCATTCTTTCAACAAATTTAAACATGAATATAAATTTATTGAAAAAATTCAAATTTCTATTGAGATATTCATGAGTGTATATGTTAGGATTGAATCATGTTGTGTCATGATTTTGATACTACTTATTATGACAAGTCACAATCCCTGTGTACATGGTTCATCTTGGTGAGGTGGGTGAATAGTGTAATTTTAATAATGTTTCTTTGACTACATGTAGATATTCTTGATGTATTTTATATTTGCATAAAATATAAATTCTTATTAATAGGTTGGCCAAAGTGAGGAAAATAGATAAAAAAAGAACCATACTTACCCTTCTCACTTCACCTCTTGAAGAAATAGAGACTTTATTATGATTATTCAATTTATCAATCATCTTAGTTCATGAGTGGATTTGGATCCCTTGCAATAAACCTTATTAATTATAAGAGTCTATACTCCATGCTGGTGATTTTAATTATAAATATTTCATATATTTTAATACTTGGAGTTTTTTAAATGATCATTTTAAAAACCATAATAACCTTTGCAAAAACAATCGCACAAGCCTTTAGATTTTTTGGTTTCCTACCACATTTAATCATATAGTATCACATATATTTTTACTTAAACAATCTTACCGCTATTGTAAGGTAAATAAAAAATAAAAACCAAAAGCTTTTAAATAGAGTGTTATACAATCCCAAGTCCAAGGTTTTAGGTTGGGGTACCTAGAACCTCAATCTAGATCATACCTTGTTCTTTTAAGAATAAGGCGATCCTTCCTCAAATAAAATACCAACAAGACCCAACTTGTACATATCCAATCGACAAATTATCAAGCTATAATATGTCAAAGTAAAAAGAACTACAAACATCATATGAAATGGAATCTACCTCTAGTCGATCTCTCTAATATGTTCTTCTTGTGAAATCCATTTAGGTGTATCCATATACTCATAATGATTATTTGAAACATGAGAACCTACAATAAATAATAATAAAAATAATCAACAATATCTACACTTATCTTACACCAATAAAAAATAACTTAAATCAAATGTTGACTTTACCAAATTCCTGCCATGAAGTTTTTAATGGATGAACAATTAGTATGAATTTTGATGAACTTAAATCCAACATTAGAAACAAATTTCTTATCAAGTTACCCCTCTAAAACATATACAAGAAACTGAAATAAATTTTTAATAACATAATAATAATGAGAGTTCAAAAATGGGTTATAAAAAAATTATTTTACTCTTCTTATGGGCTATTTAGCCTCTTTTTTGGAGTTAATATTTAATACCTAGAAGCTTCTTGAGTTTATTTTGATCAAGTTTGAGTTTACCTTAATTATTTTACTTATATTTATTTCCACAATTTTTATTGATGATTTTACTCTTTTTTTTATTCAAGGGGTAAACGCTTTTGACCGGAGCTATGAACCGGATAGAACCATTCAACAATACCACCCCAATGGGGTTTGAACCTTGGTGGCAAGAACAACAATGCCACCTATAAACCATCACACCATGCCAAGACCGGCATTGATGATTTTACTCTTATTTATCATTAAATTTTTTATTTTTTTTCAATTTAAGAATTCACAATATTTTGTTTGCTAGTTTTGTTTATATTATTGTGCAAGTGTGAGAATGTCATATCTGGTAGGGTCCCTAACATTTTGTACAAGATAATAAATGGTCTAATAAATTTTTTTGTGAGGATGAGGGTTGCAAATGAGACTAGTAAAAGATGGTCATAATCTATTATAACATATTTGTGTGTTCTCTTTTGTACCTTTCACTTGGGGGATAACCCCCTTAAACAAACAAGAGAAAAGTAGTATGAAATATATAGAAGGATTCTTAAGGAGGGCCCTAAGACCATATTTCCTGCTAGTTATATGGAATTTAGTTATTGGATCTATGATTACTTGGCTCTATTATGATACTTACAAATTCTTTATAGGGTCTTAAAAATTATTACTCCTTTTGAAGCTTGGTGTGTCAAGAAACTAATTGCATAGAATTTTTAAGCTTTTAGCTTTCTTGCATGGTTACACATTCCTTAAAAAAGCTCAAGACTTTGGTAACTCAAACCCAACCTTACATATTTTTTAGACATCCTCAAGTTATCAATGGGTATTCTGTCTTGAATCTATTGGAACCTAGAAATTTGTATGATGACCTTTTAGTTTGCATGGAAACCTTGCTTTTAGGCCCTGTGGCAATTAGATGGCCTAAAAATTTTGGCATTAAAATCTCAAAAAACATGTCTTTTCTTCAAGATATGGTTGGTAGAAAGTTTAGACAATTCATAGGAGGCATGCAAAACTAGTTTTGTGCTTCCAAAATTAGTTTTGATGTATGTTTTAATGTGTTGGAAATTTTGAGCAAGTCCATAAGGCCTCATAAAAAAATTCAAATTTATTTTTTATGGAAAATTCCCATGTGTTTATATGTTTCCACCAACCTCTAGCTTTAGTTTTATGGTTGATGGGTGAGTTTTAAGGTCAAAACAAAAAATACTTAAATGGCTTTCCAAAGGGTCCTAGTTACAAGCGAACCCCAAAAAATTGGATTACTATGAAAATTTTGGGATAGGGAGAGGATTAGAGTCAAATATTATAATGACCCTCTACAAAATCTTATGACCCTCAAACATCAAGTGTTACTCCGATGTCAATTTCATCATTTGGCCTATGAAGTAATTAAACTGCAAGTTTCACTATGTTGTTAAATTTACAAAATGTTTTAAATGTGTGTCAAAGGGGGTGAAATAATAGTTTTAAAATGTTGAATACTATCCTCAAAGGTGTTGGTACATAAAAGACATTTTAAGGATTTTTTTAAAAGTTTATTTTAAATTATTAAATAATGTTGTTTAAAGAAGGATACCCCATCACAACAAATTCTTATTGAAGTGGTCACCTAAAGTGTTTCTCATATTCACGTGCTATTATAACATTTTAATCCTTGTATCTTGGCCATCCTTTGACTTTCCACGTGGCTTAATATCACTACATTCAAGTTTAAAATATTTGAAGTCTCCAAAGCTATGATAGGCATGAGAGGTGCAATGGACCTAAATCTCAAGAGACGGGTAGAAGAATGTGGTTTATTTTCATGTGCAAGTTGAAAAAATTGGCTTGGGTGAAGTGGGCGCCCAAATGTAGATTTGTATCTTCATGTGCATAAAATAGAAGGAAACATACATGCTCAGTATATCAATGCCTTTTTTGAGTCTTTTTCTTTGTTAAACCTGCAACAATGTTAATTCTATTTGAAGCATGTTTAGCTGCCCATGATCAACAAAAATTACCTATGCATAAATTAGAATGCCCCAACATTTCTTGAGAACCACTACCTTGATTCTTATTTGTTCTATGATGTTGTGGATGGTGGTAGGGATCCTACATCTAATAGTTTGGATTTAAATGCAATTTTTGGGTCTAATTTTGGAAATCTTGTTGATGAAAAAAGTCTATCTAGAAAGATATCTTATATTGGAGAGCAAGACAATGTTAAGCATGCTAAAATTTTAGGAGGAAAGAGTTGAAGATGAAACAAAAATGAGACTCTCATGACAAGTTTGTTGAAGACACAAAGGATTAAACTATAGGAAATATAAGTGGTAGAGGCATGTCATGAGCCTTTCAAGAAGTTTAGAATTGTAGAGCATTGAAAAGATAAGGATGATAAGATTATAATATTAGTGCTATAAGTTGAAAACAATTTGGATAATGAGTTTCTTTTAAAAATCAGGGAGATCTCCAAACATTTGACTATAAGCTAAGATTTTATTAGATTAAGAGAGTAAAGAGATTAACTTCTCTTTGGAAAAATGATCTCAATCAAATACTTGCATGTAATGGTTCATAAAAAAAAGAATTGTAGAACTCCCAAGCTGTAAAGGAAAATTGGTTGCATGTGATATGTTTGAAAAAATGCTTGAATTAAATATAGACAAAACAAGCAGTTCTAGAGGGTAAAAAGCTTAGTTAAAAGTATGTTTTATATGTTAGTAAATAGGTAAAGGGCTGAGGGTAAATTTTCACTTATAGAGTGGAATTGTAGCTTGGGAAAGGGTTTTTACACAGGTAAATGCTTTGCACAAGATTACAAATAATGCTCAAAATAAATTTAGTTGGCAAAAGCTTGAGGGAAAATGAAAGGGAAAATTAAAAGATTCCATGGAATATTCATTTATGCCAGTTAGTTGTAGATCATAGGAGCTAGAGTGTGCCAGGTGTCAACTGAGTAGAAAATCTAAGTTTTCTCCTTTCCTTTAAAATATAAATTTTTAGTCATTGGCGAGAGTAAGAAGTTCTAGGTGTAGGAAGGAACAAAAGGAAAGTCTGTAAATAGGAAACACAAAAAGGGATGAGATTTTTGTATGCCATAGATGAAGGTCCATAGCTTAAGTCATTAACGATAGTATTTTTTGTATTAAGACATGTGCAACTATGAAAATCACACTGCATTGTGGTTGTCTCTATTTTGGATCGTTTCTCTGGATGAAATAATCAATGGTTATTGAATTTTCCTTGCACATTTTCTACAATGAACTATTTTATATGATTTCTTTCTTTTCAAGGGATAAAATAAATGATTTTATGAAAATAGTGGGAGTGTTATATTTCTAAATGGATTATTAAGTATGATTGTGTTGTAGGATTTTCAAGTCATATTATCATAAGGCGATAATATATTGGCTGGCCATCAAGATATATTTAAAGTACTATGGTATAAAATGCAAGACATACAACTCTATATCCCTTGATAGGCACTGGTCTTATTATGTGCCTTTTCTCATTCTTAGAAACTACTTTCGAACTTAAAAATCCAAAACCAAGCCATTTATTAATTTATTAGTAATTATATACTTCATAAGAAGGTTTCAAGAATAAAAAGAAATGAGTTGGTAATTGTTGACGCCAAAATTTGATGAGGTAACAGTGTCTTATGGGAAACTCAGTTTATGGGGGACCTTTTGCGCTAAATTGAGTGACCTCTGGATTTTTAGAGAAGCGAACTTCTTCTATAATGGGGGGATGGAAAGGGAAAAGGAAACAAATATAATAAAATAAAGTCTAACCTAAGGCGATGCGCCAAGACTTAATGATAGGCATGATAAATCATAGATCTAAGGGCCTGAATGGTGTTGTAGTGTTCTTGAACATCAGAAACTTAAGATTATAGCATAGACAATCCATTCATTGACATAAAATAATATTGCACACATTTCTACTGCCAAGAAGAGTCATTAGACATGGTCTAGGTCAACAAACTTGCATTCAACATATATAGAAGTTCTCAAATGAGATGTCCAGACAATAAAAAACATAGTTTACAGTTTGATCAAATAGCATGAAAAACAGAAAGGCCGAACAATTGGCACAATCTGAGAGTTTTGCAATAAAAATAAAACAACAATAAAGGCCTGCGTCTTTTACTAAAACCAACATTTTCCTTCAAATTCTGAACCCTTTTCTCATAACAGAGAAAAGTATATATACTAGGAAAACTTCCCACAACTTCAGAGAGCAGCAACAAAAAATATTTTGCAATCCCCCGACAATGATGCAAGAATCGAAATATTCCAAAAGCCGTTGCAACAGAATCAATCCAGAACTAAGCATCTAGTCACTCCAGGCATAGGTGCATCCTTTGCAAATGATGGCGGTGGTCCCAACTAGGCCCGATTAGAAAATTGTCACCATTTTGTGCGAATGATTATGACACGCAGTGGCCAATAGCATTATTCGGTTCATCTAGTCTATCGCCTGAATATGAGATCCGCTGGCTAGGCACATGGCAGCCTTTCGCTGCCTGTATGAACCCTTTTTTTTGCTGTTGAGGACCTGCGTTAACGCTACACATGTTGAATGGGCCAAGCACTTCATAAACAATAGAGGGAACGATTACCAGCCGGGAGCAAAAGATACGTGTGGCAGCATTTCGCTACTCGCGGTTGCTACTTCATCTCTGCACTGAAAGATTTGCGAATGGAAAACACGTAGCAAGTGTACACCGTAGATAGAAACCATGGGGCCCACCAATTTTTTTTTAGGAATGAGGGCTTCGTGGCAGCCTTTCGGAGCCCGATGAGGCAGCAAGAAAGCAAGATCAAAAGAATCCCGTAGTCACAACACGTGGAAGCATAGCGTAGCTTTCTGGGATGCGAAAGGAATGCTGAGACTTGGAGTTGTGAGGAGTAGACACGTGGAGCGGGAGAGCATAACCTAGATAAAAGGCCGAGTTGACCTTGCGATGCACGGGTCAACGCATAGAGGAAAAATACACCTGAAGGGAGCTAGTTAAGTATTTATTAACAGCTTTTGGCGACTATCAGGGGCGTTTCGACTAAGGAACGAAGAACCCAAAATTTCTTTGGTTTTCAGGCCAGAGTGCCATTTCATTTAGAAAATGGAGTCAGAGATTGGAAAGAGCCATCTGTAGAGGTGACCATTCATCCTTAGATGGATTCACCATGTTGCGCAAATTCTCCTGCGCTCCACTTAGATCAATAGTTTCTTTGTGAGGCAGTGCATTGGGTAAACTGACCCCTGCTTTACAATGAAATAGTAGCTATGCAAGCGGATGAATTACTCCCTCAATGTCGATCGCCATGGGAGGATGACTGAAATCCTTGAAATCCTTTAGATCATTTTCCTTCTCTTCTATCTTTTCTGTAATTTGCTCGGCCGTAGCAATAGAGCCATCTTCAAGGAACGGGGATGGAAAATCCATCTTGCTTAACTTGGAGAAACTCCCTCGTATGTTGTCTAGTGTCTTACTCAGAATAGCCGCGACTGCTTTAGTGTGCTGGAAGGTGGAGTGGCAATGGATGAACTTATTTTCCATTTGAGCAGCAACATCTCAATCTTCAATACCCGCTCTGGAAAGGTTTTCATCAGAGACCGAGTATAGCTTGGTGAGCAGATCTTTTGCTTCCAGAACCTTCTCCAAGATGAATCGTGGGAACTATTCAATCGTATCATGAGCCTCCTGGCTCAACTTTGATGCCTTGGTGATGAATCGAATGGTAGGCTATAGTGTTAGGCAAAAGGCTTTAATCTTTTCCCAGTGAGAGATGTATAACTGCCTAACCAACAGAATGATGTTTGGCTGTGTAGGGGGAGATAGGAGAGAGCTTTTAAGAGAAGCAATCTCTGCGTCTCTTGAAATAATGGCCTCAGCCAATTCTTCCTTTTTCTTTTTCTTGGACGCTAGCTGTTCCGCAAAGCTTCTCATTTCTTTATTCCAATTCTCCTCGGCTCGGGAGTGATTTGCTAAGTGTGTTTCCAGAGAAGACTTTGTCTCTTGGAGTTCTTCTATTTGAGCTTTTAGGCCCTTAAATTCAACCTCATTTTCTTGTATTTTCTGCTCATATTGAGCCTGTTGGTGCTCCAAAGCTTCTTTCCTCTATGCCATTCCTTGACTATACTCAAGGCGAAGTCACTCCAGTTTTTCATTCTTCAGTCACAGATTCTGTTCCGTCTCCTGATTCTTAGACTGTAGCTCTTTTTATCATGGTAGGGTTAGTAGCCTGAGTCATCGCAAGTTCACCCTGAAGTTTGTTCCTCTCATCTTCTACTTTCTAGCGCCCTTTCTATCATACGGGCAACATCAGCCTCCAGGGATTTCTCTTTTTTCTCCAAAAAAGTAACCCTTTCTCTCGCTGCTTTAAGTTGCTCATCTTTTTTCTTTAGCTTGCGGCCAGTTTTAAGGAAGTCGGAAGTGACTACCCGTTGCATTTCCTCCATGATTTCAACCTTATCGTGCGATCGGGCCACCTTCATGTCGAGCCCTACCACATATATCTCATAGTCTTCCGGGTGCATTTCCCCCTGAGGCTTGGTTACCCTCAGGTACATGGTTGCAAACTTCAATTCCTGTTGGGTCTCATCATAAAGAGTGTATTTTTGGCTCAATAGAAGCACTGCCATCTTTTGCCCTGCGCTTTCGCATTCTACTTGCGCGTGCCTCCTTTCCACAATCAATTTGTGCTATAAATTCGGTTGGCGATGAAACTAGTCCACCTGTGAAAGGAGCACCAAAAGGAAGGTCATAGGGATAGGTAACTCTCATAGGCATGGGCATTTGTTTCTTCTAGAGAGTGATAGTTTGTGGGGAGAAGTGGGGCACGTTCCAAAGTTTGGTTTGAGGCCCAATAGAAGGGCTAGTCACTTGCAATGACTGAATTGGTGAATCAGCCGTAGGACTCATAGGCTGGGATGGTGGAGGAGTTGTGAATGTGGTGTCAACCTATTGTGATGGAAGAGGATTTGTAGTAATAGTGGAAAAAGAAGGGGCACTCGCAGGGGGTATGTTTTCAGAAAGTGAAGAAAGGAGAGTCTAAGCGGTAGCAGTGGGTGTAAGGGTCCACGAAGGAGTAAGGACAAGTGGAGCAGTTTGCAAAAATTGTGTGAAACCTCCCGAATATGTTGGATTCAAAGTGAAAGGCAGAGGGCCAGTACTCATGGTAGGGATCGCTAGTGAGGTAGGGGTAGATACCAAGGAATGAGAAGCAAGGGAAGAAGGAGAAAATTTTACCTATTGACTGGTCGATGGCGGCTCCATAATCGTCAACGACTCCTCCTCAGCCTCAGGCTCTTGGCTAGCTGCAAACACTTTTCTTTTGGCGGGTTCTTGCAAACCTTCTCTGATAATGCTCTCCGTGCGCTGCCGTTTCATAGGTGGGGTCTCCCGAGCTTCAGAAGCTATTGTCATTTGCTGTAGTGATAACCTAGCTGGCTTAGCGGACCAAGTGATTGTACGCGAGGCCTTTGATATATTAAAGCACACATTCGTGGCCACATAGGCGGGCTGTCCGGGGCCTTTCTCCTTCGGCGTAGAGGAGGCCAATGTCGCCGCTTCCTCTTCCTACTCTTCAGACTCTTCCCCCGGGTCTCTGCTCTTATTAATACTAGAGCTCGGGTTGGGGTGGCCCACATTCCACCATCTTTCAAATTCCTTGTCATCCTTCAAACTGTTGTAAGGGGCATCCAATTGCCCTGTTTCTTGGTGATATTTCCAGAAAGCCTCTATTTTTTTAGCAGCCCACTCCTCATCCTTCTTCAACTTATTCTATATGGCGCGCTTTATGTGGACATTATCTTTGGCCACCACCCCAAAAAAGTAGAACTTGTGCCATGGCCATCTAGTATCTTGCATAGGAATACGTGCCAATTCAACAAAAAATTCATCCTTGTTTGCCTGAGGGTTATGCCGCTTCTCCCAGTAAGGTTAGGGAACATGTGTAACTTTCATATGCGACTCCGAAAAGTCATTGAAAGGGTTGTATTTCCACTTATCATTTACCAGCACCAACCCTAAATAAGCCAGTTTATCCTCCAATAACTGGTCCAATTGTTTCTTAATCAGAGTTACTAACTTGAAATTCTTCAGACAAGAGAAGAATCCCTTTTTCTTGACACTTTTGATGTTGCAAAAGGTAAAATCAATGATACACACCTGTCGATACATTTCCAGTGCGAGCACCCTATCTGTGACACAAGCTGGGAGCAGGAAATGTTGACCAGTGAAGCTCCACATCTAGAGAATTGTGAAATCCGTTCCTAAGAACCAGTCACAGGCGAGAGTGAAACTCTGCATATATCCGGTCTGCTCCTTGTCGAGCTAAATTATATCACATTTTTTGATTAAATCATGCAAGACCGGAGTTATGAAATAGTCCAAAAATGCATAATAATCATATGATACGGAAAGAAAAAGCGTCCATGTAGACACTGGCTTCCTCTTACCTCGCTCATAAAAAATTGATAATTGAAAATATCGGGCGAAGAAATCAGGGTTTTGATGCAAAAACATGTGAACCAGGAAAGAAAGAAATCTAAACTTTGCCTCCGCCAAGTAATTCTTTATTTTACGTATCATTTCCTCTACCATGAACTCAATAAAATCATACCAGAAGGTATCATGCTGCTTGTGAAATTGGAATGCTGGTCCCAATTGAAAAGTTTCCACCATCTCATCGGAGTCTCAGCCGCACACAAAAGCTAGCATGGACATGGCATCCTATAAATCCTCGTGTAACACACCGCGTGGAAATGGAATACTTGGCAGTTTAGAAGTTGGGAATCCTTTTTTACTAGTCTCCTCCAACAAGAACTCCGAGTTCTTTTTCATCGCCGTCCATGTTTTCTCTCCTTTGCCAGGGTAAAAGGACTCAATGTTCTCTCTTCTTTTACTTGGGTCTGGGATGCATAACATATGCCAGATGGCTTGTAGGGTGATGTGAACCCTTAAGTTTCGGCCCTCGATGTAGTGGGTGTTAGGGTTATAATGCTAGATGGCAGCGTCAACTACCTCTGGGCAGTAGTGCACCAATGGGACCATGTATTGTGGAAGACCTCTGCAAATTCTGGACCCTACAATTTTTCTCGGCTCTGGATACGCAAAAGAAGAACTCTGCACCCTTAGCTTTGGTGTTTGTGAAAAGAATTTGAATTATTAAGCCTTATCATGCAACATTTGGCTATCTTTCCTCAAGGTGGTAGATGAAAGCATGCCTTTTGCATTTAATTTGGCATGTACCGTTAATTTTGCAATTCGTGCAAAATAAACTACTTGCCATTTTGAGGCGGCAGGAGTTCATTATTGTGTTTGGCAACCATGTGATATGCTGTGATTCCCTTGGAACTTGAGCCAACAATTTGCTTTCTAACCTTGCGTTAGTATGCACTGGTAATTAATATCCTGGCTGAAATGATTACGCCAAAGCAAATGATCAAGACCTGAAAAGATATGAATATTGCCTTGGGCTCTGGGAAATGCTTGTGAGATGACACAATAGCCTATGACCATGTGGCTTACTATCGATGAGTGCCACCTTTTTAAAGTTAATTAATCAACTCCTATTAATCTAGCATGCATTGAGCCGTACCTCCGCAGATGCAACTGGTCCGAAAATGTGAGCAAACGCAGGCACGCCTTCCAAGTTGGCAACTAGCTATCATCACATTTTCTCAAAACGGATTAGCATGCGTCTTGTCATTTTTTCTATAAATAGGCCGGTAAGTAGTGAGGAAATCATACTTAGCATTTGAGCAGTGATAGGTTGTTAGCAGAGTTTTAAGCAAGTTTTCTCATAGGTTAGGTGATAGGTAAATTTTAGTATTGGCTAAAAAGCATAGGCATAGTGTCAGAATTATGGATTCTCCTATTCGTCTAACCTCTTATAAGTCACAGACAGCGTTTCTAGGGGAGGTTTCTACTAGGCGGTTGAAAAGGATGACCAAGAATAAGCATTCCCTGGTCTTGGTAGCCATAAAGTGGGTTTTGGGTAAAGACTGCATAGAATATGAGGAAAAGTATCGGGTGAATACTGATATATGTTCCCACTTTGTAATGTCTATGTTAGACATTAACATCCTCAGGCCTCTCATCCTAAAGCTGGTCAAATAAATTTTTCCCAAAAAGTACCCGAATGGCCTTAGTGAAGTTGTTGCTCACGCCGCATTTGGGGTAGGTCTACTATCAGCTAGCGACCTCCGTCGCTACATTGAGGAAGAAGCGTTAGTTGTATGGCTGTCATTTCTCAGTGGATTCCACCTTCAGACACGCGATGAGCATTGGCAGAGGGTTACCTAGGCCTTGCACTTCCTGTTCCGTAGTTACAATGTGATACCGTTCTATGACGTAGATTGGTATACAGACTTCAGGAACCTGGTATTTCCCTTGCCAATGGCAGTTGTGCTGAATGATGTTGCTTCTGCTGCCGAAGAACCTGCTGACGAGGAAGAGGTAGACACTGCCATTGATGCGTCAATTGCTGCCTCTCGTGCCCTTGGATGAAAACCCCTCTATTAAAAAAAATGCCTCCCTATTTTCTCTATTTCCTACTGTTGCCTAGACCATCTACCCTATAGTGTGTATATAAGCCTGAAAAAAGGCTATCATTTTGCATATATAAAAGAATAGCTTGAATACTTGTATACTTTTTGGATTATGGATTCCCCAGCCATTTTAAAATGTAAAAATCGAAGAATATATATAAATAGATATATATCTTTTAAAAAATCCATGTCTCTTTCATTCATTCTGCATTATAGTTTTATGGGCTTTTATAGCATATGCGTTATTTCTCTGCACATGGGTGTGTTTTATGTAAAAAAATCCTGATATTCCACCCTTCGTAATAATGGGTTAATTCCGCAGAAGCACAAAGCAATTTAAAAAAAGACCGACCAAAGAAAGGGAAATAAAATAAAAGCACTATTCACATATGTACAAAAATAGAACTCAACACCTAATGGAACAGCTTAAGATGAATCCCATTAACCGGGATTCCTAAGGATTCCTATTCCATATTTTCTAACTCGAAAGCGTTATGTTCTTTACACTGAATGATTTTAAAGGGACCCTCCCATAGGCTATCAAATTTACCATGCTGACTTGACTTAGAACCCTTTTATCATATTTCAGTACTAAGTCTCCGCACTTTAGGCCTTGGTCAGAAGCCTTCTTGTCAAACCATTGCTTGACCACTTGTTGACGATTTGTCATGGCTATTAGGGAATTCTCCCTTTTTTCCTGCACTTCTAACAGTTCGGTAAGCTGAACCTCCATGGCGCCATTTTGTTCTATCTCAAGGGATTTCAACAATTGGAGTGCCGAAATCTCGATATATATAGGTAACAACGCCTCTTTCCCGTATACCAACTCATAAGGCGAAGTCTTAAGGAATTGCTTAGGGGTTATGTGGTTTTCCCAGAGTGCTTCTCAAATATTTTCATTGCATTCCCTCTGGTGTTCCGAACCAATCCTTTTAAGGAGTTGGACTAGGCTCTTGTTTGTTGACTCCGCTAGGCCGTTTCCCTGCGGGTAATAATTTGATGATGTCTTGAGGAATATGCCATTCATTAATGCGAAGCGACATACCTTTGTGCCTAGGAAAACTCTAGAATTATTAGAAATGATAGTCTTCAGAGGACCGAACCTTGTTACCAGCTCTTCGAGGAAATCTACAATCTCCATTTCTGTTGCGCTTTTAAGCGGAACGACCTCCGTCCATCTTGTGAAGTAATTCGTGGCTGTCAAAATCCACTTGTGTCTGGCACTAGAAGCTGGGTTAATCATCCCGATGAAGTCCAGGCCCTATTGCACAAACAGTTCATCCGCCACTATGGGTTTGAGAGGAATTGCAAAATTCCTCCTTCTGTTAGTAATGAACTGGCATTTTTTGCAAGATTTTACCAAAGAGTGGGAGTCATTAAACAGTGTAGGCCAATAGTAATTGACACGCATGATTTTAATGGCGGTGGTATTAGCAGAGAAGTGTCTGCCCTCAATGCTATTGTGGAATGCATCAAGGATCCTCTTTGCTTGCTCTAAAGTAACGCATCGCAGGAGAACACTATTGAAATTCCTTTTGAAAAGGACTCCCTCTACTAGCGTATATCCATAATTTTATAGCCGGTAATATCTCCTTTTTTGTGATGAGAGACCTGGTGGATACTTTCTGGTTTGCATGAACCTCATTCTATCAGTTAGCCAACAACCCTCTGATTCTGGTTCATTTGTCAAGATGAGCTCCGGTTGCTCCTCTACGGAAAGTATCTCCTCGTTCTGTGCCATGTATTCACACAGTCCTCTTTCTCTAATAGTTTTAGTAGGTTTGACCTCAATGTCATATTCCAAGATCTTGGTGATCCAATTAGCTCTTTTTTCTATGATCTCCCCTTTCATGATATATTCGTGCACACTGGAATGTGCGACATACACAAGGACCTTGTTGCAGGAAATTAGATGGCGGAACTTTTAAAGTCCCTTCACTATTGCAAAGGCCTGGCTTTCAATGAAATTATAATTTGCCTCATATTCCTTTAGGGTCCGGGAGTAGAACGCTACTGGATGTTCCCCCTTTTCTTCATCATCTTTTTGGGTTAGGATAGTAGCGATACTGGACTTGCTACTGAATGCATATATTATAAAATCCTTAGATTGATTTGGATTAACTAGTACCAGAGTTGTGGAAATAGCTTCATTGAATTTTTCAAAGGCTTCCCGAGCTTTGGTCATCCACTTGAATGTCTGATCCTTCTTCAGCATCAGGGTGATCGGCTTAATTATTCCCGCAAAGTTGGAAATAAACTTGCTAAAAAAATTTACTTTGCCTAGGAAAGACTGAAGACCTTTCTTATTCACCGGAAGGGGAAGTTCCTTGATAGCTTTCACTCGTTTGAGGTCAATTGAAACCCCTTCCTTAGATACAACATGTCCTAACAGCTTGCCTTGCGGTACTCCAAATACACACTTCTTCAGATTTAGGGAAACTCCGAACTCCTGGCACTTTTGAAAAACTAATTCTAAGTGATCAAAATGATCATTCTTAGATTTAGAAAACACAATAAGATCATCCAAATAAATTAGAATAAACTTATTGATTAGTTCACTGAATGTGATGTCCATCGCCCGTTGGAATGTTGCCCCTGCATTGGATAAACCAAAAGGAATTTTAGCATATGCAAATGTTTCCCACTTTGTGGTGAACGTAGTCTTGTGTTGATCCTCTTCCTTAACTCGGATCTGATTGTAGCTGGAGAAACCATCCAATAAAGAAAACATTTCAGATCCTGCAATCATTTGTAATATTGACTCCATAGAAGGCAGCAGATAGTGGTCCTTTAGAGATGCTCTATTTAGGTCTCAAAAGTCCACACACAAATGGATATGTCCATTCTTCTTTTGGACCGAGACCAGATTAGATACCCAAGTACTATGCTTGATTGAGAAGACAATGCACAACTCAATGAGCTTAGTTAGCTCTTGCGCCATTAGCGCTTCAATTTTAGGGTTGACTAGCCTCTGTTTCTGTCGGACAGGTTTTGCACCTTCTGTTAGCTCAATAGTGTGCTGAATGATATCAGGATCATACCCCTCTAGATCATCATAGGACTAGGCCACTACTCCATACTTTTTGCAGAGACTGACGAGTCTTTCTTTATCATGGTGCGGGACATTTTTCCAGACTCGAAGATTCTTGCCATTTGCGAACCGAAGGTTCACATAATAACTTGTGTTTGCTACGAACTTCTATTTATCATTTCGGGCATCATCACAATTGAATTTTTTTTTGAGAGTAACCAATCCTTTCAGAAGCTTGTTAGATTTGAGCTAAATAATTTGTCCTTCATAGCTTCGACAATCTTTGGTTGAAGTTGACCGACGAACTCCCTTGAGTGCTGGATAAACGAGGGGATGTGTTCATCACTTTCAAAAACTTTCCAACTTTGATCATTGTCAAGGATCGCCAGTCAGACTAGTACTCTTACTGCATGTTCGTTATGTATGAAGTTAGATGCAGGATCAAACTGACCACCAATCACAGCCATGCGATCTGCATCGCTATTTTGTCCCCGGGGAATAGTCTGGATATTGAAAGCTTCAAAACCATCAATCAGGTCCCAGACTTGATGCCGATAGGATCTCATGTGGACATTCCTTTCCATGGAAGTCCCTTGGACTTGGTTGACTACTAGTTTGGAATCTCCGAACACCATTAATTGCTTAATGCCCATTCATTCCGAGAGGCTTAAACCTTGAACTAATCCTTCATATTCAACCTCATTGTTTGAACAGGCTAAATGAAAATGGAAAGACCTTAAAATTTTTTCATTTTGTGGGGATATTAGATATATCCCTCCTCCAACACCCACCTTTCTTCTTGCTCCATCAAAGTATAGTGTCCAAAGCTCATTTTCTTGGCTACCCTCAGACTCTTTGGCGATCTTTGGAAGCACTTAGTCTTCATCATAAATTACATAGGTGCCCAATCTTGTAGCATGATAATTGCCAAAAGGATCATTATCCATGTGTTCACTCAAAAGAGCATCTTCTTTGTCATTTCGGTCTTCGCTCACCTTTTATTCCTCCAGTAATTCAACGCAATACATTTCTTGCTTGGTGATAGAGGTATGCGCGACTTCAAAATTGATCAAGGCTTCATCCCCTGCATGTCCATAATGCAAAGACTTTGATTCTATCTTCATCTTTGTGCCATGCTTGGTTCTGAGTATCATATGTGACCAATCCAAGGACAAGTAACTGCCCACCTTTGAAGTAAATTCTCGGGATAGACAGAGACCAAACATAGGAGGAACATCTATGATCATAGTGTCTTGCGGCACCGTGATACTAGGGCAAGCAAATAGAGTTAAAGGAAGTGCTTTGATGACACCAACGGTCTCAACTTTGTTCCCATCAAGCTGCATTACCCCTCTTTTCATAGGTTCGTAGCTGAGTCCTAAAGCTTCGGCTATCTGTTTAGGCATAACTGTGGTACTAGCGCCAAAATCAATCATAGCATTGTGCAATAACTTCTTTCCTATGATGAGAGTCAAGAAGAAGGGTTGGGGTTTTAACTTATCCCTAACCTCAATAGGGGATTCCTTTGTATTGTTTGTAAAGACTTTAGCTGGCGGTATTTGATTAACAACCTCTGCATTTGCAAACAACTCTGTTGGTGCCGGGTTGACCCCTTCTTGAAGCGCCTTTTGTAATAGCATCTTTTGCTCTGGGATAGCTAGAATGTCCCATAGAGACACATTAGCGGATGATTTCTTCAATTGTTCTACCACATTAAAAGGTGACAAGCTTGGAGGTTTCTGCTCCTTGGTTCTTGCTATAATAATTTCCTTCCATGGTTGGGATGGTAGCAGAGCGATAGAAGTACCAGGAATATGATCAGAAACACCTTCGAGTTGCGGGCTGGCTGGATGTGAAATAATTGAATCACTGGTAAATCTCCTCTTTGAGTGCGTGGTATAATCAAACTGCACTTGTGGTATTTTGGATATGAACGCGCCATTAGCAAACACTGTTTCTTCTTCCTCCATCCAGGAGAAAAGCACGTGATCAGGAGCAATATCCGATTGTTGTTCTAAAGACATTCTTTGCATTTGTGCAGCAAGAACCGCACTCTCCATTTGTGGTGAGGCATATATATAACCTCCATGTTCTGTTGCCGTGCCTTGGATGCGTTGCTCTGCCACCTTTTGTTGTAAGTTGCCACACAGATAGTTCCGGGGCATATGCGCATCACTGCAAGGGAAGCACCACAGATTGATATCATCAGTAAGGCTATTTTTCCCTACGGTTAATTCCCTACTCGAGCTTGGCGATGTGCTCATCAGCGGAGTAGGCACTGACACCATTTGATTTGCGGTCAGAGCTGGTAGATTTGTGCGAGGCATGCCTTGGTACTGATTTTGCTGATAAAGGGACCGCCCACCTTGATATTTTTGATATGCAGGCTTCAGAGGTGTTGATTGGTTCCGCTTAAGAGTGGTTATATCATTTTCCATGGTTCGCAACATCTCTTTGAGGTCGCTCATTTCATCCTTGGAAGAACCTAATGTAGAGGCTACATTTTGTTGGGCGGCTGCATATGTGTACATTGATTGGGCAGTTGCAGGCGTGCTAGTTGACGTAACCTCTTGCGCGGGGATTGATATTTCAGGAAATATTGACATAATAGGTCGAGGAGGTAATTTTCTGCAATCTATTAAATGATTCTCAACTTTGATAGCGACACTATAAGCATTTGGTAGAGTAGCTCCTCCTAAAGACTTGATCATGACAGAAATATCGGAATTGATGGACTTTAGATAAAATATGAACGCCAACTCAGGAGTTGGGCGTATAGCAACAGGAATCCTCTGCCAATTTGTGTGAAATCAGACATTAAAGTCTGTCAGAGCCTCCTGGGGGGCTCGTTTTATGACTAATAGTTGATAATACAGTGAAGATCGATCTCCGTCATTGGAGAACCTCTCATAGAACGAATCTCCGAGCTCATCCTAGGTGTGAATAGTATTAGGTGACAATGTTTGGTACCAATCCAGTGCTTTGCCTTTAAAAGATGCGGTGAGAAGCCTCAAAGCTACATTCTGCGCTGTAATCTCATGTACCAGACACACATCCGCCACATCTTGCAAATGTTCTGCTAGTGTTCTTGAGCCATCTCCGATAAATTTGGGTATAGCTTTCATGGCTGAAACCAGGATAGCGCCCTAGACAACGGGTGCTACTGGGGCTACTAGGGGACTTCCGGCGTCCCATGCCATGTAATTTTTGTTGGCAGCCGACAACATGGTGAGAGGAATGGGTGGCAGGAATGGAACGTTTACCAACTGATTTGCGACTCACACTGTTCCTAGTGGGGGTACTATTAAACTAGGGTTGCCTGCGGTTTGGGATCTAGTTACAGGCTGATGGCTCATACACCCTTCTAAAATGCAATTTCATTAAAGCTCAGTCCCACCGGGTGTGCCAGAAAAAGAAACAAATTGTTGACGCCAAAATTTGATGAGGTAACAGTGTCTTATGGGAAACTCAGTTTATGGGGGACCTTTTGCGCTAAACTGAGTGACCTCTGAATTTTTAGATAAGTCGACTTCTTCTATAATGGGGAGTGGAAAGGGAAAATGAAGCAAATATAATAAAATAAAGTCTAACCTAAGGCGATGCACCAAGACTTAATGATAGGCACGATAAATCATAGATCTAAGGGGCTGAATGGTGTTGTAGTGTTCCAGAACATCATAAACTTAAGATTATAGCATAGACAATCCATTCATTGACATAAAATAATATTGCACACATTCCTACTGCCAAGAAGAGTCATTAGACATGGTATAGGTCAACAAAATTGCATTCAACATATATAGAAGTTCTCAAATGAGATGTCCAAACAATAAAAAACACAGTTTACAGTTTGATCAAATAGCATGAAAAACAAAAAGGCTGAATAGTTGGCACAATCTGAGAGTTTTGCAATAAAAATAAAACAACAATAAAGGCCTGGCGTCTTTTACTAAAACCAACATTTTTCTTCAAATTCTGAACCCTTTTCTCATAACAGAGAAAAGTATATATAGCAGGAAAACTTCCCATCGCTTCAAAGAGCAGCAACAGAAAAGATTTCGCAATCCCCCGACAATGATGTAAGAATTAGAATATTCCCAAAGCCATTGAAACATAATCAATCTGGAACCAAGAATTCGGTCACTCCAGGCACAGGTGCATCCTCTGCAAATGATGGCGGTGGTCCCAGCTAGGCCCGATTAGACAAGTATCACTATTTTGTGCCAATGATTATGACACGCAGTGGCCAATAACATTATTCGGTTCATCTAGTCTATCGCTTGAATATGAGATCCGTTGGCTAGGCACGTGGCAGCCTTTCGCTGCCTGTATGAACCCTTTTCTTTTGCCGTTGAGGACCTACGTTAACGCTACACGTGTCGAATGGGCCAAGCACTTCATCAAAAATGGAGGGAATGGTTACCAGCCGAGCACAAAAGAGACGCGTGGAAACATTTCGCTGCCCGCGGTTGCTACTTCATCTTTGCGTTGAAATATTTGCAAATGGTAGACACGTAGCAAGTGTACACCGCAGATAGCAACTGTGGGGCCTGCCAAAAACTTTTTAGGAATGAGGGCTTTGTGGCAGCCTTTTGGAGCCCGATGAGGCAGCAAGAAAGCAAGATCAAAAGAATCCCGTAGCCGCAACACGTGGAAGCATAGCGGAGCTTTCTGGGATGTGAAAGGAATGTTGAGACTCAGAGTTGCGAGGAGTAGACACGTGGAGCAGGAGAGAAGAACCTAGATAAAAGGCCGAGTTGACCTTGCGATGCACGAGCTAACACATAGAGGAAAAATACACCCGAAGGGAGCTAGTTAAATATTTATTAACAATAATGATGTGAATGCACAAATCCTTGTTGTAGTTGTATGAATTTCATTTGCTAGGCATTGTGATATAGTCATGTTTGATATTTATGCTTAGTGTTAATTAGGGGAACCCACCTAGGTTAGCAGACCCTAAGTGCAAGGGTATTTTATCTTAACAGTGAGTTTCTTCTTCGTTTGCCAATTTCCTAGTGCCCTTAAGTATAAGAATTGGATAGTCTTTAGAGGAAATTTGGAAATCAGTTGGAAACACTAATAAAACCTAAGGCACATGATATTTTCATTCAGAGGAGTGTTCACTAAGGAAATGTCTCCTAGCTTGTCCTCTTGCAGTCCTTCTTCCACCTTAATGGAATTATATGATAGTGACTCAACTCAGGCTTGTAGGTTTGATTGTGAGGGTTTACCTCCACCTTTGCTAGGTTTCTGACTCTTCTTCTTCATCTCCATTTCCTTCATTGTATTAATGGGCTTGACAAACTCTATAGTCAACAAACACATTTATTAAAATATTTTAGAAACTTAAAGGACATGGTCATAGTATAGAGATCTTTCATAACTATATATTGCCACCACTTTAGATCCATAATATTTTCACAAAGTACTAGGCATTGTTGAATGATATTCAACAATGGAGGAATGGTATAATTCCTTGACGAGGAATAACAAAAGGGAATTTTTCCCTCTTCCTAAGGGAAGGAAAATGGTTAAGTGTAAGTGGATCTATCAAACCAAATATATAATGGATAGAACTAGTGATAAGCTCAAAGCTTGGCTTGTGGGAAAAGGTTTCTAATAAGTACTTGGTGTTGACTACACTAAAATATTTTTCCTAGTCACCAAAATAAAATCCATTCACTTGACTCTTGCTATAGTTGTAGCTCATTGTTAGGTTTTTATATTAGATGGATGTGGATTGCATTTCTTCATGAAGATATCGATATAAAGAGAACACAAGGATTCATACAAGACTCGTCATTGGTTTTCACACCAAGGAAATCTATATATGGACTCAAATAGGCCCCTCAAGTTTGGTATGCCAAGATTGCCTCCTTTCTAATAGTAGGTTTCACTTCACCAATTTCGATTTTAGTAAGTACATTTTTTGAATATTCAAAAATGGTGAAGTTAAACCTACTACTATAATTTACAAACATCATAACTATATTTTTTTACATGCATCCATGAAAAATTGAAAAATTAGAGTCTTCCATTCTTGGAGCTAAAATGAATCTACTCTTACCTTTCACCTTCCTTTTCCCTACCATTACCCATTACTTTTGTTTATTATTTTTAATCTTCATCCTTATCCTCATAACTAATTTATTTTGGCACCTGTCGATCTAATAAAAATGTTCTAGTTCATCCAAAAAAGAAATGTCTTTCTATGATGGCTCATACCATTTTCTAGCTATGACTTATAAGTATAAATAAACCCATACTTTCCATAGTATATATTGACCATAAGATGTTTTATACTAGAGTCAATTCCATTTTGATTCATTACCACTTCCATAACTAACACATTAAATTTGGGTTTAAAAAAATATTTGTTTTTAATAAATAACTATTCTAACACATATATTAAAAAAATAATAATGTAAGAAGTTAGACTTAAATATATATTTTCAAATGTGAAAAAAAAAGAATGTGACTTCCTCAACAAATTCGCAAGAGATCATTTAAAAAAAAATTGCATGCCAAAATTTTGGACAAAAACTGAATTGTAGGGCCAATATCAAATTGCCATATCTCCCTTGATATTGCTCTAAAATTTAATGTGACCAATTTTTGGAAAGCTCTCGAAGTCCTCTTTTCAAAAAATTAAAATCATTTTTTTGAAGACTTGTGTGAAGATCACAACATTTTACAATAAATTCAATCCTAAAGGGAAAAATTAGCATCAAATTTGTTGCAACTTGATAAGCTTGTTTTTCATTGATGTCAAAGTATGCTTATGATTATATATGCTTTAGAGATTGCTAGAGTGCAGAGATATCTAATGGTACAAGTCAGCATTGTAGTATATAGGAGATTAGTAATCAAAGTGTTTCCTATGTTTGATGTGGAGGTGCATATGCATGTCTTAATGTGTTTTCAAGTTGCCTACAATGATATTTTTCCAAATTGGTGTACCACACTCAGTGATACGTTGCACAAGTTTTGTCTAAGGAATTCATAGTGTAGACTCTAAGGTAGAGATACGATATTTTGTTTTGCATCCTTCAATAGAGCAAGATTTAGTCTTGCGGTTAAAAAATTAAGTTGATAGAGATGTGAAGGTGTTATATCCAAGTTTTCATATGATTGTCCCTTTGTAGAAAAAGTTAGAAGTGACAGAGCTCTGATCTATGCTATGGTAGAGAAAAGTGGTTCAAAAGGCTTGTTGGAATGCTCCGTATTAATCCAGATGTAAAGGTTTGGCCAAGCAGTTTTGAGGACATACTCAGTGATGTCTAATGCATACTATATTGAAGTTTCAAGTGATCTAGTGCTTTGCAATGTTGATTGTATTTGTCATTGATGTCAAAGGTGAATGTCAAAGGATGCAAAGGTACTTGATGTTGGCTATATGACAGGGTTGGTACAAAAGTGATTGATGTCCAAGGTACTATGGTTGTTATTGTTGGTACAAAATTTCTCATTCATCTCATGGTGCTAACATGGATTGGTTTCAAAGGTACTTGTTCATATGGTGTTGATAAGTGCCGCTTCAGGATAACCAAAGACTTGGTTAAATGTCTCATGGTATTCATGTCAAAGTATTTGTTTTTCATTCATTACTTGTTCACATGGTGTTGATGCAAAAGTGTCAAAGATACTATTGGTGAAAAATGCAAAGGTGATATGGTTCATCTCATCATTTCATAGTAATTGATCATTGCTTCATTTTATGGTTCATCTTGTGATGTTGAGGGTTTGCTGTCAAAGGTATTCAGTGGAAGAGGTTTACTTAAATGTATGATTGAAGAAGGAATGGTTAACCCTAATGCTTATACCTCTTCAAAGGTTATCTTCTTTGTCCATATCAAAGGCATGATGTTCTATATCAGAGGTCAAAGAGTAATTACATGTTTGTAAATCCATTGAGGTTTTGGAGTTGATTAAGGTTTCTTCATTGGTTGAGAGTTTGTTTCAAAACCCTAATGTGAATTCTACATCAAAGTTTATCCTCCTTGACAAATATAAATGGCATAATATTCTATATCAAAGGCATATGTATGGATCAAAAGTCTTGATAGTTACATGGTTGCAATTTTATAGAAGTGCTGGATTTGTTTAGGGTTTATTTATTGTTGGCATCTTGATTATAAAACCCTAAATATAAGTTTTTGTTCAAATTTATTAACAAAGTTAGTTTTATTATGTTTTCTCATTGACTGGTGACAGTGGGTTAAAGGTCACTTAAATAAATTTGTTAAGGGTTTAAAACTGTTCATTAACTGGCCCCTCTACTACTTTAGCAGGTTAATGGCTCTTAGTATGCCACTCAAAGGTAAATCAATGGTAAAAAATTAATTTGTGGTTTGGAAGGTGATAAATATCGAAGGTATGGATTTAAATTCAAGAATGGTTACTTCACAAGCTACTAGTTTGACAGGTATATGACAATAAAAGTCATATTTTTAGTTACACACAGTTTTTGTAACTATTTTTGGAGGAACGATGGAAGGTCGAACATTACCAATGAATTAATATTATTTGAATCTTAGTGTGCTCAATGAGAATGTGAGGAGTTAGTGACACCAATTTTTGCAAAGATATACACAAAGAGAGAATCAATAAGTTGGTAGTGGTGATGGAGGATTGAATGTAGTAACACCATGTTTTTTGATAAGACCAAGCATAGAAAAGAGATTTGAAGAATAGTATTTCATGAGGAGGTTTAATGCAATATGTATGAGATCTTAGGTGCTTGGAATGTAATTGAGAGTAATCTAAGCTAAAGGTGAGTGTATTGCAGTTAGTTATTTCATGCTTTTATGAAAGTATATGCAGATATGAAGTCTTGAATAAGATAACATTAAGGAAGGATGAGATGCTAAAGTTTGATTTGAAGAGTTGAGTATGACATTACAACATGATTACAGGTGACTTGAGGATGAGTTGGAGTAAAGACATAATGTGGATGTGTTTGATAGTTTTCTGGATGTGAATATGTTCATTTGTTTGGTGTCCATTTTTTTCTAAATGATTATCATCACACTAAGTCATTTTTGTGTCATCTATTTGATCATACAAGTAGGTTATAGTCAAAGTGTAAGAAAATTTTAGTGATTTTCTATTCATAAATATTTTAGTTGAAACCTTAATTATGTTTTTTAAGGTGAAAGGAATCTTGTAATGATGTGGTTATCTATGTATGCAAGAAGGGTTTCATGTTGAGTGTTTGTATGTAACTAAGGAAGATGGAGTTTTGTTGATGTAGGGATAGAGCAGTGAATTGTATGGAAACATAGTAATCCTCTGAGCTTTGGTTAATTCTTCTGAAGTGTTGTTTGATTTCTAGTGAGGCAGATTGAGAAGCCAGTGAGGCAAGTTGAGTATCCAGTGAGGCTTGTTGTATTGCTAGTGAGGCAGATTGAGTAGCTAGTGAGATTTGTTGTATTGCCAGTGAGGCATGCAATATGTAATCAACAAGGTTTTAGCTAGTGAGACTCAATGAAACAAATTTTTAGAGTGGTTTTTTACCCTTTTAGGGTTTTCCACTCATAAAACCTATGTTATGTTTTCTCTTGGTGGTGTGCCATATTGTGCTTGATTGATCATCTTTGATTTAAGTGTTATATTTTGATTTGTATATCTTTGTGACTCCTTTAACATACAATATCTAGATTGTTTGAAGTATTTTCAATAGGGTCTCTTTGAGTAATCAAGCGAGTGAAGTTTTGAAATTGGTTTTTTTTCATTTGACCGCTGATTCACCCCCCCTCTTAGTGGTTCTGTACTCCAACAAGTGGTATCAAATACTTAGGTCCCTTGAACAAGTTTAATCAACTTGGTAGATCCTGGTAGTGGAGTACTTATCATGGCTAATCAGGAAGAATATTGTATATCTAGAGCACCTCAGTTTGATGGCACCAATTTTACTTTCTGGAGACTTAGGATGGAGTCTTACCTATCTTCTTTGGGATTTGTTGTGTGGACAACAGTAGAGAAAGGGTATACAATACCTTCAACACTTCCTTCTACTATTGATGAGAAGAAGGCTTATGAATTCAATTCAAAGGCCATAGATGCTATCTTTTATGGTTTTCCAAATGAGATTATTACTAAAGTGATATATTGTAAGAATGAAAAAGAGGTTTGGGACAAGATAGTTGGTATGTATCAAAGTGATGTATTGATGAAAGAAACATCGTTGCCAATTGACACAAGATTTGATATATCTGAAAGAGAAGATGATTTTGTAGTTGAGAATGTTGATAAAGAAGAAGACCACATTATGAGTGAGTGTGAATAGGAGTATGATGAAGATGAATGTGAAATTGATCTTGAAGGTGAACTCATTTATGCCTTAGATGAGATCAAGAAACTCAAAAAGGAGAATCAAAGATTAAAGTTGCAGCTTCAAGAATAAAAGGGGTCTAAAGCCAAAATACTTTCATGCCTTGAAGAAGCAGAAAAACTGATCATAGATTTGAAGATACAAGTTGCAAAAGTTAAGAAAATAGAAGTCATAAACTAGTTTAAGGAAAAAGAGGTTGATTGTGAAAGATATGAGTTAGAGATAGTTTCTTTGAGAAAGGAACTAGAAAAGGTATCTTCCAAGTTACACAAGAGTTTTCAATTTGAAAATATCACTAAATGCTTAAATGATATGTTAAGAAAACAAATTTTTTACAAGGATACTACTGGTTTAGGCTTTGAAAAAGGGTAGAGTTCTAAGGTCAAAGAAACTCCTAGAAAGAAAATAGATTTAAACTATCTTTTTGCTGCTCCTAAGACTGAAGACAAGAAGAAGAAAATAGAGAATATCTCTACACAAGCTAACAAGAACAAGTTCAGAAAATCCTTTCATTCAGAACAACATCAAATGTCTAGGTTTTAAAATTCTTTTCATGGTTATTGTTATTTTTGTTATGACTTTGGTCATAGAGAAAGAGAGTGTTGGATGCATGAAAATAAACTTGGATGGAATAAGAGATCTTATGAATGGTAAAATAGAAGAAGCAAGGTCATATGCCATAGATGCAATAAGGTTGGAAATAAAGCATAGTATTGTAGAGGTGATTTAATGGAACCTTGTAACCATCACAAGAAGACCGACACTATGAAAGTTTGGAGAAGAAAACAAGACCAAGAGAAGAAATAACATAAGCTTGTGCATGATACACAAGATACATCCAGGAGTGCATAAAGATTAGCATGAGGTGAGGGGGAGATGATTATTGATGTATCATTCAAACCCTGTAGCCAACAACAAAGAGGTTGTGTCTTTGCAGTGATAGTGGTAACTTTAAGTTCATGTAGATAGTCATGGATAGAGAGAAGTTATTTTTTTTAAGAATATCAAGGAGTTATCATTGACATATCATACATATTAAGGTCTTGTCACTGATGTTCCAAAGGTGGTTGAATACAATTTGTTGTCAAATATTATCATTCTAAGACTTTCGTTATTTGTATTGTTGTAGATTTGTATTCGTTTATCAGTAAAGTGACTATAATCAATTAGGGGACTCATCACAATATTGGTTTCCTTATTGATGGTTATTGGTGATCCTTGTTACACAATGTTGGTTATCATTATGATCTACTTTGTGATCACAGAGTAGTGATATTTGATCTGGGAGTAGTGATTTTGTGATTAGTCATCATAGTGATGTATTGATTTGATAAAATCTTGCCAGTGTATCAATAGTGGTTTGCATTAATAGTGACATGTTTACCAAAGTTTCCTTGTTTTATTCGATAAGTGTTTCAAAGGAGCAAGTAACTCAATAGTTTTGAAAGTTATTTCTTCAATATATTCCTTTCTAAGATAGAAACTATGCTTTATACATAGTACTTCATGC
This sequence comes from Sequoia sempervirens, assembly GCA_007258455.2. Classification (NCBI taxonomy): domain Eukaryota; kingdom Viridiplantae; phylum Streptophyta; class Pinopsida; order Cupressales; family Cupressaceae; genus Sequoia; species Sequoia sempervirens. The sequence goes on from VDFB02058242.1 coordinate 268,520,968, forward strand.
AAGAGACATTGGTAGTTTGTATGGAAAATTAGGTCCTCATATCTGTAAAAGGTCTTCTTTTATATGTTGTGACAATAGTATTGGTGGTACAAATGTTGCATAGTGATGGTTTGTCTTGTAAGTATCTTGTTGCAGTGTTATTGTTGTAGAGAAGTTGATTTCCAAGATGAAAAATCTCTGATTGTTGTATGAAAATGAGCAATGGATAAGACATTTGACAAGTTTGGAGGAATGCCACTAAATTATCACCAAATATAGGCTATACTTAGGAAGAAAATGGAAAACCTATGTATAGAAGACCATTCCAATATAAAATCCATGGGAAAAGAAGAGGACAATGATTCAACAATCTCATTCTTGTATTCTAAGTGACAAGTGGCAGTATCATGCTTGATCATGCTTGAGCATCTGAGATCAGGTTCAGATTAGAGGTTGGTTGTAGAAATAAAGGAACATTATAAGAAAATTGTGTCCATACAAGGTGAAAATGTCCAGAGAAGGACATTGTAGAGGCTAAATGGTGAAAATACATGGTTTGAACAAGTAGAGAAGGGTTGAAATATACCCCAAGATATATAGAAAATGTCAATGTGTATAAAGTATGAATATGAGGCATATGAGGTAGTTCCAAGGTCAAGTGGCTAACATAAAAAAAATCAATAAGGAAGTCACATAACAACCAATTATGTTTGTGCCTTTGATAACTTTACATATATGTTTTGCACAGTGATGTTTACCTTGCAATGACAGTGATATGTCTTCAACTGCCATGAGAAAATTTAGTTGCAGGGGTCTGACAATAATGCCCATATAATGATAGTCTTGAAATTTTGATTGTACCATGATAATTTTCCAATGCTATTGACAAAATATAGAGCTTTCTATGCTTGTTCTTGACAGTGATATTATGCTTAGATGAAGATAGATCTCAGTCAATGGTGATAGTGAATTTACCATCTTAACAAATGCTTTGCATAACTTCATATTGTTAGTAATATGTGTAATGCCCTATTAACAGTGTTAGTGTGGTGACTGGTATGATAGTGGATATAGTGACAATGGAAGGTATGGTGTTTTGACATTATTAGTAGACAATAAAATGATGTTAAGATAATCACAATGCAAGGGACAATCATTACAAGTGTGACAAATTTCAAATATAATGATAAAGAACAATGATTTTAATCATAGTTTGATAGTGCTTTTAGTCACTGTTGATTGTGTTTGGACAAAGATATGGTAGGTAAGGACTACAATGGTGTCTCTATGAAATGTTTGTATCTAGTGACAACCACTCTCTTGTATGATTATTATCCATAATGGGTCTATTACAGTAAGCATACAAGATTACCATGGTTTGCTACTAGCATAGGTTTCTAGTCTAATAATAGTGATTTATTGCTTTGTGAGTTTCATGTTGCAAGGCTCTAATAAAAATTTCTTTATTTGTCTATGGAATGGTATCATTGTGGCAGTGATTAGAAGGATAGTTTACAAGTAGTTTTCTCCTTCACTATGTTGTATTGTCTTGCAAGTGCTCACCAATATTTATTTATGAGTTTGTATTAAAAAGGGGGAGCTTCATTGGATACGAGGTTCTCTCATGCCCCAGGATACAATCACATTCATTTTTCCTTGATGTCAAAGGGGGGGAAATTTGAAGAGAGTGGAAGTGGAGTGTTGGTTTTTCCATCAATGACAAAGGGGGAGTTTGTTGTTGGTATTTGCCATTGATGTCAAAGGTGAATGTCAAAAGATGCAAAGGTACTTGATGTTGACTATATGACAGGGTTGGTAAAAAAGTGATTGATGTCCAAGGTACAGTGGTTGTTAGTGTTGGTAAAAACTTGCTCATTCATCTCCTAATTCTGACATGGATTGGTTTCAAAGATACTTGTTCACATGGTGTTGATGCAAAAGTGTCAAAGATACTATTGGTTAAATGCAAAGGTGATATGGTTCATCTCATCATTTCATGGTAATTGATCATTGCTTCATTTTATGGTTCATCTTGTGATGTTGAGGGTTTGTTGTCAAAGGTATTTAGTGGAAGAGGTTTTCTTGAAGGTATGATTGAAGAAGGCATGGTTAACCCTAATGCTTATACCTCTTCAAAGCTTATCTTCTTTTTCCATATCAAAGGCATGATGTTCTGTATTAGAGGTTAGAGAGTAATTAAATGTTTGTAAATCCATTGAGGTTTTGGAGTTGATTAAGGTTTCTTCATTGGTTGAGAGTTTGTTTCAAAAACCTAATGTGCATTCTACATTAGAGTTTATATCCTTGATGAATATAAAAGGCACAATATTCTATATCCAAGGCATATGTATGGATCAAAAGTCTTGGCATAGTTACATGGTTGCAATTTCATAGAAGTGCTGAATTTGTTTAGGGTTTATTTATTGTTGGCATCTTGATTATAAAACCATATTAGTTTGAGAGAAATAATTTGAAAAATCATTAATACCTTCTTTCTCTACAAGTTGATCTTTTATATTTATGTTAATCAAAACATCAACCAATCCTACATCAATACTCTCAAATGTGAAAGCTTCAAATTCTGGGGCATATAGAGATTCTAAAAATCATTCATTTATATTGGGCTCCCAAACACATACCAATAGATGATTGTCTAGTATTTTTTGCAACTGAAGTGGAAGATATCGTACTTACTAATTGTATGTGAGGAGAGTAATCTTCCATCACTTGAAGTTGAAGAATCATCTTTATTCGCCTCATTATTGAAATTATATACTGCAACACTATAAGATTCAACTCTTAGGTCTTTTACATTATTATTTTGAAAATGTTCCTGATAAAAATGGTGAGATTAGAACACTCAAATGGAGCATGGGAGATTTGATGAGTACAAAGGTTGAGAATTCCAGGTTTTACATTTCTGTGGCAAACAATCTTTTACATATTCTTCAACATGATTTTTCTTCCATAATATGAATAGAATCAACTCAATTTTACTACTAATAGCCTCTCATTGTGCTTGCTTGAGATCACACACTTTATCTTGCTTCAAAATAAACTAGACATCATGATGCAATGCAACAATAAAAAATTAAATTCATTTTGCTTACTCAGCTAACTGGAATGAGGGATATGCTTTAAAATCTTGTTGAAATGGTCTATGAAGTCTCTATTTGGTTCTTCTACTTATTTCTTAATTTGGAAAAATTGGCATATAAAGAACCAACATTAACCATAAATAATCTACCAAGAAATATTTTCTTCAAGCTATCCTAGTTGGTTATGCATCGATATTCCAAGTTCTGAAACCATTCTGCAACACATTCAATGAGGCTTTCAAAAAATAGTCTCACAAACACATCTTCTTCTTGGACTCCTAGAATTCCACATGCAATAATGAATTCCTGAGTATGATTATCAAGGTCTTGTGAATTCTCTCCAGTGAAATTTGGAAAATGTCTTCTTGATATTAGAGGTAGGACTATGTACTGAGGCAAGGGTAGGGGTCCAAAATGGGCCCTCCAAGGCTGAGGTACAATGATGACCATAATGAAAACTAAGATCTTTTACCAAAGGAAATTTTACAGAGTTTCCAAATCCCATTCAAAGGAAGCAAAATATTTCTTTTTGAGGTATATTCCTTACCTCCAAACTTCTTCATGAGCCAATTCCTGGGTGGTGCATTTCAATCTTGAGGGGGATCTCATTAATGATATCGATTGCATTGTAGGAAGGGATTCCTCACAATGATTACCTTGAGAAACCTCTCTATATGTCTCTTGTAAACCACTACCGGTTGTTGTCTGAGTTATTATTCTTCTTCCAGAACAAAGTTTATCCTCATATACTCTGCAACATTCCTCTCGTGTCTCTAAGATAAGATATTTAATTGAGAGATGATGTCCTACTTGACATGAACCCAATCAAGATTTGGCTGCAACACATGGAAAAAATTCTCATGCGGTAGGACCATATTTACTCATAATAAGGCAACTGTTTCAACATATTTGTATTTATGAAAATCAACTGATTACTAACTCCATTCGCCCATTAGATAAAGAAAAGGTTACTAAAAGTTGGAGAGATCATCGTTTTATTGGTGATCTTCCTCTGAATTTTAGTGAGGTAAAACTCCCTCAAATGGTTCAACTAAACTTATATAAGTATTCTTTTAACTAGAAAGAAGAAAAGGCAGAATAACATTGGTTCATAACAATGATACCAATGTGATAGAACTTAAGATGAATGTCATCAACATTTCAATACAAAGATTAAGATATTAGTAACCGAATAAATGGTCTTTCATATAGGACCTTACTCAATTCCAAAGAGAATGAAAATAACATGATAAAGTATTCAATTCACAAAGGAAATAAACTTCAGATGTTTAGTCAAGTTCAAAGACTCCTACATAAATAAAACATTGTATTGAAAATCTAATGCTTATAGACAAAGAATAAGTCTAGAATAAGTGATTCCAAATGTTCCTTCTTTATTTTCTTCTACAACACAGTGTAATTAAAAAACCAAAGTTTGAACCCTGCAAATGTCCTCATAATATATATTTATATATCCTCATTCTTGGATCTTTTTAGTTAATGTAACCACCATCTTTCTAAGCAGGAGTTTCAAAAATCATTACTCAATTCTTACATAGTTGATCCATATGAGAATTTATGACTATTTTTAGGAGCATCATAATACATCACTCTTATCAATTTGATTTTGAGGGGCTTAGTGCATCGCCTCTCCTCGTATGCAAGCCTCATGGCTTCTTGTACGTGTGAAAAACCTATAACCTATAAAATCTACATTTAATTATATATCCCTTGATGATAAAATTCATGTGAATTAGTTTAATTAAGGGTTTTCATCTGATGCTGAGGCTCACTTATCTAGAATTACATTAATTACATCATATCATCTACTATGTTCATTAAATTTAAAACAATTGGTAGCATCCTTGCATCATTAGTTGCTACCAAGAAAAATTCCTCATGACTTATTTTACAGATGCGACACCCATTCCTTTTTTCTATAAATTGGGAAAAAATTCCTTTATTTTTTGTATACCAAATTCATTACAAAGATGTTGAGCACTTCCAGCGATACCACTTTTAAAAGTGATTTTCTAGTAACTGAGGGCTTAGAGTGTAGTTTGGTGAGGAGATTGGTGGAAGATGAGCTCAAAGAAGTGTTTTTGATAAGAAGCAATGTGGAGGAAGGAGTCATAAGGAAGATAATTGGAGAAAACCTCCTCACTCAAGTCCACGTGCATAACTCTGCACTTCTAGAGTGCTTCCTATATGATATTATCCAAACCTTCGACAAGTTGGGATGTGGCACTAGAGCCACAAAGAGGTTGGTGAGGCCAACTTATCTAGGCAATGAGGAAGCTACCTTGGGACTACTCAATGAGTATCCACATGAAGGGTTGGTGGGGGATGCTATTTGTATTGCTACAACTCTTAGAAATGAGCAGGACAAACAAGCCATTTCTCTCCTTTGTGCTAGACTGGAGAGAAACTTGATGGAAAATTTTACTCACTTTGTTGAATTCAATGAAAACCTATTTTCTTTGGTGCAGATTGAGAGATTTCAAGAAGTGGTGGAGGGCATCCACATCTTGATGTTTATCTCTGTGTTTAGAAAAATGTACTGAAAAACTCCTTTTTTATATAATATATATATATATATATATATATATATATATATATATATATATATATATACTCATTTTTTCATTTTATTTATTTTGTGCAATGTGATGAATTGGTATTTTTTGCTTTTACTTTCATGTACTTCAACATTTCCATTTATGTAATGTGATAAACTCTAGTAATCTTTGATTCTATTTTATGCTCATGTATGGTTTTCACTTTCAACACCATAGTCCTTTGCTTAATAAAACTTTGAACAAAATGTGACGACTTCAAGAATAATATAAATTAAGTAATGTCAGGTCTCGACGAGGTTTGAGAAACTTTTCAGAATTCGACAGGGTTTTGAAAACCTCTCTTTTTATCGCTTCATAGTCTTTCTTTAGCATAAGATGAAACACTTAGTCATTCCTTGAAGAGGGAATTCAGAGTTGAAACAAAGAAATCTTTACCATCAAAGATGAGATAGGTTTTCGAAACCCTATCGGGAATCGACAAAAGTTTCAAAACCTTGCAAAAGTTCTGAAATAGTATTAACTTTGTGTATCACTTAACTTTTCACCTCCCAGTTGACGCTTGACAAGGTTGTGGAAACCCTTTTGAACTTCGATGTTGTTTGTTGAACTTGATAAAATGACAAAATTTATGTTTAACCTTGTGGTGTTGGGTAAATGAGGGGTTATGAAAACCACAACGAAATCCGACAAGGTTTTGAAAAGCATGGGGAGGGGTGCTAAAATTTAGCTTAGGCAAAATTTTTATGGGTACACAGTTTTGAGGGGATTACAAAAACCACGGTAACACTTATACAATTTAATAAATTTATATAAATATATATCTTTTTTATTAACGTTTCAATAGAAGCCATTGAAATGTCACTCAAAAGGATATAATGAGGTATATTTCTTTCCATTTTAATGTGATATTAATGAATTGTTGGGATGGATTTATATTTTATAATACTACTTGAAATATATACTTGTAAAATAATTCTATTTGAACCAAGTTATGCATTCAAGATTTTATATTATAATATATTAAGCTATGTCGTGTCATTTATTTAAAATTTATCTTATATTTATTAATATAGCTTTTTGATATGATTCTCTTTTATTATATTAAAAATTAAAAACATTATAAAAATAGAATCACCTTATCATGTAAAGGATTTTATAACAATAATATTTAATATTGTTAGTTGAGTTTAAAAATAATAAGAAAGATAATATAAAATTTTAATAATAGAAGCTATCTTATAAACATAGTAACTTAGAACATTATATCTTATTCTAGCTCTACAATTGAGTTAAGGATGATACCAAAATAAGTTGCATCATTAATGGTTGGAAAGAATTTCACTATGCTTACTAACACTTCGATAATTGTTGATAATATTTTATCACCTTAATGCTCACAAGCTTAAGTTATCTAAGAGAGGATTAAAATTTTAAGAGTCTTAGGCACCAATGTAAAAAGAAAAGTTTCAGTTTTTTCTTCACTTGGCCCATGTATCATGAAGAGTATTAGGGTTTTTGTTTGAATGGTATTGAAAGAGTTTTCCATCTTTGATGTAAAGACAACTCCTTTGTCTCTTTGAGCTACACCCATGTAGTAGCAGGGAGTATAGATATGGTACGTTGCATTGAAGGAAGTGGTGTTAAAGAAGCTATCCACCATTCCTAGCATGGAATGCATTCGTGGTTTCCCTATTTATGGCACGTTTCATATTAGGATTTCAAGATCATGACAAGCTATAGGGGGTTGGATAAGTTTCCATTGTTCATATTTATCATCTACATTGTAAGAACTATGTATTCTCAAGGAATATTTTGCTAGGTGTGCTTTAAGATATGCCTTGTATTGTCAAGGATTTAAATCATTGTTGAAGTTTTCAAGAGCTAGTGTGAAGTTTGGAGTTATAAATTTGTTCAAAGCTTTTGAGTTTAATAATGAAATCTCTGGCTAGCATAGGAGAAACCTTTGTGAGGAAAAAGAAACTATGGGCTATATTTTAGATGTTTATAAAAACCAATAGATGTCAATGATGACACAAGAAAGGTCCTAAATCCCATTTAATTTTGGAAACCCTAGTTGGCTAAATGTTATCATAAGAGATTATGTTTATCAAGTAATCACAATAGTTATTAGATACTATAAGGGAGGACACAATATCAAATGACCGCCTTTAGTTGTCTTTGTTGAGTTTCAAAATGGTAGTAAAATCCTTTATCATGTATCAAAAGGAGGAATGTGCTGGACTAAGGGGTCTACTTGGAGATTAATACAATATTTGAAAGATATATATGGTGGTCACCACCATATTTGGATACTTTAAAAGGGTTATGTTTGTGACACAATGGTCTTCAGAGTGTCAAAAGTATGTTAATAACATTCTCGAGGGAGTTGAATGATATAGGTAAAATGATAGTTTATATAGGCATAGCTCAGTCACCATCATCATAGAAGACCAAGATCAACATAGGAGGGCTACCGAAGTTATTGTAGATCCTTGTACAAAATCATAATGTTCTCTTCAAGATGCTAATAATATAAGAGTTTTTCATGATACAACCCTATCTTGTGAAGGTCATCTCTTTAGGTGATAGTCAATCAAAAGAACCTTGGGAAATAGAATACACCCATCATAGTGAGCTAAGTGTGAAATACACCAAGAGGGTAGAGAAAAGAGAAGGACAACCTTGGGAAAATGATAGGTTAGTCAAAAGAGTGTATCTATAGTGAAGTTAATACAATGGAGACCAAATTATCAAAGGAAAGTGATAGAGTTTATTCATGGGGCAACATGCATAAAGGTAGACCACAAAAATTCATATGGAAAAGAGAACTTGTTTCATAGAGGATAGTATTATGTACAGAGTTAAAAAATAAAGGTTTCAAGACACGGTTCACAAATGACAATGATATAGTTAGAATGATAATACATTAAAGTGTGGAATTCATGAAAGGGTAGTCAATAGTCACCCTAATGGATAGTCTAGAATAAGGTGAATTTGACAACTATGAAGGAGAAAATATTCATAGATCAACTTTGCATGAAAATTCCATACAATGAACTATAGAACTGTAACATCATGGGGAACTGCCATTACAACAAATAGACATATCAAAAGTTATGAATGTTAGAAGGGGATAAACCAATGCAAGATTTTTCAAAGTATCATGACAAAAAATAAGTATGCATAGTTTAGTACAAGGACAATCAAGCTCAATAGGGCATGGACACTAAGATAGAGGTGTAGGTCAAAGAAAGAGATATTGATCACTAGAAAGGAGTCCCATGAACAAACAATAATGGTAAAGCATATTTAGAAGTTTTGATGATGATTGAGGATTGGAGACACTATATGCATAGTCTAGTTATGGTATATTCATGAGACAAAACACAATCCTATGAGGTGATAGTCAAGTAGAAAAAGTTCATGACATGATCTTGAAACATAGAAAATTAGGAATATCACAATGGAGTGATGAACCATGGACCTATTTCTCACTATTTTATTCAAAATGTAAGCTATAGAGGACAAATATGAAAACTGACATAACTAACTATCAAAATGCAGATATGGAAAGGTAAGAATGATGTGCACCTGTCACCAAAGATGCTTTTTCAGACCTCATTGAGGACTCATTTGTCCTATGGTGAATGGGTCCTGGATAGGGCTCCTAGAAAATGCTTTCTAGGTTTTGTTCTGCTCGGTCTGCACTCCCCATTTCTAGTTGTTCACTATTGGAAAGTTGAAAATAAAATATATAGACCAGTTTCTGTGATTTGACAACTTTTCTTAAAAAATTGACAACTTTGCAACTTTCTTCAATTTTTCTCTTCAGAGGATCTTCAACCTAAAATCTGCAATCACACATCAAAGAGAGAAAAATGTTGTTTGTTAGAGAATGGGGGTTTGCCTTGGTGAAACCCCATTTTGGTAATTAAACCTTTAAATGAAATGAAACATGAAAGAAGGAATGATGAATGAACAAATGCAATGTAATAACTCACCAAACCTTATTTGAAACCTTGGATAACAAATCTACAAACTAGCATGAAGTGGCCTCAATGAATTTAGATCTTGATCATGAAACTTGATATGAGATAATTCCTTTGATATGCTTGAATTGATCTTGAACACTGCATCACCATATTAGCTCAAACAACATGCATGATGCAACAAATCTTTGACATGATGAAAGGAATCTTGATTGCTACAATAATCTTCTATAAATTTTCCCTTGAATGATCTTGATCACACTTGCTCATAAATTTTCAAGAATGCTTGAAGACTTGAAATTGCTAGGATGAAACATAGTGAAATACCCTTATATTTATATGTATCTTAACATTATTTCCCATAATTCAAATATCACAAGATGACATTGAATTATAGATTTGAAATCACTAAAATACCCCCAAAAACATATTCCAAAGGGGGGTCCTAAGGTCTAAGGACACACATCGGGTAGTGTTAAACATTATGCAAAAATAGGGCCATAGGACTTTAAGTGAGGACCCATTCGCCTTATGGCGAATGTGTCCTTGGTCACTTACCTAGGACACAGATCTTCCAAAGTTGAGACATTGTGAAATGACATTTATGAATGTTGGGTTTTATCCCTCGATATTTATATTTAATTAGGCTTGGATTTGAATTAAAGGGGCCAATTAAGGAAAATTGACCTCAATCAATTAATAAAGCCCTAGATTAATGTGAAAATTTAGAGGTACACCTTACAACATAAAAAAATAAGGCACAATTAAGTCCATTTTATTAAAAACGGCCCTAAACTTAATGTGAATATGGAAAACATATTACAACACTAAATTAAGGCAACATTAAGCTCATTTATTAATTATTCCAAAATTAAGTGTGAAAAGTTATACCTTTTCTTACACTACATTTTTCCCCTGCTTTAGTGAGAGGATGACTGGGCCATGTCAAATCACACTAAAGTAGACATTCAAGAAACTTATATGTATGTAGCAATGGAAAAGATACACAATCATACAACATCAAAGACTAAGAAGATCAAGCCTAAATGGTCCAACATGATATGGAACACATCTAAGCCATCATATTTGTTTCATTGCACTCACTCCGAGGTAGTGGAACCTCTGGCTGTCCACTAGGTGAATATCCCAAAAGCGTGGAAAATGAGAGAATCATATTGGGCTCCCATACCATATCAAAATTATCCTCTTGAAAACTTCAATAAGGCACCACAATGCAAGGAAAGGCTCCACAAAAAAGCAAGATGCGTTATACTAGGTGGCCTTGAATTTATAGGTTTCGAGCTTCATAAGGCTTAACAAGATGTGTTATGCTAAACACCTATGAACATGGCAAGGCTCCATAGGCAAGCACGGTGTGTTATGATAACACTTATGAACAATAATGCTAGTAAAGGTTTTTTAGTTCAAAGGGATTTTTCTTAGTTCATGTAAGGTCTTCTTCTTAGGGAACATTGTGCCTAATGTCTCCAAGAGAGGACAAGTCAAGAGTAAAAGATTCACAACTTAGGGAATGCAGTGTGCCACATCACCACTAAGAGGAAATTTGTACGCTAAGAAATATAACACTCTTGGAGGACATCAAACCCAATGACACCACAGAGAAAAGGACACATGATAAGAAAAAAAATCACACTATGAAACATAATAAATGTCGAAATATATTGTCGATGTATGCCCCCACTTTAAAGCGGTTACTAACACCATTGATGTGAGCAATTGCTTTAAAGTAGCCAATGTTCAATCCTAAGACATGAGAGCTTCCTTGGAAAGCCCTATGCCAAGTCATATGTTTCCGGAATAAAGCTACGTCATGAAAAAGAAAGAGGGGTTGCCCCCAAAAATACATAAGGGATCTATGGATTCAGGGTGAGTATGTCTTTGCTATAATGTTGTTTAAGAGATCAAAAATGTCATTATTTCCCAAATACTAATAGAACTAGAATAATGACACAAAGAGAGAAAAAACAAAGAAAAAACATTTGGGTCAACATGGAAGAGACCTAAATGTCTTGATGCCTTGTATCATCCCCAAAAGGAAAACACAAGACAAGTAGAAAAAGATAAGATGCTTACAACATCGAGAAGAATGTAGGTACATATAGAGGAATGCACAAAAAGAGAGAGATACATCAAACGAAACAGTACGAGGGATCACATTACACACATGCAATTACATAAAGAAACATGAAAAAGAAAAAAAAGCAAAATACTAGTAAGGCACATGCAAGTCAACCTATAGCAGGTCGTTCACATCCCAAACTTGATTAGTATATATGAAAGGCAAACAACTAGCCAAAGGGACAACATCAAGTGCCAAAACTAGGACAAGGCTATCTAACCCCTTGTCCCCACTAAGTGTAGGACAAGGATGGGCCAAAATGGGTGATGTGAATGAGCTCATTGCGATAAAGAGAATGATTTTGCAATGAATGTAAAACATGTAATAGTGAGGATGCTCTGACCCTACAACTATTACATGGAAATGAGTGAAGCGAATGTTATGCAACTATTTTATCATAGAAATCATCATCATCAAAATAAAAATCACTCAATATCAATTTTAATGCATGAAACTCGTCAGTAAGATGCCCAAGAGTTTTATGATATGCACAATAATTCATGTTTTTCTTAGGTATACTACTGGTGCAGGAGCACCTACACCCTCGGTGCAAAATGTGATTGGTGATAATGTGTCAAGGAGAACTTTGAATAAGTCTAGGTTAGTAAGGGGGTGTTAAAGTTTTTTTCATGTCTAAATAAGGTCTAAAAGACCATTTTAAATGTATTTAGGGGTTTAGAAAACATTGGTGTTCAAAGATCAAAAAGTGTCAATGAAAGATGTAATGTTTTTATTCTAAAAGTTGTCATTTTTCAATTTAGAAGAATATGAAAAGTCATTGGAGTTCAAAGGTCAGTTGTGGTTGTTTGGAGGGTAGTTATGAGTTGTTAATGTATAAAAGGCCTCTTGAAGGCTCTAAATTTGTTGTTGAAAACATTTCAAAGGTGAATTCAATAAGCATACAAACAGTTTTCATTAGAATTTATGTGTTTTTGTTCTTTCCTTGCTATGTACGGGTCCGTAAAGGTCCCTATTGATATGAAATTCATGGTATGATGTGTTTTTATGTTTAAATTGTAATTATAATCATTTTGAGAGTCCTTTGTTAGCTTTAGTGAAAGAAATCTTCATTTTTCTTAGCACTGCTTGTGTAAACCAGGAAGGGCATGATCTAAGGTTTTATATGGAGAATTAGCCATTCCTCCTACTGTGGGGAATGTTACTCAGAGGAATGGCCTGTATCATGCTAGGTTAGGTTTCTATAGGTGTTTGGAGTCATAATAAAGTGTTTTGGTGCTTGGGAAGTGAAGTTTTATGGCAGGGCAGAGCCATTCTTATGAGAAAATTGAGTAACTAGAACTTGGTTTTGAATGTATGTTGATTGTATGGTATATGTGAGGGATTGAAGAGTGTGAACAGGTTATTTGTGACTTTTTTCAAGCATTGGAAGAGTTTGAAAATCCTTGGAAATGAGATTTTACTAAAACCCTAGGGATTTGTTTATAAATGGAGGGTTTGCTGGGACAGTACTAAAGAAGCCTCAAAGCTGGAAACCAATCATGAAATTTGGTGTTTTGTGACATGTATTAAGACTATTTGATGTGTTTGAGTGTAGGGAAGATATTTGTGAGGGACTTCCTTTGTAAAATTAGGCTAATTGAGTAGCCTTTTGCAAGGTTAGTGTACTGAAAGTTTGTGTTGGTCCATAGAAGTCACTGTTGGTTTCAAGATATGTTGTGTAGGCCCTAAAGGGGTATCTTAATCCATCTTTTTTTTGGAAAGTGTTTTGTAAAGGTTGAATGAAAAGTGGCATAAACTGGGTCTTGATGGCTACAAGGGTAGGCTAAGTAAACATTGACAAATGAAGAGTTTATGTGAATCTCTTTGAAGATTGTTTGAAGATCAAACATTGGAAATTTTGTGAAATAAAACACCCCCTATATTGCATCAAGTGGTATCAGAGCTACAAGGACTAGATCTTTGAAGGTGAAGAGTTAAAGGTTGAAGAAGAAGACAGTTGGAAGTTGGAGAGTCAAGTCAACATGGTGATGGAGTCCAGTGAAGCAACACAAAGGAATGCAATTTTTAAGACCACCTGCAAGTGTCAAGATAAGGTATGCATTGTGATGGTTGATTTAGGTAGTTTAGACAATTTGGTATCTTAAGAAATGGTAGAAAAATTGCACTTAGAAAGGATACCCCATGAGTCACCTTATTCTGTTTCTTGGGTGAATGGTGAGCATGCTTTGATGGTTAAAGAACAAGCTTGGGTGGAGTTTCATATAGGTGCATATAGAGATAAAATATTGTGTGATATAGTGCCTATGAGTGTGTGCCATCTATTGTTTGGAATGCCATGGATGTATGATAAATTTGCTTTATATGATGGGAGAGAAAATAGTTACAAGATAAAGAAGGATGGTGTTACTTTCAATTTGATTCCTTTGATAGAAGAAGATAGGAAGTGAAGGACAAAGATGATTTTGATGCAGGGCAGTAGAGTGTCTATGAGACATGAGAAACACAAGAATGGAAAAGAAGTAGCCTTGGAGATAATGAAAAATGTAGGGAAAGCAAAGAGCAATTCTGATAAAACAAAGATGAGAATAAAGGATGAGATGGATGCAAGAGGATGGCCTAGGAATAGGCAAGCAGAGATTGGTGAGAACACAATGAGGAAGGAAAGTTGTCCACTGATTGGACAAGGGTACAAGATGCAACAGGATAATAACAAAGTATGTGGAAGGCAACAAGAGCCTTGTAATGAAGAACAAGGAGAGCAAAAAATGTTTGATGGAAGAGATGTTGGAAGACCTAGAGGCAAAGAGGTCTTGAATGTAAAAATATTGAAGGTTGCAGATAAAGTTAGTGAAGAGACGGTAGAAATCCTTGAAAGGCTTGGAAAATGTGAAGAAATTATAGTACGAACAATGATGTGTCCCTTGAAGGGGAAAGAAAATGGTAAGCAACCAAGTACTGCAAAAACAGTGGTCAAGGAGGCAAAAAGTTTGAAGTAGGTCATGAAGGTGAAAGGTGAAGAAAGCCAAAATGAAAGGCTAGGAAAAGAGGGTGAGGCAGTTGAGGATGAAGGAAAGAACATAGTGAGCATGGTAAGAGAGGTGAGTTGTCCATTAAAGGGACAAGAGAACAAAGAATCTGAGATTACAGTGGTGATAAAGAGTTTAGAGAAGGACAAAGAGTCTGAAAAAATTGTGAGCCAAAGTGATTGGCACAAGTATGAGAAAGAGGTTGTAGTAAAGCAGATTGAAGGTATGGTATTGAGAGAAGGTGATGGTGGAAAGTTGAAAAGAGTTTCTAAATCTGTTAGTACAAAGGTCCTAGAGACTGCAAATTGGATACAAAGAGTGAACAGACAGCGAGAATGTCAAGACGAGGCAACATGCCAAGAGCAATGGCCAAAGGCAGAGAAGGAGACTGAGAAAGGATTTACAGAGGGTGCAGTCACCATGAAAGGTGAAAGTGTGGAAGTAAAGAGTTTGCAAAGAGTCTCAAGGATGAAATAGACTGATGATAAGATGCTGATAAAGGTTAGCCAAGTGAAGGCTAGAGGAAAAAGGTTGGAAAGGTCTCCAAGTGAGATGGAGAAGAGAGCAAGGAATGAGAGTAGGATAGTGGGTGGTCCTTGGGTGACATAATTGATGGTGAGGCAGGTGTGTACTGTTGTGACAATAGTACTAAATGTGAAGGACCTGAGAAGGGTTGTGAAAAGGAGAATTGAGAGACAAAGGATGAAGGGAGTCTTGTAATGCTTCCTTATTTTGATGATTCTAGTAAGAACTAAGCCAAGTGTTAAGATAAAAGGTGAAGGTTAGAGTGAAGGTTGTTTTGCAATAAGCAAAGAGAAAGGACATGATAAGAGTAGGTGGATGGAGCTAAAGAACACAAATCATAATATAGTGATGTAGATTTAGGAGGTGCAAGAGAAGGGTGGTTAAGCATAGACATATCAAAGCCTAAAGTCAAGATGAAGGAATGTCAAGGACAAGGTGGAATAGCAAGAACTAAAGATCATGGAGATGTTGTTGATTCAAGGTGTTGCAAACTTCCAAGAGACTTGGAAAGCTTTCATGGCCGGGTGTATGGTGCAAGAGCACCTACACCCTCAGTGAAAAATGTGATTGGTGATAATGTGTCAAGGAGAACTTTGAATAAGTGTAGGTTAGTAAGGGGGTGTTAAAGTTTTTTTCATGTCTAAATAAGGTCTAAAAGATAATTTGATATGTATTTAGGGGTTTAGAAAACATTGGTGTTCAAAGATCAAAAAGTGTGAATGAAAGATGTAATGTTGTTATTCTAAAAGTTGTCATTTTTCAATTTAGGAGAATATGAAAAGTCATTGGAGTTCAAAGGTCAGCTGTGGTCATTTGGAGGGTAGTTATGAGTTGGTAATGTATAAAATGCCTCTTGAAGGCTCGAAATTTGTTGTTGAAAACATTTCGAAGGTGAATTCAATAATCATACAAACGGTTTTCATTAGAATTTTTGTGTTTTTGTTCTTTCCATGTTGTGTATGGGTCTGTACAGGTCCCTATTGATCTAAAATTCATGGTATGATGTGTTGTTATGTTTAACTTGTAATTCTAATCATTTTGAGAGTCCTTTGTTAGCTTTAGTGAAAGAAAACTTCATTTTTCTTGGCACTACCTGTGTAAACCATCAAGGGCCTGATATGAGGTTTTATATGGAGAATTAGCCATTCCTCCTACTGTGGGGCCTGTTACTCGGAGGAATGGCATGTATCATGCTAGGTTAGGTGTTTATCAGTGTGTGGAGTCATAATAAAGTGTTTTGGTGCTTGGGAAGTGAAGTTTTATGGTAGGGCAGAGCCATTCTTATGAGAAAATTGAGTAACTAGAACTTGATTTTGAATGTATGTTGATTGTATTGTCTACGTGAGGGATTGAAGAGTGTGAATAGGTTATTTGTGACTTGTTTCAAGCATTGGAAGAGTTTGGAAAACCTCAAAAATGAGATTTTACTAAAACCCTAGGGATTTGTTTGTAAATGGAGGGTTTGCTGGGATAGTACTAAAGAAGCCTCAAAGCTGGAAACCAATCATGAAATTTGGTGTTTTGTCACATGTCTTAAGACTATTTGATGTTTTTGAGTGTAGGGAAAATGTTTGTGAGGGACTTCCTTTGTAAAAGTAGGCTAATTGAGTAGCCTTTTGCAAGCTTAGTGTACTGAAAGTTTGTGTTGGTCTAGAGAAGTCACTGTTGGTTTCAAGATATGTTGTGTAGGCCCTAAAGGGGCATCTTAATCTATCTTTTGTTTGGAAAGTGTTTTGTAAAGGTTGAATGAAAAGTGGCATAAACCGGGTCTTGATGGCTACAAGGGCAGGCTAAGTAAACATTGACAAATGAAGAGTTTATGTGAATCTCTTTGAAGATTGTTTGAAGATCATACATTGGAAATTTTGTGAAATCCAACACCCCCTATATTGCATCAACTGCTTCTACTAGGAGGTGGCAATTTGATCAAACATTTTTTAAGGAGTTGCTCCATCTTTCGTTCAATTTCTGTTTGAGTATGTAAGAATGGATTTTTTTTGAGTTTGTAAGGTTTTTGTTGTTTGCTTGATTCACCAATTTGTTGAGGTAGATGTTGAGGAGAAGGAACTAAGATGATTCTATCATACTTGTGAGCCATTGGTTGTTCCTTAAGAAGGAGGAAACTTATGTCGGGAGGAGGATCTTTATATCCTAATCCTTTGGTTTCTTCAATATGAAGTTTCTCTAAAATTTCATGAATTTCATGCTCATTAGTTATGTCACATCCTTGTTTAGTTAAAATCTTAAGGCCTTGGCCATAAGTCCCTTCAAGGTTGATGGGAGTGTTGGTCACTTTGTTAACATAAAATGGATGGATATGCACTTGATTAGAGGAGCCAGGTTCACTTGTTGAAAGTTTAGGCTTAGTTTGTGACTCAATTTAAGGATGTAAAAGACCAAACATCTCAAGTTGTGTTGGTTGTTTCATGAAGGGGTAAACAAATGCATTATTCTCAATATTGTTAAGGCAATCATTTATGAACTCATGCATGCTAGCATCATCTTCTCCAATGATGTCAACTTCACGAGGACACTCATTAGGAGCTGGTTGAGCATGGTTAGGTTCAATTGCATTAGGATCATTGCCAAAAAAAAAGGAGAACAAAGATTTCCACACATTTCTAAAACACTTGTCCATTTTCAAATTTTTAGATTTAAAACAAGGTAATTTTCTGATCACACTATGTAAAAACCTGAAAATGAAGTCTTGTAAATGCAATTTTGAAATCACACAATGCACTAACTTTATCAAATCAAGCTAGATACGATCAAATTGATGAAACAAAAATTCTGCAAATAGTAACAAAAATCTGAAAGCAACAAACAAAAATGCAAAAATGAATATTTTAATTCCCAAAAAATTAGAATATGACCTAATCAGGAAATGGGTCCTAGATGAGGGTTTTGAAACAAATTTTTTACATATTTTTAGTGCTTTTCAGTGGTTTTCAGATTCTAGTTTGTTACAACAAATTTTAGTTTGATTTTTCTGTAAATTTAATGTGGAATGCAAGTGCAAATTATGACAAAATGACAACCTAGAAAAGCTAGTTTGACATGCAATTTTTGTTTCAATTTTCAAATGTAAATGAATGCTATGTAGAATGATATGCAAGATGACTAATTTTTTGTGTATTTTTTAGATTTAAAGAATGCAAAATATGCAATCCTAAACCCTTAAATGAAATGCAAAGACAAGACACCCTAAATGAGACCCAATTCAATGCAAAGAGATGCAAATGAATGCAAGATCTAAATCTAGGATGAAAGAGGACTCCAAAATTAGAAAATGCAAGGATAAAACTTAGGTTCACCAAAATGAAACATAGAAAATTTGAAACATCACAATGGAGTGATGAACCATGGACCTTTTTCTCACTATTTAATTCAAAGTGTAAGCTATAGAAGATAGATCAAAAAATTGACAGAACTAACTATCAAAATGTAGATATGGAAAGGTAAGAATGATGTACACCTATCACCAAAGATATATTTTTTAGACCTCACTGAGGACTTGTTCACCTTATGGTGAATGGGTCTTGGCTAGGGCTCCTGGAAAATACTTTTTGGGTTTTGTTCTGCTTAGTTTGTACTTGCAGAATCTAGTTGTTCACTATTGGAAAGCTGAATAGATTAATTTATGTGATTTGAAAACTTTTCTTGTAACTTTGACAACTTTGCAGCTTTCTTCAATTTTTCTCTTCAAAGGATTTTCAACCTAAAATATGCAATCACACATCAAAGAGAGAAAAATGTTGTTTGTTAGGGACTGGGGGTTTTCCTTGGTCAAACCTCATTTTGGTAATTAAACCTTGAAATGAAATGAAACATGAAGGAAGGAATGATGAATGAAAAAATGCAATGTAACAACTCACCAATCTTATTTGAAACCTTGGATAACAAATCTGCAAACTAGCAAGAAGTCGCCTCAATGAATGTAGATCTTGATCATGAAACTTGATATGAGATAATGCCTTTGATATGCTTGAATTGATCTTGAACACTACATCACCATATTAGCTCAAACAACATACATGATGCAACAAATCTTTGACATGATGAAATGAATCTTGATTGCTATAATAATCTTCTATAAATTTTCCCTTAAATGCCTTGAAAATGCTCTTGAATGATCTTGATCACACTTTTTCAAAAATTTGCTAGAATGCTTACCATTCTACTGCCAGTGGCCATATGGTCGATCTAATATTCTACCTATTGGTTTCTAATGCCACTATTAGAAACAAAACTACTTTGCTACTGGAGATAGTAGAACAACCGACAAAAAAATATTTACATTGCAATCAAATGAATGGGATGCACAAGCGTGAACCACAACAAAATGCCATACCCCATATATGTGGGTGCAACAATGCCACATATACCAGTTGCATTTTTCTTTTTAGCAGAGCATAGGAAGGCCCAAGCCTATGCTCAATGGTTTTCATCCTCCAAATCACTTACTATTTGGTTTCAACACCAGATTTGGTGAGACCAAAGCTGCATTCTATTGCTGACATCCACACTTTTGTTGGTATTCCTTTTCTTCTTTAATATTGTTTGCTATTTGTTTCCTCCATCTCCAACATTTGAATCCTTTAGGGCTTGAGATGGAGCATGAGAGAGGGTGCTCTCAACCCTTGTGGTGTAGGACTCATCAACTAATGCAATAGAGCCTATGTGTTGTTTGACTGTTGGAGTAGAAGTGACCATAGGAGAAGGCCTTTGAGAGATAGCATCATTGCCAACAACATGATCCAAGCAACAAGAGTTACTCAAATGAGGCAATTTCTGATCAAACTTTGGTTCTGAAGGGAGCTCATCAATCTTCCCCTCATGCTTCTTGTTGGTATCATTATTTGAAGAGGAAACATAACTCTTGGGGGAGTTCATAGAAAAATAATGTTTAGGTGAAACATCTTTCCACCAAGTAGCCTCCTGTTTTGATTGAGATTTAACATTTGAATATTCAGTTGCAATGTGCCTAGTTTTGTAACATCTTCTGCACCTAAAGGTTATACCTTCGTAGTCCAAAGGTTGTGTCCAATTGTGACCAGAATCCTAGCAAAGGTTGTGTGGATGAAGCCTCTTGAATTATCATCTATATATACATAGTTGCCAATAGTGTTTTTGATAGCTGCAAAATATGATTCAAACCAATAGTGAAGGGGGAGATTTGGGAGGTGAACCCAGATCTACATAACTAAAAATGATTGAGTGGCCAAATTAAAGTTTGGATGCCAAACTTTTAAAAGTAGCATACTCTCTTCTCATAGCCAAATGTAACTGAGGATGGCATTTTCATCTTTCTAACCGTCAAAAACCATAGTAAAAAAAACCTCTTGCACATGGATAAATCTCCAAGTTTTTTTCATAGTTCCACAGAGTTTCCTAATGGGGGGATGTGGGGACGGGTTTCGGGGATAAGGGACCAAGGGCCTAAGTTTGGAGATGGTGGGCGAACGAGGGGACGGTGGGGGTGGCGGCGGGGTGCTGAAATTCATATAATACTTGAAAATATAGTTATAAAAAGATGTATAAGAATTATACATCTTGGAGACAACTAGGAATCCCCTAGACATCTTGAGGACACCTTGACATCCTCAAAGTCCTAGCGGCATCTTCGAGATGACAACACTGGTGGTGGGATGGTGGCACTAGTGGGGAGATGTCCCCCAAGTCCCCAAGTCTCCGAGACGGGGACGTCTAGGAAATGTGGGTTTTTTTTGGGGGGACGTGTCCCTATGAAACACTGGTTTTTTTCCATTAGAAGAAGCAACAATTTTGAAATCCATTCACATGAAGTTCTGGAAGGCTAGATTGGAAATGACTAAACCTACCAATTAATCCATTCTAAAAAAAAATCTTCATTTTCACGCGGCTCCTTCAATAAAATGGCATCAAAATCCAATTTCAGGGGTTTATTAAAATAATGCACAACCCTCCTATTGATTATAGTTGAATGCTTCAAATTCAAGAGTGAGGCTGCAGGCGAACTAAATCCAGATATGGTGATTTCCAATGGGGCGCCAGACTATAAATCACCCTCGGGCCACACTTCATTCACCCTCGCACCTTTGACAGCATGCAAGAAGCAAACCCTTTCCTAGAAGACATATTCTTGGATGCCACAGAGGGTCGTGGGGTACCACACTCGAGTCAAGTGTGCATCCTCAGCATCAACTCCACCGTGGGCAGATTGTGGCTCGGCCATGGGAGAGGCCCGCCGCCTTTGTGCCTGGTCGATCGCCCCCCCAGCCAGGCCATCCTCTAGGAGTCTGTTGGCAGAAGCATCCCCGCCGCCTTTAATAACACCCAAGACACCATTATCTCCAGCGGTATCATGCAAAGCCTTGTCAAAAAATCAAGTAGCACTAGCTCTGTAAAAATTCGGCAGTGACGCCAGGGCTTAAATTTGACGGTCGATTCTGTCTGTCAAGCAATTTTTTTGTGATGGTCATTTATTTGAAGTTTCCTTTCGAATATTAAAGGTTATCTATTTTAAGAAAAAACATATATAAGAATAATTACATAGAAATTTTGATAGTTTAACTAAAATTTTGCCTTTCAAATGATACAGTCTTCCTAAAATTTTAATTGTATTTTACAACTAAACTGACTACCATCAAATTTAAGCCCTGGATAGCCTTACCTCTTAATTCCACTGGGAATTTCAAATAAAGTCTAAGAGTTTCCACTCATTTTAAGTGAGATAGTTTAATAAACAAGGATAAGAAGAGAGTGTGATTAAACATCCTACACCTCATCCCACTTATCCACTGGGGCATTCCAAGTACCATAATTGTTAGTAATTAATTAAAAACATTATTAGCAATTAAAATATCTTTCTGGCGGTTTATTCCACAATTGAAAAGATGAGATCTTCTACTTTCTTTTCCTTCCTATAACAATGAAGACAATGATGACTCTAGACAGTTTGATAGAATTTATGCCTCTTTGAATGGTTTCTATTTTTAATGTTTTGTATCTCATTGTTCATTCCATCTTTAACTTTTTTAAGGTGGTATGAAGCAAAAGAGTCAAAGAAGTTCTTGATAAAATCAACTCTCGAGATTCCCAAACTACCACAAAAAAGTCCCATTATAGTTAAACTTGATAAGTCTTGCAAGCAAGGGAATCCATCTTAATTGTTTTTGCTATGGAAAAAAGATTAACCTTTAGATAGCTCATAAATGTGATATATTATATATAATTTATAATTATTATATTAATCATATTTTAATTGATCAATTTTTTAAACATTAAATCACTTTAAAATAAAATTATCAAATAGACTATTATTAATGACATCCAAGAAAATTAGGACAAAATAAAATTTAGAATATTAATGAAGTAAAAATGAACACCATTCTTTTTTAATTTATCTTAGCCTTAAAACTATGAGAAACAAATTCACTCTATTTGAACATTTAAATAATATTAAAAAATAAAATGGTAAAAATAAATAGTTAATCTTATTTTTCTTTCCTCTATAATTTAATAAATGGGTACCATTTTAATATTATTTTCTTATTATATGTCGTTATATCAAAATTAAAATGATGTAAAAAATGTTTAGTCTTATTTTTTCTTCTTTTGTGAATCAATAAATGCTTATTATCTTTCTTTTTTAATTTTTGTGCTACATTATAAATATTTAATTGATCTATTTCTTCTGAACATGAATTGTCTACTTAATACTCATTGCACTATAATATTTATAGGACTGAATCACTAGAGTCTTGTCAAAAAGCCACACATTCCAACACTTTTTGACTTTAGGCACATTTAATTATAGAGTTTCTCCAAGATCAAGTTCACTTGACTTAGTACCTCATTTACAATAAGTTTATCTCATACTCATGAAAGATGAATACTCATAAAATATGCATCAATAAACTTGATTCTAAAATTATACAATTAAATTCTAATAAAACTATGTAATTTAACACAATAAAAAAATACAACCTGCTTAATTTTGTAATCCTATTATAAATAATTCTAATTAATTTAACTATTTCCAGACTAATCACCTTTTATCTATATAACTTTCCACCAAAAACTTATGAAAAAGTAAACATCCTTTCATTCATATAATACACAAATTAATCTTTAAGAAAATAAGAACACTCCAAATTAAATCAAGAAATAACAAAGAACATACTCAAATATTAAATATGGAAATTCTTAATAAAATTTATCTTCAATATAAAAATTACACAATTTCAACACATATTAAAATAGATTATTATAAGCCACTATCATTTTTTATACATTTAACTTAAAAATTGCATAATTAAATCCTTCTAAAACAACCCATAATTTATAACACTGTTTAAAAAAAAAAACAAAACATTACCTATTTAAATTTTTTCTATTAAAAAAAATCATCCATATAACTTTCAATAACTGGGAAGAAAAAAGTAAATCATCCATACAACTTTCAATACTATAACATACTGCAAAGTAATCCTAGGAAGAAACAAAGAACATACTCAAATATAAAATATGACAATTCTTAATATAAATTGTTCTTATTACAAGAGTTGCATAATTGCAGCACACATAAAATTATATAGATAACCCACAAGCAAGATCAACTTGGTAATTGATCTTGCTGTGGGTATCCCCACAATATTAGATCTATACTAATTTGTGATGATGATCAGGCACTGTGGCAGGTGCAGGTAGTGCAAGTGCAGGATGGCCCACATTTGCAGTCGTTCTCACCCATCTCCACTCCAGAGCTGGACACCACACAATATTCATACCATCAAAATCTAAACATTATGGTTGATATTTACAACTATAATAAAAATACAAGAAAACCCCACCTCATGTTGTAGTTTTTCTCAACAATCTCCACCCCGAAGCCGGTGCGCTTCTTGCTGCCATGCACACAATCAATATTTTATCATGCTGAATATCAGAATATCAAACTCATATGAGAAATAAGTTAAAAAACACTTAGACAAGAGAACTCATTATAAATCTACTGTGAGAAAAAAACTCCAGAAAACTATGGAAATACAATACAAAGCTGAAGAGAAAGAAGTTTAAGGCTTACGTGCAGTTGCTTTTGTCAGCACAGTCGCAGGTATCACAGGCAGAAGACATGTTGGAAAGACGCAGGTGAACAAACAAAAGAAGTTTTTGTGGTGTGAATATGAATGAGTTGATATGTGGAGATGGGTATGATTTATAGAAGGTGGGGGAGGGATGGCATTGAAACGAGTGGTGGAAATGGAGTGTAGGTGGGGTTGGATTGTGTGTAATGCACGCTCCCCAACGTCACATTCCAAACAGAATCTCTATAATGCATAATTGTCGTAGAGCTTTGAAGAACCTACTAGTCTCATACCAATCAATTTTTTTTTTTTTCACTATTACTTTTCATTTATGAAAATATCTTTAATATTTTTTATATTTATTTTTATAGGAAGTATTAGCAAGTTGAGTATGTGATGGCATGTTCTTTATTATGCTGTTCATCGAGATTTAACTTTTTGGAGGCACAATAAATAAGGGAAAAGGTTGGGATTATACTCAGGATGACTTTGGCAAAATGGACACCTCTCAATCAAAGAGGTATCAACTTAAATTCGTGTTTCCGATACTAACGAGTTACAAAAACTCAATTTGAAGATGGTTAGAAACCTAAAGAAAAAACTTTTAGCAAGTTGTGATTATGCTCATTTTTAAATGTCTTATAGATGCTACTCGTTGGAACTTTTTCTTTGGTGCTTGAAAGTTTTGGATGGAGTGCTCATTACAAGAAGAAATCAAGAATGATTTATATACTTTTAGGAGATATGTATCTTTTTGAGTGTTCTAAAAATATTTAATTTCCATGCCAACTACTTGATTTTACTTTGGCAATAAATTTCATAGTAACTCACATAGAAGTCAAAGTTGGGACATGATGTAATGTTGAAAATTGGTCACTAATGTCTTTTCTATTATGTTTTGGACCCACAACAATTAAGTTATCCTTGAAGTATTGACTAATGTGCAAGATGGCATATTTTGAATGAATGTTGACATGTAATCTTATCTTAACATGTTTCTATCATCACCCATCTTTAGAATCTAGATTAAGTCTCCATATTTGATTATCCATCACCTTGGTTTAGAACCATATGTGCATTATTAGTTCTTGCTTAGGAAGGTATACTAATGCATTCATCCAGTTTTATTCATTTGTTCAAATGAATCATTAGGAGCAAAGAATTAAAATTAGTTAACATTTTTTCTAATGTATATATTTTTCTAAAATTTATTTCAATAAATGAAAACTATTTCTCTTTAATTCTATTGGATCATAGTATGTACAGTCATATTAGTCTAAGGTAAACATTTTGACTAATGTATCATTATTTGATACTATTCATTTCAAAATACTATTTCTATATAGTATAAAGTTTTTCTATAATATGTCTAGTCAATTATGCAATAATAAAAGTGAAACTATTTGATTTGATTGACACGGTCATAGAATTGATATTTTGTTGTTGTTTAATGTATTAATATATTATATATTATAATAATATTATAGTAATAATAATATAGTATATAATTAGTGTATTATTGTTAGTATATGTTATATATCTATACTATATATAAATTAATTAATATTATATAATATAATAATAATCATATTATAGAATGTATTAATAATAATATTATATATTTATAAAGTATATATTAAATTCATTATGTATAGATAATATATATAATTAAAATGATATAAATATATATAATTTTTGTTATACTATATATAATTACTATTAATATGATTATTATTATATATTTATGATATATAATCATAGTAGCTATTAAATAGTATAATAATGTTTAATATACAATAGAACATTCCTTTCAAATATATTTTTTTCTTGCTGCACATTTAAAAAATGTATTACTACTACTTAAATCTAGTTACATATTGAACAAAAAAATCTCTCCATAGCCATCTTCATACATTTTTTGCAAGAAACAATGAGTTGCACATATCCAATACAAAAACAAAGTTGTAGTTGAAATGATCTTTGCTATCTTCAAAAGTGTTTGGTTTCTAATCTTCAATAAGTAGAATCAATGCAACATCTTCAACAAGTACAATGAATATTTGTAAATGTTATAGGCTTCTCATCTCAACATATTGACTATAAACTTCAACTATATAATTATTGATTAGAACTTGTAATGTATTTATCAAAGTGGTCTACAAATAGACATTGTGTATATTATTTTCAATTATATACATTTATACTCATGTAATAATTATTATATGTAAATATCATTAACAAAAAACATGTTACACATTTTACCAGCAGGACTCAGATGCAATGTATCTCTTGTTAATCCAAGTCATTTTTGCAATCATGGGTATGAACTGTAAACTTGTAAATTTGAATTTCTTAATTTAGGAATTTTTTTTTCTCCCTTACTAGCCATTATGAGCTAATTAAAGTGCAACTTATTTCAAATTACATGCTAGGGTGGTGCATATAAGTACTAACCCTATTTTAAAAAGAATCATCTAGGATTGATCAAGAAGAAAAAATGAGCCTATTTAGCACATCTAAATTTAATTATAAAGGATAAATAATTGTAACATTAGCATTGCATCACCATCCTAAGAACATGACTATTTTAAGCTTAGAGATTATATATTTTACAATTTCCTTTTTACATTTTACACCCATTTTTGTCATCTCATCATATTTTTGTTTTAACCCCTTCTTTAACTTCTCTCTCATTTTCCCTTGCCTTGTCCTAACATGCCTATATTATCTTCACCCAATTTATGTTATAATGATCCAAGCTTTCACCTAAGACATTAATAGACAAAAAATGGATGCACATTTTTTTGTGATGCAAAACTAATATTGGACGTGCCAAACTAACTCTTGTGTAGAAGGTGCTAAGACACTACACCATGACACACCTAGCATGCACACCAATTCACTAAGCATAGTGACTCAAGTGGAAGAATTACTATGGGCTAGAATCACTGTGACAAACTCAACCAATGAGACATGGAGAAGCTTGCAACATACCCTTTAGGCTACTCTCTTAACATCTTGGGTTTTAAAACGAAAAAGATAACTCAACCTAGAATTGGAGTTCAAGGACAAAAATACATAAGTTTAGACTTTAGATTCCAAAGTATATAGTCCCCATACTAACATGGGATTTGAGCTTTGGCCTACAATTAACATCCTACATAGGTAGTTTATATTTTAGGGCCGAAACTACAAGACCTGTGACTTTGGGGTTCAACTTGCAATATTATAGAATAGACTTTGAGGTTCAATTGACATTGCATAATCCATACAAATCTTGATCCATTTGTTGAACAATGAGAGCACTAAAATTCAAGGATGCTACAATTTAGATTTCAAAGTGTAATCCTTAGTTAATATATCAAACTTCAAAATTTGACTTAAAAATGGCAACTCCTATAGATTATGTAGAAAAACCCAAACTCCAAGTGGTGACCAACTTAGCCTTTAGAGATTGACAAACAACATGCATTTTGGACTTTGGGGTATTATGTGCACTTTACAACATTACAAAATTTCTAAAGGTTGAGAAACTATAAGCTTGCATCTTGTAATTCTTTGATTTACATATTATATTTTAGAATTTGGCCTCCATAATACAACATACACTTTGTAAATTTAGGTGGTAAGTCCAAATGAAAGCTAACTTATATTTCAGATTTCTAGGTTTAAAATGTAGCCTTCAACATATAAATTTTAATCCTAAGGATGAAAACATTAAACCCTACAACTTAGCAATCTATAATTTCATGTAGAGAATATACAAGATAGGAACAACAAGCTTCAATATTTTGAAGAATGAGGCATACCTTTCTTGTTTTGCATTTTATACAAGAAAAAACTAGACCAAGCACTTGGAAACATGTGGGATTCACATTGGATAAGAAAGGAGTTCTTAAATATTTTAGAAAGAAATCTAAGACCTAATATGAAACTCTATTTTCTTAAGAACAAATAATACAAGAAAGTGACAAGGTTCACAAGGGAACAACAAAGATAGATGGTAGAAACATTACCAATACCATAACATCATACATTATTATAAGAAGAAGTATTAATACCTAATTAGGCTATGAGAATATTAGCTCCAAGAGAAAATAAAAGCATAGATATTAATCATATTTTCCAAGCTACACCATCATGAGAAAACCATGTAAAATATCCATACACAATTAGACTATAGGGTCGATTACACATCATAATAAGTACTAGAGTTTGCATCACCTCCAAGGTGGAAAACAATACAATAAACTAATGTCCAAACCAATTATACAATTTACACATAGGAACATAAAAGATTCTAAATTAACACATTTCCTCTAAGTATGAAAAGAACATGATATCATATGATTAGATATAGAGGATTCCTCGCATGCTCCCCAAGCTAATTCAAGGAATTCACACGTCCCCAACTATGGTTCAATTCCACCCAAGCATGTTGAATCCTTAGGTCCACCCTTATGAACTAAAAGAAAACTAACTCAAGAAGTCCACTAAACTCATACCAAACACTGGGTTAGAAAAGCACACAATCTCCACATCTTAAGATAGGTTCACAAAGCAAGCATACATATAGAGTACATAGACACCATTCAATGAACATGCATTACAAACATGCAATCAAAATATTTCCCCAAGTAAACATGTATAATGAGATCATCCAAAATGATCAAGCATGTACATGAAACATCAATAAGGCACAATCTACGTATTCAATAGGTCACAAGCACCCATAGATGTGCAATCCAAGGTACAAAAGGAAGAGAGAGTTGAATATTCATATGCCATACAAATCACATATGTGGGATTGCAAGAAACCATACATGATAGATATTGATATCCAATTATAGCATACATATGTGAATTAGATCAGTATATGGATCACCAAGTAATTACACATGAGATTTTACTAACATCATCTTTGCATATACTCACTAGACATATTAAACATATAGGGTGTCAAGTTAGCACACATAGGAGGTCTTTAATAACACCATCAATGTATACACATGGTATATCAACATGCCATCCAAGATGTGGGTATGTGCATGTAAATGAGGGACCAAAAGGAGGTCAAAAGTGACCACTTTTTAAAAAATCATTAAAAAGTAATCTTGGATGAGAAATTGAAGACAAATACACTCAAAATTTGAAAATGCAATAAGAACAAGAGTCATAGTTCTCAAAATCTACTTTCTAAACTACCATTTAAAAAAATAGTGGAGATTAAGAGGTTCAAATAGGAGGAGAACACAAAGTTCTCCTAATTTTATAAAAAATATAACATAGAATCTGGTATGCTCCATCTAAAATTTTGACTAAATTTATAAGTATTTCAAATGTCAATTTAGTGAAAAATTAACTAACATCATGTAGTTTATGCCTTTTAAAAAAAATCAATATATGTTTCTTTATTAATTTTCAAAGCGGACACATCCTTTTAAGAAATAAAATTATGAGCATGCCCCCTCCTATATGTTTTGAAAATTAATTAAAATCATTTCTTTGAATGTCTATAGAAGAGAGTTTATTTTGTTTTCAAATTTAGATGAATAGATACAAAGAACACTAAAAATACTATACATAGGTTTCTCGAAAGAAAGAACTCATTGACAAAAGAAACTCAAGATCAAAATCTTAACATATTGGAAATGTAGAAAATATTATATGGTTAGAAAGGTAAGAGAGAGCTTTATGTTATTGTGGTGTTTTTTAGATCAACATTGAATGATGTACAAAATTGATGGAGAGCATGTTCTTGAAATTTAGGTGTTTTTCTACATTTTGAAAAAATCATGCCTTTGGTTGTTGACAATGAAATACATTATAATGTGCTTACACTATAATGTGCTCATGTTATAACACACGCACACTATAATGAGCTTGCATTTTAATGCGAGCACACTTTTTTAAAGGTAAAAAATATTAAACAACCAAAAAACATGTGCATCTTGTGAGTTTGAATCCACATGCTCTATTTTACCCTACAAGCCATGCTTTCTTTGACATAGAAACACAATTTTTATAATTTTGAGAAAATTTAATCATTGTTTGATAAATCTATCACCTTATTCTTCTTTCATTGACACAAAAGATTAAAATTTCATGTTTTTAAATTGAATTTGATAATTTGAATGATTATTTTCATGTTTTTTCTTTGATTTTAATAATATAAATTAAATTTTAACTAATTGTATATTATAGTGATATAGAATTCAACATCATATCAAGAAAATTGATCAAAATCTTAAATATTAGAGGAATGTGGAATGGAGAATGAATGAAATAACTTTGTGCAATTAAGAAATGGAATCCAAAATTTGAAAGTACATCCGAGTCTTTTCCATCTCATTTTGAGATTTTATAGTTTGATAGTTTGAATGATTATTAAATTGCCTTGGTAAGAAGTTTAGTTCAATCTTGGAAAATATTTTCTTAGTATCATGCCCATAGGACCTTAAATTATGAGTGCTTAAATCCTTTCTCTATACCTAATGCATATTATCTTTGGTGTCAATTCTCATATTATAGTCTCACAAAATAATTAACACTTTAGGTTAAAATTGATTATTTACTACTTATATCTAGTGGGTAAATATGTCAAACCACATGCTTTATTCTAAAATGGCTAGTGTTTTTATCGTGCCTAGTCTTTACTACTACTATGTGCCCATGATTCTAGTAATCCTATGTCATATCCCTTGGTTTCCATATGAATACTAGCTTTCTTCTATCCACTCTCTCTACACTGTTTGTTAGGGACACATGCCAATTTTTATGATACTAGATCATAGTAGGAAATAATGTCCTATATAGTTTCTTTCATACTCATTTTTAGGCTACCTCATTACTTCAATCAAGTTAACTCTTACCTCCACCATACCACAACCTATCACTTGTATCCTCCTCCTCACCACAAATTAAATAAATAAACATGAAGAGTATAGGATATTCGATGTGAATGAGTTATGTTTTGAGGAACCTACCATGCTATATTTTTTTCTATATCCATTAGAGGATGGAATGTTTAGTTAGTTTTGTGAGATAATAAAGATATTACCATTCAATGTCCACCTCATTCTTCCATTCCTATCATCACACAAATTTTACCCATTCCATGTCACATATCCCAATCTACACCTCCATTTATATTATATCAAATCCCTCCATATTTCATCCTATACACATTCCCTTATAAGAAACCCTTAATTCTATTCATTATTGACCAAATATCTTCTCATTTACTGCTACATGTACATCAAGTACTCACTTAATATATTATATTCAAACCCTAGACACATTCTAATTTACCCCATGTTCTGTTATTCCCTCTTGATACCATCCTATTAACCTCTAATAGTTCACCTCATATTTTATTATCCTATCTTGGAACATCCCATTAATCTCTATCAATCCATCCTATGTTTCATTATCCTCTTCTCTTTCTATCCTATTACCTTCTCTTATTTCAACCTATATTCCATTATCCCCTCTTGGTCTTATCCCATTATATTCTCCTAATTCCCCTTACGTTCTATTATTCCCTTTGCATTCCATCACATTGGACTCTAATTGTTCATACTATGTTTTGTGCTCCCATCATAGCTCATCCCACTAATATCTTATAATCCATCCTATGTTCCATTACCCCCTTCTATTCCCATACCTTTGTACCCTCTCTTATTTCACCCTATTTTTTATTATCCCCTCTCAGTATTTTCCCTTTATAAATTCTATATTATATCACCTCCCTCTATACCTATACCCTTATAATAAACCTTTCCTTCCACTCATAATTGACCAAATCTCTTCTCCTTTACTACTACACACCTCAAGTTCCCACTTCATTCCCTATATTCAAACCCTAGACACCTCCTAATTCACCCTATGTTCATTATCTCCTCTTGATCCCACCACATTAACCTCTAATATTTTAGGTCCTATGTTCTATTATCCCATCCTTATTTGGTCCATTAATCTCTACTAGTCCATCCTATGTTCCATTATCCCCTTCTATTTCATCCCATTACCCTTTCTTATTTCACCCTATTTTCCATTACCCCCTCTTGGTATTGTCCCATAATATTCTCCTAATTTAAACTATGTTCTATTATTACCTCCTAATCCTATCTCATTAACCTCTAGTAGTTTACCCTATGTTTTGTGATCGCATCTTGACACATGCCACTAATCTCTACTAGTTCATCCTATGTTCCATTATCCCCTTCTATTCCGATCCCATTGTACCCTCTCTTATTTCATATTATGTTCCATTGTATCATTTTGGTCTTGTCCCATTAGGGTGTGTGCAAGAAGTTGAGTCCACTTTTTGGTCAAAAAGTGGAAGTGTTTTCCTTTATTTTCAAAATTTGTCACATTTGACCTTAAAATTTGAAGCACTTAGAGATGGAATCTTAAAAGTGTCACTAATCATAAAATGTAGTACTTGGAGTCTAGTTTCCAAATATGTAATTTATTTTAATACCTAGATGATACAAATTGATTTTCAATAGGCATGTCTAAAAACCACTATTTAAAAGACTTTTTTTTACCATACCATGCACATGTACGTCATTCATATTTTGACCTAAATAATTGTATTTTTTTGAATCCTTTTGGGAAAAGATTTGTAACACACCAAAGGATGCTCACAATGTTTTTTTGTTATTTTTTATTATGCTACATTTCTTCTGTTTAGCAATCACATGTCACGATAGATGACTTAAACTTAATGGGCTTTCTTTGATTCTTTTTTTTTTGTTTGCTCTATATAATCTATTTTTCAAAAATTATTTCCATAAAGTTATTAAAATATCAAAATCGGATATTTCAAGTTTATGGACTCATTTCTTATCCAAAATTATTTGAAAATAGAAAAAATATTCCAATTGTAAAAAGTTATATATTTGGAATCTACATAAATTTCTATTTATATTTTAATTTCGTTAAAAAATTTAAAAATGGTCTTCAAACATATGTCCAAAGTCACCTTTTCTAATTAACACCCATGACTTTATTGTAGGTGAGGTCTTAAAGTTATGGTTGGCTCCCTCGCTTCCTTTTTTGACTTGAAACCTATAGAAAAAACTAGGCCAAAAATTTAAATTTTTAGAAACGGGACCCCGTTTCTAAACGAGATCCCATTTGGTTTTTTAAATTTTAAGCCTTTATGAAATGGGATCCCATTTTTGGCTTGGGGCCTTGAAGCAAAATAGGATCCCATTTGCTAAATAACAAGATCCCATTTAATTTTTCCCAATTAAGGGTTTTTTTTCTAAGTCTGAAACTTCCACTAGAAGTGGACTCATCTTTGTGCTTTTACCCATTATCCCTTATACATTATACCACCTCCCTCCGTATTCATATTATACAAGAAACCTTTCCGTCCACTCATTATTGAACAACTCTCTTCTCCATTTCTACTAAAAACCTCAATTTCCCACTACATGTCCTATATTCAAACCCTAGTCACCTCCTAATTCACCATATGTTCCATTATTCCTTCTTGATCCCATCCCATTAACCTCTAATAGTTTACCCTATATTTAGTTATTCCATATTGGCTTGTCACATTGATCTCTACTAGCCCATTGTATGTTCCATTATCTCCTATTCCTGTCCCATTTTCCTCTTTTATTTCACCCTATGATTCATTATCCCCTCTTGGTCTTGTCCCATAATATTCTCCTCTTTCACCCTATGTTCCATTATTTCCTCTTAATCCCATCCCATTAACCTCTAATAATTCACTCTATGCTATATGATCCCCTCTTGGCCCATCCCACTAATCTCTACTAGTCCATCCTATGTTCCATTATACCTTTTTACTCCCATCCCATTGTACCCTTTCTTATTTCACCATTTATTCCATTATCCCCTCTTGGTCTTCTAAAAATTAGACTACATACCTCTATCATTTAAAGTACACTAAATGATGTGAGATAAAATAAGAAATACAAAATGAATTCTAAATTATTGAATCATACCTTTATTAAAGGCATTGAAGAAAAAACTATTAGAACAATGCCCACCTTCATTGTGGCATGAATATTAGGAGGGCTATGAAGTGATGTCATCAACTAAAAATAGAGCGATGTTATTCGACCAAAATATACCTAGCATTATTTAAAAACATAATGATTAAAAATAGTAAAAATTACCTCAGTGAAAGTTGAAATACAACCACTACCATCAATAAGTGTTGATGTTGGAGGTCTAACATCCACTTGTTCATCATCGAGTTTCAAATTTAAGACTAATATTCATATATGAAAAAATAATTTATATGTAGTATATCTACTATTTTTTTTAATAAATTAGATACTTGTACACTCAACATGATTACATGATTAGGAGCTAAAGGGTCAACATATGTAGGATGAATGATATGACATTAGAATTTTATTACGTAAAATTCTTTACATGAATTTTCATTCATAATATATTATAGTTAATATTATATTTCAAAAGATAATGCAATAAATTGTATAACCTTATTGGAAATTACCTATCATTAAATGCCAAAGGTGCTATTAAGAAACTAATTTATCAACATGATATCATCTAATACAAATGTATCTTTCTCATGGATTTGTCTACCATACCATTAAAATTGTAGAGCATCCTTTGTCATTTGTGTATCCTTGACATCCTATGACCCATAATCACAAATAAATCCACAATTATTTTAAATTTAAGGTGAGAATTGACGCCTAAAAGTCTCACCCTCATCAATTTGTGAAAAATGACTTCTATGTTGTATTAAGGTTTGGGTGAGGGAACTAATTGATTGTAAGTTCTCCACCTCATCAATCTCCTTCATAGAAAAAGGGATCATCATATGCTGAATGTTTGGCCTAACTAGGGGTATTGGTATGTGGTTCTAGGAATGAATTGTCCCCTCCATATCCTATGTAGAGCCTTTGCCTCTACTATGAAAATCCAACAAGTCAAAATAATTTGGAATCTCATTGAGGAAAAACTCACAATAGAGTTTCCTCAAGAAATACTACGTGACCTCATTATTGTTGTATGGGGGATGGTAAATAGCCATCCACCACATATCCATTTTTTTTCTCTTATTCCTTGGTGTTGGCACCAATGAATAGGGAATATCTTGCAACTTCCATACAAGGGCACATTGGTTCTCATATCATTAAATAATGAACATCAATTATATTTCATTTTTTTTTCTCTTTTAATTATTTATATGGTAATTTTGTAGATTAGAATTGATGTATATTCTACCTATGATTGGAATGCAAGTTTATTTGGACACTAATAGAATCTATATGATAAATAATAGATTCTATTGATGTCATAAGGGCTCTTTGATGTGAAGTAGTTACATTAGAATTTTTCAATATACCAAATCAATTTTTGGAGTTCATTTTTGTTGAAATTAATTTGACCTAATAAATTTAATTGTGTTAGGAGGGTGTCTAGGAATAGATTGAGTAATTTCAAGAAGGTTAGTTTCTACTTTCTCTTTGATAGGAATTCCCTCCAAATTGTTTGGTGAATTAGTGTTTGGGGGTGTTGAAGAATTTCCAATTCCTAAAATTAAATAAAATGAATTAAAAAAATGTAAACAATTTTATTTTCATTTAAACCACTAAAAACCTAAAAAACTTACCTTTGAGCAACCTTGTGTATGTCATGGAGGCACCATGATAGCTTGAGTCCACTCAAAGAGTTCATAAATGTGATTGTGTTAGGGTGCTTGAAGAAATAGGGTTGGGCTCAAATGAGCTCGATATCTTTTTTTTTTTTTTTTTTTAATTTAACATGATTAAATGCAATCCATAATACAAGAACTCTAGAATGCATTCGTGTTATAACACGATCATGTTTTCCATTTGATGGATGAAAAATTGGTTGGGGCCACTTTTTGTTCCCCCATATTTATGCACATGCCTAGGTAGACATACAAAAGATTGAAGAGGCACAAGAATCAGACATTTACTATGAAACAATAAGTACACATCTAGCATGAAATCCTTTGAACAAGAAGGAAGAGGGGATTTTTATAGTATGTATAGGAGTGACATCATGGTCATCAAACATAAATATTTTAGTGTTATCTTATCTTAACCTCTCATTTATTTAACCTCTCTTAATACACATATGTATGGTTATAAGAGTCCATTCCATAATAGCCTAGATCTCTCACCTCTTACGACTATACAATCACAGGAACATAACCACTTAACACAAAGGATGAGATCCAAAAAAGATAATTAGAGGACCGCTTAATTTACCGTCCCATTTCTAGGTTGATCTCTACGTCCATAAAAATACATTACATCCATAATTGAAAATATTCCTTTTTTGTATTCAAATCACATTTAGGCCCTTTCACAACCCCAAAGTTTAAATGCAAAATTTACCAAAAAATTAAATAGTGAAGCTCAATAATTCAAGAATACCATTTTTAAACTAAGGGCCTCAACAACACACTTTTGAACTCACATCAATATTTTATGAAAATTTTGGCAACATTATGTTGATATTTAATTTTTCTAAGAAACTCAAATAATACATAACAAAAAAAAAACCTAATATATTTCATCTAGGTATTTCCTCCATGAAAAATACCTATGGAAGGGATACTATATGCTCCACCTGTTGTAGGCATGACCAAAGTGAAAAAGAGAAAATTCATACGAAAGAGGAGTGAATATAAGTCCCTTACCTTTAAGTGAATACTCTAGAAAGAAGGGAGTTAGTTTTTGTGAGTGATCCACCCTAAATAAATCCAGTCACCCCTATTGAAGCCACCAACCTACTCCAAGAAATTCTCAATACTAGTTATATAAAGAGTGTAAACAAGGGAAAATAAAAAAGAAGGATGGGGTATATCCCTTCAAACCCCACATCCCAACATGCCAATGGACAAGAGGGGTAGTTTCTATTCCCAACAAGACAGAGTGAGAGGTAAGAAGATGAGAAAAATTTCAGCCAAAACCCAAGTATGCACACTCCCAAAAATTGACTACCCCTAATGGGATCCTTTCTCCAATTTTATTCTTGAAGTTGTTTTCCCCCAAAAGTATTTTTTATTTTATTTTACATGCAACAATAATAAATGTTTTATTTG
>VDFB02058242.1:268558531-268640271 GCA_007258455.2 Sequoia sempervirens
TGGTAGAGAGGGGTCCTTAGGACTCTTGAGAGATAATTCAACATATCCTTCAACATTGTTGGTTATTTTTTTAGAACAAAATTTAATCTTAGTCCTTACCTATGAATTTTCCAGAACTCAATTATCAACAAGGTTGAGGATTGGCCAACACTTAAGTGAAGCATTTAGTACCTCACTTCTTCTCTTCAGGCTCTGTGAGACCTAGGAGGGTAATCCTATTTATGCTCATAATGTCTCTACTTGATCAAGAGCACTTCCATACACATATGTATTCCTCAAGAAACCAACATCATCTAAGGCTTGGCAAACATTTTATGAACTTGCTATTTGTTTCAGGGAATACATTGATATTGAAGGTTGCTGTGGTGTAATTTAAAGTATGTTATGAATTCATTTCCATTTTGAATCTCAGGCCAAATTCATTACTAGCTTAGTCAACCACAAGATAAACTAATAGAAAAACTAGTGCCCTATCTGAGGGAACAATGGAGTCATACTTTGCAATCAATTAGTAATACAACTATAATTGAACATCAGTAATCAGTGAACTATCAACATGCTACTTTGCAACACCCAACTCTCTATGTTTTAAAACATTGCTTCCTTACCAAATCCTATATCCTTTTCCCACAAACCAATGGTATCATTTTAGCATTAAATCAACTCATTGAATTGAAGCACAAACAAACCCATTCATTCAGTGCATATGACAGAAGACAAACGAAATTATAATTAACAATTTCATTCATAATTTGCAAGAAAATACACAAGAGAGCAATATTTTAGAACTAATATTCTCTTTCATTACTGATATTGCTTTGTAAAACTATATTTAAGATCAACATACAGTATAACTTATTCCCTAGATTGGCTTCTGATATATTCATTAATTTATTTATTTACATTCTATTTTCTCCTTGAGCATTGCTTTCACCTAGACCTTTCTTGGACTCAATTTTTTTTGAACTCTGAACTCTAACTTCAACCATGAAATACCCTTTATAAATAGGGGAGAAACAAGCATCCAACTAAGTTACAATTTCATTTCAAAAACCTAATTTCAACTGCTTCCTTGAAAAACTCCCCAGGCAGTTTCATGCAATCATTTGAGAATAGGGGAGGAAAAAAGACAAAACACATGTGTAGGATACCATTAGTCGTTGTTGCCGTGTCCATGTTGAACAAAAAATATTCTATATCATATTAGGCAGAGGACCTCCACATCAACATGGAAGAGTAAAAGACCAACCATGAACATATTGAAATAAATACCTCCTATGCAAAGACCATGGTGTCATCAAAAAAAAAAACAAGGAGAAGACCCTATTTTGAGTCATCAGCATTGGAGAATGCTGAAACACTCCTTGTTCTTGATGAAATTGGAGGAACCATCACCACGCCATCATCATAGCTCCCATATGGCACTAGAGAGAAAAGATACTGGCCATATCTCGAGTCAGTGTTACCTTCAGTATCCAAAAGACTAGTAGAGAACACAACGGGAGAATTTTGTTTTCCCAGGCATACCCTATGACCCTTGTCTTTTTTCCTAGCCTTCTTCACTTACTGAGCCAACTCCTTGCCCTTGAACTTGACCATTTCTTCTGGAATGGTCTTGTTTCTCAAGTTGTAGGTACTCTAGACAATTAATTTCTTCTTGTGACCTCAAGCCCTCCTCTTACCCTTTGAAACCTCAGGGGATGCCTGGTTTTCTTGCTCAATTACAAACATATCCTCATAACACTCAAACACATTAAATTGACTAGACCTCCTAACGGGTTGAATTGGCACACCAATTTTTCCCATCTTTAAAATGAATAGAAGTTGACAATTCAAAAGACTCTGAATCAAAGCTTGCAGGGAAACACACCTACAAACCCAAACAATTACACCCAGTACCAAAAAAGGAATTCCTAAATAGAATAGAGCATGAACAATAGAGAGCCCAATTGAATACTAACTCACCCAAGACAAGAATGTTCACTACTCAACTCAAGGAGAACTAACACCTTCAAAATTCTTCACTAACCCACACCTCTCATTCACTATAGACTGGAAAGATGGTGAAGATGAACAACAAGCAATCTACATTAAATAAACAATTTGGAGCATGCAAAAATTAATGATTCAAGAACTCCTTGTGCGAGAGAGTTGATAACTTAGTAGTTCGACTTTGAATCTAGGCCGTTGATCTTAAAACATTTAAAACTTCATCTATGGCAATCATGAGCATCATTTTTTCAGCCATTAGCAACTTGTTCCTAGAAAACAACGGTGTCAGCTCAAATGTTGCCATGTTTTCCCTTAATCTTGATTAATGATACATGATCTAACAATTAACATGCATCGCCAACTCAATTCATGCTTCTTCACTAATATCGACGAAGTACAGAAGATCAATGTTTTGGAGAGAACAGTCCCTCATATACTTCATTGCTCATTGTTGGCCTCCCCTAGATTTTAGGGTGCAATCAGTGATGAGAGTATTATGGTGATGAAATTTAGTCCACTGGATTGTCTTGTTTTAAAGCCACATCAATGATTCTCCATTCATCTCGCTACTTTCCCTTTTTCTTTTTTACGATGTCCTAAGGATTCTGCCATGTCGCCTCTTTCCAGCAATAGTAGTTACCTATTGCTGATGCATCTGATTCATCATCGACTTCGTCAGTGAGGTAAGCATCCATGCGATGAAATCTTAGCCCTTGGATTTGTGGCTCGTCCTTGATCACGTTCATTTTCCCACTGCACATCGCTAATTAAAACTTCACACCTTGGATCCAATTAGCAATGGGAGATATATCAAAGACGCTAGGTTAAGACACGTACACCTGCATGAAAATCAATGATACAAAAGACATCGCACATAAGATCTTTTCAAATTAACAAAAGAAACCTTTTAGAGAACTCCATCGCTCATCGCTACTTTCGTACTTAATCTTTGGAATGAATCCACGATGAGTGATAAAATACAAAAACAATAGGCCATTGCTCATCGCCAATTCTCCTCATACAGTTTGCAAGAAATTAGCGATGAGAGATTTACATAGTGACATTGTGTATCACGTATCGCTAATATAGAACTTATTACTTAAAAAATATCCGTGATATGCGATGCATGGGAAACCCATCATATTGCTCATCGCTAATTGGAATTTATCATTTCATAATCATATGCAATGAGTGATAAAGATAAGAACATAAGGCCAGAGACCATCGCTTATCGCTATTACAACACTCAAGGTTCAAAAGCCATTAGTGATAGGCGATCCTTCAATCGATACAAAGAACATTGCTCATTGCGCATTGATATCAAGAGCTCCAGTAGTTATTGGTGATGAGTGAAAATAAAGAAATACCGCTTATCGCTTGTCACCAATTTGGAACATACACTCTTGAAGTAATCAATGATGAGCGATAAAGAGAGATGGCCGACGAGACTTAAGTGAAAAATTTTAGGCACATGCTCATAAGTTGTTCTAATGAAGGGGACCCTCTAGGATGATACGATAGAAGGGGATCAAATACTCCTAAGTCATAAAATGCAAAGGATGTAAAGGCCAAAAAGGATCTTTACTTAACCTTATAAAAATTAAGAGACTCAGACCTAGTCATGGGGGATTGGTTACCTGACGACAGTGGATGGAATAAGATGTTTTAATGTGACCGGTGATGGGCAATAGGAATTCAACAGTGAAATAGAAACCCTCAACAGTAAAGAGAAAATAAACTCTAAACCCATAGTTATCAACCAAAATATGACAAGGCTTTGAGATGGAACACAAAAAATTTGCAGGTTCCATTAGTGGCTCTAGTTGGGGACATTTGTTCCTCAGTGAATAGAGCGAGAATCCAAAAACTTAGGTGAAGTAAACCAAGAACATGAAACAAAAACCAAGGACAAAGCAAGAGAACCAAAACCAAACAACATATGTACAATATTTACATAAGTTATAGGGTCAGACCAATCTTAAAATTGGTGTTTACCTTTGTCAAATACCCTATTTTCCACCGTTTGCACCATGCCCAAGCTAGAAACATTATCATGAAGAGTCCACCAGTTGATCATGCTACAACTACGATGTTCAACCATTATAGACATGTGCCTGATATTGCACTTATCTCTCTCATTTATGTCCCTCCATGTGTTGTAACTAGGTGTTAATTGGAATATATGATTAGTGTAGCACTCCACTTGATTCAACTTATCATTATATTTCATCAAATTCTCACTTAATTGGTTTGGAAAAGTGAAAAATTCATAGTCCACTTGATTGATATCAGATTCATTAGGATCAACACCATACCCATCTTGTGCAGTAAACAAAAAATACTGATACATAGGATCCTTTTCAAGCTGGTGTTCATATGCATCAGAACAATATAAATCAATTATGCTGCCCAATGCTTCATTTTCTTGAAAAATCAATTTCTCATAAACCAGGGAACTTTCACTTTTACTTAAAACAAAATGGTTCTTATAAAATGCATCATTTATATCATTCCAGATATCAAAAATGATTTCTATTTTAGGACCAATACCATAATTTGATTCTTCTTCCCATTCATCATCTTTCAATAGGAAACAATTTTTTTCAAAAGATGGATGAACTAACTTAGAATTAATATGATCAGAAGTAGGGTTTTGAATAGTGTTTTCAAATGACATGTCTACTGATTCATGATGGCAATTTGAAAATAGCTCATGTTCTTCTAAGTAGATTTTTTCATTTCCTTCTTCAACAGAACTTTGGTAAAAAAAAACTATGTCTATCTTTGTATCAAGATCTACACATCCTACTTTTGTTTCATGTAAACATTTAGAAACCCAACGCTGCTAACTATTAGTACCCATCCCATCATTAAAATC
Source organism: Sequoia sempervirens (assembly GCA_007258455.2). Classification (NCBI taxonomy): domain Eukaryota; kingdom Viridiplantae; phylum Streptophyta; class Pinopsida; order Cupressales; family Cupressaceae; genus Sequoia; species Sequoia sempervirens. The sequence continues at coordinate 268,563,402 of VDFB02058242.1, forward strand.
AGGTTCCAGAGTTTGAAGATAAGCACTCTTGTCTTCAGATTTAACACCAATTAGATCATTAGAATGTTTCAATTATGAAGAAATTAGAGTACTCTGCAAGAGTCTATCACATGCAACATGTTTATCTTCTGGTAAAGACAAAATTTCATGAGTATTGGCACAATCAAATTCCTTGAGCAATAAAGGTGCCTTCAATTTTTCCTCACACATAGGTTTGTATTCCTTATGAGAGTAATTAAAATTTTCACCTTCATCACCCTAGTTATCAGCCTTTAATAATACATCAATAGTATCTGCAAATATGACAATATCATCATTTTTATTGTTTTGCATACATTCACCTCTAGACATATCCTTATCTATCTTTTGAGTGAATTCTTGATCTTTGTTACTAAGGTTAGCATTCTTGCCATTTTGAAACCTCACTGTTTGTTCATAGTCAAGCCTTGCTTCCTCAACAATTTTGATCCAATCAATTATTTGATCAAAATCATGAGGCTTTAATTCCTTAGGCAAGGTACTAAGCCCTGGCTCATAGATGTCACATAATAAGTCAATGCAAACTGAATTTTTGGGTCTCAGCCTCTTAGGGATTTCTAACAAAAAATCCAGAAACCTTGCAAGTAATTCGTATGGTGATTCCTCTTTACTCCTCTTCATACTAGACAATCTTTGAATTATCAATTCCTAATCATTATTATCTAAACACTTCTGAAAACTATCTTGACTTTGCTCAAGATCAATATGTTGAATGCACAAAATGAGACATCAAGATTACCATTACATTGATCATCCTTTCTTTCCTATTTATTTCATCTTTATAATGTGTATCAGAAGAACAAACACTTGCAGCCATACACCCTTTCATCATTGAGTATTTAATAGTATTTACTATGTCCATAGCAATATAATATGCTTGCTGCAATGTTGTAGGCTCTTTATCCCTTATCAAATAACTCATTTTATTTTCAAAAGCACCTAGATATGTAATTAAACACTCTACATCACTAGGTCTCAAATACTTAGGAATATCATTTACTGCTTTCATGAATATGAGATTAAAAGAAGGAACTAACTCTTCTTCATCTTGTTTGATTTCCCCAAGTCTTCTTCTTATCTTATTGGGACTAATCCTTTGACCAAATTGTTCTATAAATGCTAGCATAAAAGCAACCCATGAAACTATAGAACATCTTGGTAGATATGAGTACCAGTCTCGGGCATCCTCTTTTATTGACTAAGCAAACAACTTCATGACAACATCCTCATGATTTATTTCAAAATCACCCATCACATATATGAATTCATTTAAGTGCTTGGAAGTTGACTCAAATTTTTTCCCTGTAAATATTGGTAATTGTTTCCTAATATCATTAGGAATCTTGTTAGGGAAACCTTTGATAACTCCAAAGCTCAGAGACTTATATCTCTCAATAGAGAACTTCCTTTGAGGGAATTCTAGGGATTGCATAACTGACATATTTGTATTTGATATTTTACTAGAGAATATAGGGGAACAATACATTTCTATTGTATCTTTATTCATTCTTCAATTGTTAACCCTATGGTAAATGCTCAGCTGAAATGTATTTTATGCCTTAACACCTTTAAAAGACATATTACAGAAATAAGCATACTTCTTCCATTCCATTTAGATACTACAGATTTCAACTCAGATGTATGCAAAATAACCTTCACTATTCCATTCCTTAGTGCTTTAACTCACTTAATTAGGAATAAAGTATTTCTTCCACATTTCTAAAATGGTTTTCATACACAATTATTTCTTCTTTCAAGTTAAAACAAGAGAAAATACCTGGATATATTGGCAGATATCACATTGTACCAAGTTCTTTACATAGAGTCGCCACCTCCTTTGCAGAGGATCAAACTTCAACCATATGAAGTCACTTCCACCAGTTGATTTTACTTTAAGATTCCTTGTCCTTCAGTATTTTCACTGGTACCGAGTTCTTCGGAGTCACCACTCATTATCAATGAGAACTTTGTATTAAGAACCTCTATGACTCTATCAAGGTAAACTGATGTATTGTAAATATTTTCCCAAGTAAATCCCTAGTAGAGTCGCCATTTCTATTGGTTATTTTTTTAGAACCAAACTTAATCTCAGTCCTTACCTATGAATCTACCAGAACTCAATTATCAACAAGGTTGAGGATTGGCCAACACTTAAGTGGAGCATTTAGTACCTCTCTTCTCTTCAGGCTCTATGAGACCCAGGAGGGTAATCCTATTTATGCTCATAATGTCTCTACTTGATCAAGAGCACTTCCATACATAGATGTATTCCTCAAGAAACCAACATCATCTAAGGCTTGACAAACCTTTTATGAAATTGCTATTTGTTTCAGGGAATACACTAATACTAAAGGTTGGTGTGGTGTAATTTAAAGTATGTTATGAATTCATTTCCATTTTGAATCTCAGGCCAGATTCATTACTAACTCAGTCAACCACAAGATAAATTGATAGAAAAACCAGTTCCCTATTTGATGAAACAATGGAGTCATACTTTGCAATCAATTAGTAATACAACTATAATTGAACATCAATAATCAGTGGACTATCAACATGCTAATTTGTAGCACCCAACTCTCTGTGTTTGAAAACATTGCTTCCTTACCAAATCCTATATCCTTTTCCCACAAACCAATGATCTCATTTTAGCATTAAATCAACTCATTGAATTGAAGCACAAACAAACCCATTCATTTAGTGCAAATGAAAAAAGAAAAATGAAATTATAATTAACAATTTCATTCATAATTTGCAAGAAAATACACAAGAGAGCAATATTTTAGAACTAATATTCTCTTTCATTACTAATATTGCTTTGTAAAACTATATTTAAGATCATCATACAATATAACTTATTCCCTAGACTGGCTTCTGATATATTCACTAATTTATCTATTTACATTCTATTTTCTCCTTGAGCATAGCTTTCACCTAGACCTTTCTTGGACTCCAAATTTTTTGAACTCTAAACTCTAACTTCAACCATGAAATCCCCTTTATAAATAGGGGAGCAACAAGCATCCGATTGAGTTACAATTTCATTTCAAAAACCTAATTTCAATCGCTTCCTTGAAAAACTCCCTAGGTGGTTTCATGCAATCATTTGAGAATAGGGGAGGACTAAAGACAAAACACGTGTGCATGATACCATTAGTTGTTATCGTCGTGTCCATGTTGAACAAAAAATATTTTGTATCATATTAGCTGGAGGACCTCCACATCAGCATGGAAGAGTAAAAGACCAACCATGGACATATTGAAACAAATACCTCCTATGCAAATACCATGGTGTCATAAAAAACAAAAAAAAGAAGACCCTATTTCGAGTCGTTAGCATCAAAGAATGCTTAACCACTCCTTGTTCTTGATGAAATTGGAGGAACCATCACCACAGACGTCATCATCAGAGCTCCCATATGGCACCAGAGAGAGAAGATACTATCCATGTCCCGAGTCAGTGTCACCTTCAGTATCTGAAGGACTATCAGAGAGCACAATGGGAGAATTATGTTTTTCCAGGCAGGCCCTATGACCCTTGTCTTTTTTCTTGGCCTTCTTCACTGGTTGATCCAACTCCTTGCCCTTAAACTTGACCATTTCTTCGAGAATGGTCCTATTTCTCAAGTTGTAGGTACTTTGGACAATTGCTTTTTTCTTGTGACTTTGAGATCTCCTCTTACCCTTTGAAACCTTAGGGATGCCTAGTTTGCTTGCTTAGTTACAAAAATATCTTCATAACACTCAAACACATTAAGCCGGTTGGACCTCCTAACGGGCTGAATTGGCACACCAGTTTTTCCCATCTCTAAAATGAACAGAAGTTGAAAATTCAAAAGACTCTAAATCAAAGCTTGTAGGGAAATACACCTGCAAACTTAGACAATTGCACCCAGTACCAGAAAATGAATTCCTAAACAGACTAGAGCATGAACAACAGAGAGCCCAATTGAATACTAACTCACCCAGGACAAGAACATTCACTACTCAACTCATGGAGAACTAACACCTTCACACTTCTTCACTAACCCACACCTCTCATTCACTGCAGACTGGAAAGATGGTGAAGACAAACAACGAGCAATCTGCATTAAATAGACAATTTGGAGCATGCAAAAATTAATGATTCAAGAACTCCTGGCATGAGCGAGTTGATAACTTAGTAGTTTGGCTTTGAATCTGGGCCATTGTTCTTAAATCATTTAAAACTTCATCTATGACGATCATGAGCATCATTTTTTCAGCCATTAGCAACTTATTCCTAGAAAACAACGATGCCACCTCAAATGTTGCCACGTTTTCCCTTAATCCTGATTAATGATACACTATCTAACAATTAACATGCATCACCAACTCAATCCGTGCTTCTTCATTAATATCAGCGAAGTATATAAGACCAACGTATTAGAGAGAATGGTTCCTCATATACTTCATCGCTCATCGTTGGCCTCCCCCATATTTTAGGGTACAATCAGCAATGAGAGTATTATCGTGATGAAATTCAGTTTGTTGGATCATCTTGTTTTAAAGCAACATCAATGATTCTCCATTCATCTTGCTATTTTCCTTTTCTCTTTTTTACGATGTCCTCAGGATTTTTCCACATCGCCTCTTTCCAGCAATAGTTGTTACCTATCGCTGATGCATCTCGTTCATCATCGGCTTCATCAACGATGTAAGCATCCTTGTGATGAAATATCAACCCTTGGATTTGTGGTCTGTCCTTGATCACGTTCATTTTCCCATCGCACATCGCTAATTCAAAATTCTCACCTTGGATCCAATTAGCAACATGAGATATATCAAAGAAGCTAGGTTAAGACATGTACACCTGCATGAAAATCAACGATAGAAAAGACATCACAGATAAGATCTTTTCAAATTAGCGAAAGAAACCTTTCAGAGAACTCCATTGCTCATCGCTACTTTGGAACTTAAGCTTTGGAATGAATCCACGATGAGCAATTAAATAAAAAAACAATAGGCCATCACTCATCGCTAATTCTCCTCATACAGTTTGCAAGAAATTAGCGATGAGAGATTTACATAGTGACATTGTGTATTGTGTATCACTAATATAGAACTTATTACTTAAAAAATATCCGCGATACACGATGCACATGAAACCCATCATATTGTTCATTGCTAATTAGAATTTATCATTTCATAATCATCTGTGATGAGTGATGAAGATAAGAACATAAGGCTAGAGACCATCGCTTATCGCTATTACAACACTCAAGGATCAAAAGCCATTAGTGATAGGTGATCCTTCAATCAATACAAAGAACATCGCTCATCTCACATTGATATCAAGAGCTCTAGTAGTTATTCATGATGAGCGAAAAAAAGAAATACCGCTTATCACTTGTCGCCTATTCAGAACATACACTCCTGAAGTAATCGATGTTGAGCGATAAAGATAGAGGGCCAATGGGACTTAAGTGAAAAATTTTAGGCACGTGCTCATAAGTTGTTCTAATGAAGGGGACCCTCTAGGATGAAATGATAGAAAGGGATCAAATGCTCCTAAGTTATAAAATGCAAAGGATGTAAAGGCCAAAAAGGCTCTTTACTTAACCTATTAAAAATTAAGAGACTCAGGTCTAGGCATGGGGGACCGGTTACCCGATGATAGTGGATGGCATAAGATGTTTTAATGTGATTGGTGACAGGCAATAGGAAGTCAATAGTGAAATAGAACCCCTCAACAGTGAAGAGAAAATAAACTCTAACCCCATAGGTATTAGCCAAAATATGACAAGGCTTTGAGATGGAACATCAAAAATTTGCAGGTTCCATCAAACATCATTCTCATAAACTTCATATCCAAGAGGCTTAATCCACACTATTCTTGGTTCAACGATCTCAATTATACACTCATCAATTGAAACAAGGAAAGCAATTTCCTTTGCATATTTCTCTACCAGTTTGTGAGGAATTATTTTCCTTTCATGCATATTCTTTTGAAACACTGTAAAGAATGCATGCAAAGCATCATATTGAGCTTTAAAGTTATGTAAACTGTGCATATAATCAAAGATTTGATTTCCCAAGAATCTACTTTTGTCCCATACAATACCCTTTCTTCCGAGAAGTTCTTTCAAGAAGTAAAACAATAAACACATTACCAAAGTTCCAAACTTAAAGGCATATTTATTTTCCCTAGTTTGCTTCAGATTCTCAAGAAGTTGCTACCAGAGAAACTCACACAAATCAAAGTCCTCCCCATTCACTACCATTTCATGTACAACATAAATAGTAGTAGTCAAAACTAAATTCTCCCTATTTGTGAAGTAAATCTTGTGACCTCTCATCATAGAGGCATATTTCACAGCAAGATTTGTGATATGTTTTGTTGTCAAAGCCCTCTTGTGAAAGGTGGCACCAAGAAGATTCATAACAACCTCATTTTTGACAGATTTAAGAATCGGTACAAGTCTAGTATCACACAACCTTGCAACTTCCTTGATCACCTCCTTGGTCATGAGTCTAGGCATGTCGGTCCATAAAAAATTGTCATGCAACCTACTTAATGCTAACCTTACATACTTAGCATCCACATCATTACTATAGTTAGGAAACCAGTTCCAAATATCAAGCTTTTTCTTCACTGCACCAGGTTAATGTATTCAGGTTTCACCAAGAAATCATCTCTAGTCAGCCCATCAGGCCATAGATATTTAATTTTCTGGTGATTATACTCTTCCAAATTCTCATCTATGTATGCCCTAATATCCTCTATATGTAAAACCCTATATGGAATCTATGAGAAAGCACCATCGGGGTCATTTTCAAATATTTTCATTGGATACTTTTTGAATTTTGGTCTAGGCCTCTCAGTAATATTAACAATGGTCAGGGTAGCCATTTTAACTTTATTTCAAACTAGAATGCTTATGAAATCAATTCTGTTTCAAATCCACGAAGCATAGAAATCCATAAATCCTTTTTATGCTCACAAGGGATCTAGGGTTTAGATATTCTATACCAAATTCACCTTAAAATCTCCTTCAATTTGCTCTGCTTTTTTCAAATGCAAAAATTTGATTAAAATCGACTTAGAAACTCACTTTATATCTTTATGATTTTCTCTAATTTCACATTAAATGATTTAATTTCCATAAAGTTGGTAAACCCTTCATTGATACACTGTAAACCCTAAACTGTTCCTTATTTCTTTATATTTGCATATTTACTTTCGCTTTCTTTTCCAAAAGCTTAAGAACATCATTTTACACCATATATCTTCATGTCACTCCTTGATACCTCATATTTCTAGGAGGTTGTTTGATTTTTTTGTTATTTCTTCCCCTAATACCATGCCTAGGTTTAATTTTCAAGAGAATTATCTACACCAAAGGGAGGTACATATACATTTGATTCATCTTTATTCTCAGGTTCTTGTTTCTTTCTCCAAATCTTCTCCATTTCCTTCTTTACTTTTTTAGGATCAATTTTCTTTATAGACTCATTCCTCTTTCTCGGATTAGTATGCCTTCCATTCTTACTTCTGCAAAATCTTGAAATGTGTCCAAGTTTATTACAACTGTAGCATACTAAACTTTTCTAATCAAATTGATCTCTATTCAATCTTGAACTACACTAGTTAGCCTTATGTCCAAATACATTGCATGTATAATAGTAACCATTGAAATATTGAACCATTCTACCACCATTATATCTATTCGTTATTTGACTTTTGCACTCAATAGCTCCATGTCCAAATTTATTACATGCAAAACATTGTCAGAAGAAGGATCCAACATTCTGATTCATTCTACTTCTAAATTCTATTTCCTTATGTCCAAATTTATTGCATAAAAAATAAATACCATTAAAAGATGGGTACCTTTGATCATTTGGTTGTCTGATAGGGAGTCTTCTAGCATTGCTTCTTTGATTCTTGATTTGTTTTCCATTGCCTTGAGTCTTCTCTTGATTGTCAACCTTGTTAGGGGTTTGATTTTCCTTTGAGATTTCTCCTTCATCAAGTCCCAAACCTCCTTTATCTTTAGATGGTTTCTGTCCTATAATTAGTTCATCAAGCATTATAGTACTTTTTTTGAATTTGTCCTCATGAACTCTTGCTTTTCCCAGATTTGATGTCAAAGTTACTATTTCTTGTTCAAGTCTTGTGAATTCATCAGTCTTGCTTTGTACCATTGCATTCAGATAATCCTCAATTATTTTCTTTTCTTTTCTTCCAATTGTACTTTCAGTCCGGTGATATCTTCATTTGCTTGCTTCAATTGTTCATTGACTTCTCTATGTCTTTCTCTGAATTTTTTGATTTGTTCTCTCAATTTTTTGATGCATTCATTTGCTTCCTCTAGGTTTTCCTTCTAATTTTTCTTTCACCTTCAACTCTATCAAGATCTTCAAGAGCAACTTGGAGTTCTTTATTAGTCATACAATCACTTTCAGCAGTAAGATCTAAAAACTCTTTATCATCCATGTGTTCAATCTCCAAGATCTTCCTCAAGCTGCTAGGCTTCTTAAAAGGAACCAAGATCTGATACCAATTGTTGAACACCCAAAATACTAAGAGGGGAGGGGGTGAATCAGTATTCCTTTAAACCATTTGATCATAATCCATCCAATTAACAAAAGCATATCTAACTACAACAATGAATGAAAAACCATGGTAAGGATTATCTCACAATATATTATAACTAGTTATAAGATATTACAGAGGTTCACTGCTAGGACACACCGTCCAATAGGACTCACAACCACAAAAAGGTAGATACAAAATAAAAATGGCCACACAACTAGGATGTGAACTAATATAAAATACACCTTCCTTGTGTTGAATTCAGTTCCTTTGAAGCTTTGAATGCTGTCTCTATGCACTATATCAAATACAAAACACAAAACATTGCTCTTCTTTATAATCACTCAACATTCATAGATATTTTTTGATATTTAGATCACACAAATAAATTTGCATCTCATCTCTCTCTTACAATCTCAAAAATGTCTTACATATATACTTAATACATCCACATACATCAATTAGGTTGGCCTAATTAGATGTAGCCCAAAATTAAATCAAAATTGCCTTGTCGGCTCCATACTTAAATCAAAAACATCTTCGCATTTAAATTAAACATGCAACACTCAATTTAGGTTAGCATGGATCTGAAATAGATCTTATTAACATTCACAATACATATTTAATCTCCACAACATATATCAAGCATTAGGTCAGCTAAGAATTAGACCTAATCACAAAATATGCTAACTAACCAATTGCCAATGATCCATTTGATCACATAAACATGCGCCACCTGGAATATATGATGTATTGACACTTGTAAGCAATCTCCCAAAATTGTAGTCTGATCCCAATCACTGAAGGAACACAGACCGCATTACTCATACCCATTTACATTGTATAAAGCCAAAACTAAATGTTGAACTACTGCCACTTATAACTTTCAATCTGTACAATTCAAAATAGCTAAAATCTTGAACATAGATACACATAGTATTCAAGAATAAAATATTATCACCTCATAAGTAGATCTTATTACATGAGCAATTGCAGACCAAAATACGAGATTAAGATATCTCCATTTTGTTCATTGGATTAGAGAATCTATCAACAATTAATGTTGGCATCAATGACAACACATTAAAAGGGTTCCTTCTTCATTCTTTCAACAAATTTAAACATGAATATAAATTTATTGAAAAAATTCAAATTTCTATTGAGATATTCATGAGTGTATATGTTAGGATTGAATCATGTTGTGTCATGATTTTGATACTACTTATTATGACAAGTCACAATCCCTGTGTACATGGTTCATCTTGGTGAGGTGGGTGAATAGTGTAATTTTAATAATGTTTCTTTGACTACATGTAGATATTCTTGATGTATTTTATATTTGCATAAAATATAAATTCTTATTAATAGGTTGGCCAAAGTGAGGAAAATAGATAAAAAAAGAACCATACTTACCCTTCTCACTTCACCTCTTGAAGAAATAGAGACTTTATTATGATTATTCAATTTATCAATCATCTTAGTTCATGAGTGGATTTGGATCCCTTGCAATAAACCTTATTAATTATAAGAGTCTATACTCCATGCTGGTGATTTTAATTATAAATATTTCATATATTTTAATACTTGGAGTTTTTTAAATGATCATTTTAAAAACCATAATAACCTTTGCAAAAACAATCGCACAAGCCTTTAGATTTTTTGGTTTCCTACCACATTTAATCATATAGTATCACATATATTTTTACTTAAACAATCTTACCGCTATTGTAAGGTAAATAAAAAATAAAAACCAAAAGCTTTTAAATAGAGTGTTATACAATCCCAAGTCCAAGGTTTTAGGTTGGGGTACCTAGAACCTCAATCTAGATCATACCTTGGTCTTTTAAGAATAAGGCGATCCTTCCTCAAATAAAATACCAACAAGACCCAACTTGTACATATCCAATCGACAAATTATCAAGCTATAATATGTCAAAGTAAAAAGAACTACAAACATCATATGAAATGGAATCTACCTCTAGTCGATCTCTCTAATATGTTCTTCTTGTGAAATCCATTTAGGTGTATCCATATACTCATAATGATTATTTGAAACATGAGAACCTACAATAAATAATAATAAAAATAATCAACAATATCTACACTTATCTTACACCAATAAAAAATAACTTAAATCAAATGTTGACTTTACCAAATTCCTGCCATGAAGTTTTTAATGGATGAACAATTAGTATGAATTTTGATGAACTTAAATCCAACATTAGAAACAAATTTCTTATCAAGTTACCCCTCTAAAACATATACAAGAAACTAAAATAAATTTTTAATAACATAATAATAATGAGAGTTCAAAAATGGGTTATAACAAAATTATTTTACTCTTCTTATGGGCTATTTAGCCTCTTTTTTGGAGTTAATATTTAATACCTAGAAGCTTCTTGAGTTTATTTTGATCAAGTTTGAGTTTACCTTAATTATTTTACTTATATTTATTTCCACAATTTTTATTGATGATTTTACTCTTTTTTTTATTCAAGGGGTAAATGCTTTTGATCGAAGCTATGAACCAGATAGAACCATTCAACAATACCACCCCAACAGGGTTTGAACCTTGGTGGCAAGAACAACAATGCCACCTATAAACCATCACACCATGCCAAGACCGGCATTGATGATTTTACTCTTATTTATCATTGAATTTTTTATTTTTTTTCAATTTAAGAATTCACAATATTTTGTCTGCTAGTTTTTTTTATATTATTGTGCAAGTGTGAGAATGTCATATCTGGTAGGGTCCCTAACATTTTGTACAAGATAATAAATGGTCTAATAAATTTTGTTGTGAGGATGAGGGTTGCAAATGAGACTAGTAAAAGATGGTCATAATCTATTATAACATATTTGTGTGTTCTCTTTTGTACCTTTCACTTGGGGTATAACCCCCTTAAACAAACAAGAGAAAAGTAGTATGAAATATATAGAAGGATTCTTAAGGAGGGCCCTAAGACCATATTTCCTGCTAGTTATATGGAATTTAGTTATTGGATCTATGATTACTTGGCTCTATTATGATACTTACAAATTCTTTATAGGGTCTTAAAAATTATTACTCCTTTTGAAGCTTGGTGTGTCAAGAAACTAATTGCATAGAATTTTTAAGCTTTTAGCTCTCTTGCATGGTTACACATTCCTTAAAAAAGCTCAAGACTTTGGTAACTCAAACCCAACCTTACATATTTTTTAGACATCCTCAAGTTATCAATGGGTATTCTATCTTGAATCTATTGGAACCTAGAAATTTGTATGATGACCTTTTAGTTTGCATGGAAACCTTGCTTTTAGGCCCTGTGGCAATTAGATGGCCTAAAATTTTTGGCATTAAAATCTCAAAAAACATGTCTTTTCTTCAAGATATGGTTGGTAGAAAGTTTAGACAATTCATAGGAGGCATGCAAAACTAGTTTTGTGCTTCCCAAATTAGTTTTGATGCATGTTTTAATGTGTTGGAAATTTTGAGCAAGTCCATAAGGCCTCATAAAAAAATTCAAATTTATTTTTTATGGAAATTTCCCATGTGTTTATATGTTTCCACCAACCTCTAGCTTTAGTTTTATGGTTGATGGGTGAGTTTTAAGGTCAAAACAAAAAATCCTTAAATGGCTTTCCAAAGGGTCCTAGTTACAAGCGAACCCCAAAAAATTGGATTACTATGAAAATTTTGGGATAGGGAGAGGATTAGAGTCAAATATTATAATGACCCTCTACAAAATCTTATGACCCTCAAACATCAAGTGTTACTCCGATGTCAATTTCATCATTTGGCCTATGAAGTAATTAAACTGCAAGTTTCACTATGTTGTTAAATTTACAAAATGTTTTAAATGTGTGTCAAAGGGGGTGAAATAATAGTTTTAAAATGTTGAATACTATCCTCAAAGGTGTTGGTACATAAAAGACATTTTAAGGATTTTTTTAAAAGTTTATTTTAAATTATTAAATAATGTTGTTTAAAGAAGGATACCCCATCACAACAAATTCTTATTGAAGTGGTCACCTAAAGTGTTTCTCATATTCACGTGCTATTATAACATTTTAATCCTTGTATCTTGGCCATCCTTTGACTTTCCACGTGGCTTAATATCACTACATTCAAGTTTAAAATATTTGAAGTCTCCAAAGCTATGATAGGCATGAGAGGTGCAATGGACCTAAATCTCAAGAGACGGGTAGAAGAATGTGGTTTATTTTCATGTGCAAGTTGAAAAAATTGGCTTGGGTGAAGTGGGCGCCCAAATGTAGATTTGTATCTTCATGTGCATAAAATAGAAGGAAACATACATGCTCAGTATATCAATGCCTTTTTTGAGTCTTTTTCTTTGTTAAACCTGCAACAATGTTAATTCTATTTGAAGCATGTTTAGCTGCCCATGATCAACAAAAATTACCTATGCATAAATTAGAATGCCCCAACATTTCTTGAGAACCACTACCTTGATTCTTATTTGTTCTATGATGTTGTGGATGGTGGTAGGGATCCTACATCTAATAGTTTGGATTTAAATGCAATTTTTGGGTCTAATTTTGGAAATCTTGCTGATGAACAAAGTCTATCTAGAAAGATATCTTATATTGGAGAGCAAGACAATGTTAAGCATGCTAAAATTTTAGGAGGAAAGATTTGAAGATGAAACAAAAATGAGACTCTCATGACAAGTTTGTTGAAGACACAAAGGATTAAACTATAGGAAATATAAGTGGTAGAGGCATGTCATGAGCCTTTCAAGAAGTTTAGAATTGTAGAGCATTGAAAAGATAAGGATGATAAGATTATAATATTAGTGCTATAAGTTGAAAACAATTTGGATAATGAGTTTCTTTTAAAAATCAAGGAGATCTCCAAACATGTGACTATAAGCTAAGATTTTATTAGATTAAGAGAGTAAAGAGATTAACTTCTCTTTGGAAAAATGATCTCAATGAAATACTTGCATGTAATGGTTCATAAAAAAAAGAATTGTAGAACTCCCAAGCTGTAAAGGAAAATTGGTTGCATGTGATATGTTTGAAAAAATGCTTGAATTAAATATAGACAAAACAAGCAGTTCTAGAGCGTAAAAAGCTTAGTTAAAAGTACGTTTTATATGTTAGTAAATAGGTAAAGGGTTGAGGGTAAATTTTCACTTATAGAGTGGAATTGCAGCTTGGGAAAGGGTTTTTACATAGGTAAATGCTTTGCACAAGATTACAAATAATGCTCAAAATAAATTTAGTTGGCAAAAGCTTGAGGGAAAATGAAAGGGAAAATTAAAAGATTCCATGGAATATTCATTTATGCCAGTTAGTTGTAGATCATAGGAGCTAGAGTGTGCCAGGTGTCAACTGAGTAGAAAATCTAAGTTTTCTCCTTTCCTTTAAAATATAAATTCTTAGTCATTGGCGAGAGTAAGAAGTTCTAGGTGTAGGAAGGAACAAAAGGAAAGTCTGTAAATAGGAAACACAAAAAGGGATGAGATTTTTGTATGCCATAGATGAAGGTCCATATCTTAAGTCACTAATGATAGTATTTTTTGTATTAAGACATGTGCAACTATGAAAATCACACTGCATTGTGGTTGTCTCTATTTTGGATCGTTTCGCTGGATGAAATAATCAATGGTTATTGAATTTTCCCTGCACATTTTCTACAATGAACTATTTTATATGATTTCTTTCTTTTCAAGGGATAAAATAAATGATTTTATGAAAATAGTGGGAGTGTTATATTTCTAAATGGATTATTAAGTATGATTGTGTTGTAGGATTTTCAAGTCATATTATCATAAGGCGATAATATATTGGCTGGCCATCAAGATATATTTAAAGTACTATGGTATAAAATGCAAGACATACAACTCTATATCCCTTGATAGGCACTGGTCTTATTATGTGCCTTTTCTCATTCTTAGAAACTACTTTCAAACTTAAAAATCCAAAACCAAGCCATTTATTAATTTATTAGTAATTATATACTTCATAAGAAGGTTTCAAGGATAAAAAGAAATGAGTTGGTAATTGTTGACGCCAAAATTTGACGAGGTAACAGTGTCTTATGGGAAACTCAGTTTATGGGGGACCTTTTGCGCTAAACTGAGTGACCTCTGGATTTTTAGAGAAGCGAACTTCTTCTATAATGGGGGGATGGAAAGGGAAAAGGAAACAGATATAATAAAATAAAGTCTAACCTAAGGCGATGCACAAAGACTTAATGATAGGCATGATAAATCATAGATCTAAGGGCCTGAATGGTGTTGTAGTGTTCTTGAACATCATAAACTTAAGATTATAGCATAGACAATCCATTCATTGACATAAAATAATATTGCACACATTCCTACTGCCAAGAAGAGTCATTAGACATGGTCTAGGTCAACAAACTTGCATTCAACATATATAGAAGTTCTCAAATGAGATGTCCAGACAATAAAAAGCATAGTTTACAGTTTGATCAAATAGCATGAAAAACAGAAAGGCCGAACAATTGGCACAATCTGAGAGTTTTGCAATAAAAATAAAACAACAATAAAGGCCTGCGTCTTTTACTAAAACCAACATTTTTCTTCAAATTCTGAACCCTTTTCTCATAACAGAGAAAAGTATATATACTAGGAAAAATTCCCACAACTTCAGAGAGCAGCAACAAAAAATATTTTGCAATCCCCCGACAATGATGCAAGAATCGAAATATTCCAAAAGCCGTTGCAACAGAATCAATCCAGAACCAAGCATCTAGTCACTCCAGGCATAGGTGCATCCTTTGCAAATGATGGCGGTGGTCCCAACTAGGCCCGATCAGAAAACTATCACCATTTTGTGTGAATGATTGACACGTAGTGGCCAATAGCATTATTCAGTTCATCTAGTCTATCGCCTGAATATGAGATCCACTGGCTAGGCACATGGCAGCCTTTTGCTGCCCGTATGAACCCTTTTTTGTTGTTGTTGAGGACCTGCGTTAACGCTACACATGTAAAATGGGCCAAGCACTTCATAAACAATAGAGGGAACGATTACCAGCCGGGCGCAAAAGAGACGCGTGGCAGCATTTCGCTACTCGCGTTTGCTACTTCATCTCTGCCCTGAAAAATTTGCGAATGGCAAACACGTAGCAAGTGTACACCGTAGATAGAAACCATGGGGCCCACCAAATTTCTTTTAGGAATGAGGGCTTTGTGGTAGCCTTTCAGAGCCCGATGAGGCAGCAAGAAAGCAGGATCAAAAGAATCCCGTAGCTGCAACACGTGGAAGCATAGCGTAGCTTTCTGGGATGCGAAAGGAATGCTGAGACTCGGAGTTGCGAGGAGTAGACACGTGGAGCGGGAGAGCATAACCTAGATAAAAGGCCGAGTTGACCTTGCGATGCACGGGTCAACGCATAGAGGAAAAATACACCTGAAGGGAGCTAGTTAAGTATTTATTAACAGCTTTTGGCGACTATCAGGGGCGTTTCGACTAAGGAATGAAGAACCCAAAATTTCTTTGGTTTTCAGGCCAAAGTGCCATTTCATTTAGAAAATGGAGTCAGAGATTGGAAAGAGCCGTCTGTAGAGGTAACCATTCATCCTCAGATGGATTCACCATGTTGCGCAAATTCTCCTGCGCTCCACTTAGATCAATAGTTTCTTTGTGAGGCAGTGCATTGGGTAAACTGACCCCTGCTTTACAATGAAATAGTAGCTATGCAAGCAGATGAATTACTCCCTCAATGTCGGTCGCCATGGGAGGATGACTGAAATCCTTGAAATCCTTCAGATCATTTTCCTTCTCTTCTATCTTTTCCGTAATTTGCTCGGCCGTAGCAATAGAGCCATCTTCAAGGAACGGGGATGGAAAATCCATCCTGCTTAACTTGGAGAAACTCCCTTGTATGTTGTCCAGTGTCTTACTTAGAATAGCCGCGACTGCTTTAGTGTGCTGAAAGGTGGAGTGGCAATGGATAAACTTATTTTCCATTTGAGCAGCAACATCTCGATCTTCAATACCCACTCTAGAAAGGTTTTCATCAGAGACCGAGTATAGCTCGGTGAGCAGATCTTTTGCTTCCAGAACCTTCTCCAAGATGAATCGTGGGAACTACTCAATCGTATCATGAGCCTCCTGGCTCAACTTTGATGCCTTGGCGATGAATCGAATGGTAGGCTATAGTGTTAGGCAAAAGGCTTTAATCTTTTCTCAGTGAGAGATGTATAACTGCCTAACCAACAAAATGATGTTTGGCTGTGTAGGGGGAGATAGGAGAGAGCTTTTAAGAGAAGCAATCTCTGCGTCTCTTGAAATAATGGCCTCAGCCAATTCTTCCTTTTTCTTTTTCTCGGACGCTAGCTGTTCCGCAAAGCTTCTCATTTCTTTATTCCAATTCTCCTTGGCTCGGGAGTGATTTGCTAAGTGTGTGTCCAGAGAAGACTTTGTCTCTTGGAGTTCTTCTATTTGAGCTTTTAGGCCCTTAAATTCAACCTCTTTTTCTTGTATTTTCTGCTCATATTGAGCCTGTTGGTGCTCCAAAGCTTCTTTCCTCTGCGCCATTCCTTGACTATACTCAAGGCGAAGTCACTCCAGTTCTTCATTCTTTAGTCACAGATTCTGTTCCGTCTCCTGATTCTTAGACTGTAGCTCTTTTTATCATGGCAGGGTTAGTAGCCTGAGTCATCGCAAGTTCACCCTGAAGTTTGTTCCTCTCATCTTCTGCTTCCAGCACCCTTTCTATCATACGGGCAACATCAGCCTCCAGGGATTTCTCTTTTTTCTCCAAAAAACTAACCCTTTCTCTTGCTGCTTTAAGCTGCTCATCTTTTTCTTTAGCTTGTGGCCAGTTTTAAGGAAGTCGGAAGTGACTACCCGTTGCATTTCCTCCATGATTTCAACCTTATCGTGCGATCGGGCCACCTTCATGTCGAGCCCTACCACATATATCTCATAGTCTTCCGGGTGCATTTCCCCCTGAGGCTTGGTTACCCTCGGGTACATGGTTGCAAACTTCAATTCCTGTTGGGTCTCATCATAAAGAGTGTATTTTTGGCTCAATAGAAGCACTGTCATCTTTTGCCCTGCGCTTTCGCATTCTACTTGCGTGTGCCTCCTTTCCACAATCAATCTGTGCTATAAATTCGGTTGGCGATGAAACTAGTCCACCTGTGAAAGGAGCACCAAAAGGCAGGGCATAGGGATAGGTAACTCTCATAGGCATGGGCATTTGTTTCTTCTGGAGAGTGATAGTTTGTGGGGAGAAGTGGGGCACGTTCCAAAGTTTGGTTTGAGGCCCAATAGAAGGGCTAGTCACTTGCAATGACTGAATTGGTGAATCAGTTGTAGGACTCATAGGCTGGGATGGTGGAGGAGTTGTGAATGTGGTGTCAACCTATTGTGATGGAAGAGATTTGTAGTAATAGTGGAAAAAGAAGGGGCACTTGCAGGGGGTATGTTTTCGGAAAGCGAAGAAAGGAGAGTCTGAGCGGTAGCAGCGGGTGTAAGGGTTCGCGGAGGAGTAAGGACGAGTGGAGCGGTTTGCAAAAATTGTGTGAAACCTCCCGAATATGTTGGATTCAAAGTGAAAGGCAGAGGGCCAATACTCATGGTAGGGATCGCTAGTGAGGTAGGGGTAGATACCAAGGAATGAGAAGCAAGGGAAGAAGGAGAAAATTTTACCTATTGACTGGTCGATGGCGGCTCCATAATCGTCAGTGACTCCTCCTCAGCCTCAGGCTCTTGGCTAGCTGCAAACACTTTTCTTTTGGCGGGTTCTTGCAAACCTTCTCTGATAATGCTCTCCGTGCGATGCCGTTTCGTAGGTGGGGTCTCCCGAGCTTCAGAAGCTATTGCTGTTTGCTGTAGTGATAACCTAGCTGGCTTAGCGGACCAAGTGATTGTACGCGAGGCCCTTGATATATTAAAGCACACATTCGTGGCCACATAGGCTGGCTGTCCGGGGCCTTTCTCCTTCGGCGCAGAGGAGGCCGATGTCGCCGCTTCCTCTTCCTACTCTTCAGACTCTTCCCCCGGGTCTCCACTCTTATTAATACTAGAGCTCGGGTTGGGGTGGCCCACATTCCACCATCTTTCAAATTCCTTGTCATCCTTCAAACTGTCGTAAGGGGCATCCAATTGCCCTGTTTCTTGGCGATATTTCTAGAAAGCCTCTATTTTTTCAGCAGCCCACTCCTCATCCTTCTTCAACTTATTCTACATGGTGCGCTCTATGTGGACATTATCTTTGGCCACCACCCCAACAAAGTAGAACTTGTGCCATGGCCCTCTAGTATCTTGCATAGGAATACGTGCCAATTCAACAAAAATTTCATCCTTGTTTGCCTGAGGGTTATGCCGCTTCTCCCAGTAAGGTTAGGGAACATGTGTAACTTTCATATGTAGCTCCGAAAAGTCATTGAAAGGGTTGTATTCCCACTTATCATTTACCAGCACCAACCCTAAATAAGCTAGTTTATCCTCCAATAACTGGTCCGATTATTTCTTAATCAAAGTTACTAACTTGAAATTCTTCAGACAAGAGAAGAATCCCTTTTTCTTGACACTTTTGATGTTGCAAATGGTAAAATCAATGATACACACCTGCCGATACATTTCCAGTGTGAGCACCCTATCTGTGACACAAGCTGGGAGCAGGAAAGGTTGACCAGTGAAGCTAGACATCTAGAGAATTGTGAAATCTGTTCCTAAGAACCAGTCACAGGCGAGAGTGAAACTCTGCATATATCCGGTCTGCTCCTTGTCGAGCTGAATTATATCACCTTTTTTGATTAAATCATGCAAGACCGGAGTTATGAAATAGTCCGAAAATGCATAATAATCATATGATACAGAAAGAAAAGGCGTCCATGTAGACACTGGCTTCCTCTTACCTCGCTCATAAAAAATTGATAATTGAAAATATCGGGTGAAGAAATCAGGGTTTTGATGCAAAAACATGTGAACTAGGAAAGAAAGAAATCTAAACTTTGCCTCCGCCGGGTAATTCTTTATTTTACGTATCATTTTCTCTACCATGAACTCAACAAAATCATACCAGAAGGTATCATGCTGCTTGTGAAATTGGAATGCTGGTCCCAATTGAAAAGTTTCCACCATCTCATCGGAGTCTCGACTGCACACAAAAGCTAGCATGGACATGGCATCCTATAAATCCTCTGTAACGCACCGTGTGGAAATGGAATATTTGGCAGTTTAGAAGTTGGGATTCCTTTTTTACTAGTCTCCTCCAACAAGAACTCCGAGTTCTTTTTCATCGCCCTCCATGTTTTCTCTCCTTTTCTAGGGTAAAAGGACTCAATGTTCTCTCTTCTTTTACTTGGGTCTGGGATGCATAACATATGCCAGATGGCTTGTAGGGTGATGTGAACCCTTAAGTTTTGGCCCTCGATGTAGTGGGTGTTAGGGTTATAATGCTAGATGGCAGTGTCAACTACCTCTGGGCAGTAGTGCACCAATGGGACCATGTATTGTGGAAGACCACTGTACCAAATTTTCTTTGCTGTAGATTTGTCTGCCTTTGGTGCCGTCAACCTTGCACATGCTGCTTCTCTTAAGGACTTAGTATTTTTTGCGAGCTATGGATCATAGATATTATCCCATTTCTCTTCAACCCTTTTCTTGTTTCTACAATCCTTGGGCCTTTCCAGCTCTTCTGTATATGCCCTCTTTGGCTTGCTTGGTATACCAGGTGTAGCATACGCCAAATCCTTCCAGACATATACACCCTTTGATGACCGTATGGCTATAAACAACTCTTGGCTAATTTCCTCTTGCATTGGCTAAGATGAACTCTCTGACATCACTCTTTGGATGAAGACCTCTGCGAATTCTGGACTCTACAATTTTTCTCGGCTCTGGATACGCAAAAGAAGAACAACTCTACACCCTTAACTTTGGTGTTTGTGAAAAGAATTTGAATTATTAAGCCTTATCATGCAACATTTGGCTATCTTTCCTCAAGGTGGTAGATGAAAGCATGCCTTTTGCATTTAATTCAGCATGTACCGTTAATTTTGCAATTCGTGCAAAATAAACTACTTGCCATTTTGAGGCGGCAGGAGTTCATTATTGTGTTTGGCAACCATGTGATATGCTGTGATTCCCTTGGAACTTGAGCCAACAATTTGCTTTCTAACCTTGCGTTAGTATGCGCTGGTAATTAATATCCTGGCTAGAATGATTACGCCAAAGCAAATGATCACGACCTGAAAAGATATGAATATTGCTTTGGGCTCTGGGAAACGCTTGTGAGATGACACAATAGCCTATGACCGTGTGGCTTACTATCGATGAGTGCCACCTTTTTAAAGTTAATTAATCAACTCCTATTAATCTAGCATGCATTGAGCCGTACCTCCGCAGATGCAACTGGTCCGAAAATGTGAGCAAACGTAGGCACGCCTTTCAAGTTGGCAACTAGCTATCATCACATTTTCTCAAAATGGATTAGCATGTGTCTTGTCATTTTTTCTATAAATAGGCCGGTAAGTAGTGAGGAAATCATACTTAGCATTTGAGCAGTGATAGGTTGTTAGCAGAGTTTTAAGCAAGTTTTCTCATAGGTTAGGTGATAGGTAAATTTTAGTATTGGCTAAAAAGCATAGGCATAGTGTCAGAATTATGGATTCTCCTATTCGTCTAACCTCTTATAAGTCGCAGACAGTGTTTCTAGGGGAGGTTTCTACTAGGCGGTTGAAAAGGATGACCAAGAATAAGCATTCCCTGGTCTTGGTAGCCATAAAGTGGGTTTTGGGTAAAGAATGCATAGAATATGAGGACAAGTATCGGGTGAATACTGATATATGTTCCCACTTCGTAGCGTCTATGTTAGACATTAACATCCCCAGGCCTCTCATCCTGAAGCTGGTCAAAGAAAATTTTCCCAAAAAGTACCCGAATGGCCTTGGTGAAGTTGTTGCTCACGCCGCAATTTGGGGTAGGTCTGTTGTCAGCTAGCGACCTCCGTCGCTACATTGAGGAAGAAGCGGTAGTTGTATGGCTGTCATTTCTCAGTGGATTCCATCTTTAGACACGTGACGAGCATTGGCAGAGGGTTACCTAGGCCTTGCACTTCCTGTTTTGCAGTTACAATGTGATACCGTTCTACGACGTAGATTGGTATATAGACTTCAAGAACCTGGTATTTCCCTTGCCAATGGTGGTTGTGCCGAATGATGTTGCTTCTGCTGTCGAAGAACCTGCTGACGAGGAAGAGGTAGACGCTGCCATTGATGCATCAATTGCTGCCTCTCGTGCCCTTGGATGAAAACCCCTCTCTATTAAAAAAAATGCCTCCCTATTTTCTCTATTTCCTACTGTTGCCTAGACCATCTACCCTATAGTGTGTATATAAGCTTGAAAAAAGGCTATCATTTTGCATATATAAAAGAATAGCTCGAATACTTGTATATTTTTTGGATTATGGATTCCCCAGCCATTTTAAAATGTAAAAACCGAAGAATATATATAAATAGATATATATCTTTTAAAAAATCCATGTCTCTTTCATTCATTCTGCATTATAGTTTTATGGGATTTTATAGCATATGCATTATTTCTCTGCACATGGGTGTGTTTTATGTAAAGCAATCTTGCTATTCCATCCTTCGTAATAATGGGTTAATTCCGCAGAAGCACAAACCCATTTAAAAAAAGACCGGCCAAAGAAAGGGAAATAAAATAAAAGCACTATTCACATATGTACAAAAATAGAACTCAACACCTAATGGAACAGCTTAAGATGAATCCCATTAACCGGGATTCCTAAGGATTCCTATTCCATATTTTCTAACTCGAAAGCGTTATGTTCTTTGCACTGAATGATTTTAAAGGGACCCTCCCATAGGCTATCAAATTTACCATGCTGACTTGACTTAGAACCCTTTTATCATATTTCAGTACTAAGTCTCCACACTTTAGGCCTTGGTCAGAAGCCTTCTTGTCAAACCATCGCTTGACCACTTGTTGACGATTTGTCATGGCTATTAGGGAATTCTCCCTTTTTTCCTGCACTTCTAACAGTTTGGCAAGCTGAACCTCCATGGTGCCATTTTGTTCTATCTCAAGGGATTTCAACAATTGGAGTGCCGAAATCTCGATATATATAGGTAACAATGCCTCTTTCTCGTATACCAACTCATAAGGTGAAGTCTTAAGGACTTGCTTAGGGGTTATGCAGTTTTCCCAGAGTGTTGCTCAGAGATTTTCATTGCATTCCCTCTGGTGTTCCGAACCAATCCTTTTAAGGAGTTGGACTAGGCTCTTGTTTGTTGACTCCACTAGGCCGTTTCCCTGCGGGTAATAATTTGATGATGTCTTGAGGAATATGCCATTCATTAATGTGAAGCGACATACCTTTGTGCCTAGGAAAACTCTAGAATTATTAGAAATGATAGTCTTCGGAGGACCGAACCTTGTTACCAACTCTTCGAGGAAATCTACAATCTCCATTTCTGTTGCGCTTTGAAGCGGAACGACCTCCGTCCATCTTGTGAAGTAATCCGTGGCTGTCAAAATCCACTTGTGTTTGGAACTAGAAGCTGGGTTAATCATCCCGATGAAGTCCAGGCCCTATTGCACAAACAGTTCATCCGCCACTATGGGTTTGAGAGGAATTGCAAAATTCCTCCTTCTGTTAGTAAAGAACTGGCATTTTTTGCAAGATTTTACCAAAGAGTGGGAGTCATTAAACAGTGTAGGCCAATAGTAATTGACATGCATGATTTTAATGGCGGTGGTATTAGCAGAGAAGTGTCTGCCCTCAACGCTATTGTGGAATGCGTCAAGGATCCTCTTTGCTTGCTCTAAAGTAATGCATCACAGGAGAACACTATTGAAATTCCTTTTGAAAAGGACTCCCTCTACTAGCATATATCCACAATTTTATAGCCGGTAATATCTCCTTTTTTGTGATGAGAGACCCGGTGGATACTTTCTGGTTTGCATGAACCTCATTCTATCAGTTAGCCAACAACCCTCCGATTCTGGTTCATTTATCAAGATGAGCTCCGGTTGCTCCTCTACGGAAAGTATCTCCTCGTTCTGTGCCATGTATTCACACAGTCCTCTTTCTCTAATAGTTTTAGTAGGTTTGACCTCAATGTCATATTCCAAGATCTTGGTGATCCAATTAGCTCTTTTTTTTGTGATCTCCCCTTTCATGATATATTCGTGCACACTGGAATGTGCGACATACACAAGGACCTTGTTGCAGGAAATTAGATGGCGGAACTTTTTAAGTCCCTTCACTATTGCAAAGGCCTGACTTTCAATGAAATTATAATTTTCCTCATATTCCTTTAGGGTCCGGGAGTAGAACGCTACTGGATGTTCCCCCTTTTCTTCATCATCTTTTTGGGTTAGGATAGTAGCGATACTGGACTTGCCACTAAATGCATACATTATAAAATCCTTAGATTGATCTGGATTAACTAGTACCAGAGTTGTGGAAATAGCTTCCTTGACTTTTTCAAAGGTTTCTCGAGCTGTGGTCATCCACTTGAATGTATGATCCTTCTTCAGCATCAGGGTGATCGGCTTAATTATTCCCGCAAAGTTGGAAATAAACTTGCTAACAAAATTTACTTTTCCTAGGAAAGACTGAAGACCTTTCTTATTCACCGAAAGGGGAAGTTCCTTGATAGTTTTCACTCGTTTGAGGTCAATTGAAACCCCTTCCTTAGATACAACATGTCCTAACAGCTTGCCTTGCGGTACTCCAAATACGCACTTCTTCAGATTTAGGGAAACTCCGAACTCCTGGCACTTTTGAAAAAGTAATTCTAAGTGATCAAAATGATCATTCTTAGATTTAGAAAACACAATAAGATCATCCAAATAAATTAGAATAAACTTATTGATTAGTTCACTGAATGTGATGTCCATTGCCCGCTGGAATGTTGCCCCTGCATTGGATAAACCAAAAAGAATTTTAGCATATGCAAATGTTCCCCACTTTGTGGTGAACGTAGTCTTGTGTTGATCCTCTTCCTTAACTCGGATCTGATTGTAGCTGGAGAAACCATCCAACAGAGAAAACATTTCAGATCCTGCAACCATTTGTAATATTGACTCCATAGAAGGCAGCAGATAGTGGTTCTTTAGAGATGCTCTATTTAGGTCTCAAAAGTCCACACACAAATGGATATGTCCATTCTTCTTTTGGACTGGGACCAGATTAGATACCCAAGTACTATGCTTGATTGGGAAGACAATGCACAACTCAATGAGCTTAGTTAGCTCTTGCGCCATTAGCGCTTCAATTTTAGGGTTGACTAGCCTCTGTTTCTGTCGGATAGGTTTTGCACCTTCTGTTAGCTCAATAGTGTGCTGAATGATATCAGGATCATACCCCTCTAGATCATCATAGGACTAGGCCACTACTCCATACTTTTCGCAGAGACTGATGAGTCTTTCTTTATCATGGTGCGAGACATTTTTCCAGACTCGAAGATTCTTGCCATTTGCGAACCGAAGGTTCACATAATAACTTGTGTTTGCTACGAACTTCTGTTTATCATTTCAGGCATCATCACAATTGAATTTTTTTTTGAGAGTAACCAATCCTTTCAGAAGCTTGTTAGATTTGAGCTAAATAATTTGTCCTTCATAGCTTCGACAATCTTTGGTTGAAGTTGACCGACGAACTCCCCTGAGTGCTGGATAAACGAGGGGATGTGTTCATCACTTTCAAAAACTTTCCAACTTTGATCATTGTCAAGGATCGCCAGTCAGACTAGTACTCTTACTGCATGTTCGTTATGTATGAAGTCAGATGCAGGATCAAACTGACCACCAATCATGGCCATGCGATTTGCATCGCTATTTTGTCCCCGGGGAATAGTTTGGATATTGAAAGCTTCAAAACCATTAATCAGGTCCCAGACTCGATGCCGATAGGATCTCATGTGGACATTCCTTTCCACGGAAGTCCCTTGGACTTGGTTGACTACTAGTTTGGAATCTCTGAACACCATTAATTGCTTAATGCCCATTCGTTCTGAGAGGCTTAAACCTTGAACTAATCCTTCATATTCAACCTCATTGTTTGAACAGGTGAAATGAAAATGGAAAGACCTTAACAATTTTTCATTTTGTGGGGATATTAGATATATCCCTCCTCCAACACCCACTTTTCTTCTTGCTCCATCAAAGTATAGTGTCCAAAGCTCATTTGCTTGGCTACCCTTAGACTCTTTGGCGATCTTCAGAAGCACTTAGTCTTCATCATAAATTACATAGGTGCCCAATCTTGTAGCATGATAATTTCCAAAAGGATCATTTTCCATGTGTTCACTCAAAAGAGCATCTTCTTTGTCATTTCGGTCTTCGCTCACCTTTTATTCCTCCAGTAATTCAATGCAATACATTTCTTGCTTGGTGATAGAGGTATGCGCGACTTCAAAATTGATCAAGGCTTCATCCGCTACATGTTCATAATGCAAAGACTTTGATTCTATCTTCATCTTTGTGCCATGCTTGGTTCTGAGTATCATATGTGACCAATCCAAGGACAAGTAACTGCCCACCTTTGAAGTAAATTCTTGGGATAGACAGAGACCAAACATAGGAGGAACATCTATGATCATAGTGTCTTGCGGCACCGTGATACTAGGGAAAGCAAATAGAGTTAAAGGAAGTGCTTTGATGACACCAACGGTCTCAACTTTGTTCCCATCAAGCTGCATTACCCCTCTTTTCATAGGTTTGTAGCTGAGTCCTAAAGCTTCAGCTATCTGTTTAGGCATAACCGTGGTACTAGCGCCAAAATCAATCATAACATTGTGCAATAACTTCTTTCCTATGATGAGAGTCAAGAAGGGTTGGGGTTTTAACTTATCCCTAACCTCAACAGGGGATTCCTTTGTATTGTTTGTAAAGACTTTAGCTGGCGGTATTTGATTAACAACCTCTGCACTTGCAAACAACTCTGTTGGTGCCGGGTTGACCCCTTCTTGAAGCGCCTTTTGTAATAGCGTCTTTTGCTCTGGGATAGCTAGAATGTCCCATAGAGACACATTAGCGGATGATTTCTTCAATTGTTCTACCACATTAAAAGGTGACAAGCTTGGAGGTTTCTGCTCCTTGGTTCTTGCTATAATAATTTCCTTCCATGGTTGGGATGGTAGCGGAGTGATAGAAGTACCAGGAATATGATCAAAAACACCTTCGAGTTGCGGGCTGGCTGGATGTGAAATAATTGAATCACTGGTAAATCTCCTCTTTGAGCGCGTGGTATAATCAAACTACACTTGTGGTATTTTGGATATGAACGCGTCATTAGCAAACACTGTTTCTTCTTCCTCCATCTAGGAGAAAAGCACGTGATCAGGAGCAATATCTGATTGTTGTTCTAAAGACATTCCTTGCATTTGTGCGGCAAGAACCGCACTCTCCATTTGTGGTGAGGCATATATATAACCTCCATGTTCTGTTGCCGTGCCTTGGATGCGTTGCTCCGCCACCTTTTGTTGTAAGTTGCCACACAGATAGTTCCGGGGCATATGCGCATCACTGCAAGGGAAGCACCACGGATTGATATCATCAGTAAGGCTATTTTTCCCTACGGTTAATTCCCTACTCGAGCTTGGCGATGTGCTCATCAGCGGAGTAGGCACTGACACCATTTGATTTGCGGTCAGAGCTGGTGAATTTGTGCGAGGCATGCCTTGGTACTGATTCTGCTGATAAAGGGACCGCCCACCTTGATATTTTTGATATGCAGGCTTTAGAGGTGTTGATTGGTTCCGCTTAAGAGTGGTTATATCATTTTCCATGGTTCGCAACATCTCTTTGAGGTCGCTCATTTCATCCTTGGAAGAACCTAATGTAGAGGCTACATTTTGTTGGGCGGCTGCATATGTGTACATTGATTGGGCAGTTGCAGGCGTGCTAGTTGACGTAACCTCTTGCGCGGGGATTGATATTTCAGGAAATATTGACATAATAGGTCGAGGAGGTAATTTTCTGCAATCTATTAAATGATTCTCAACTTTGATAGCGACACTATAAGCATTTGGTAGAGTAGCTCCTCCTAAAGACTTGATCATGACAGAAATATCGGAATTGATGGACTTTAGATAAAATATGAACGCCAACTCAGGAGTTGGGCGTATAGCAACAGGAATCCTCTGCCAATTTGTGTGAAATCAGACATTAAAGTCTGTCAGAGCCTCCTGGGGGGCTCGTTTTATGACTAATAGTTGATAATACAGTGAAGATCGATCTCCGTCATTGGAGAACCTCTCATAGAACGAATCTCCGAGCTCATCCTAGGTGTGAATAGTATTAGGTGACAATGTTTGGTACCAATCCAGTGCTTTGCCTTTAAAAGATGCGGTGAGAAGCCTCAAAGCTACATTCTGCGCTGTAATCTCATGTACCAGACACACATCCGCCACATCTTGCAAATGTTCTGCTAGTGTTCTTGAGCCATCTCCGATAAATTTGGGTATAGCTTTCATGGCTGAAACCAGGATAGCGCCCTAGACAACGGGTGCTACTGGGGCTACTAGGGGACTTCCGGCGTCCCATGCCATGTAATTTTTGTTGGCAGCCGACAACATGGTGAGAGGAATGGGTGGCAGGAATGGAACGTTTACCAACTGATTTGCGACTCACACTGTTCCTAGTGGGGGTACTATTAAACTAGGGTTGCCTGCGGTTTGGGATCTAGTTACAGGCTGATGGCTCATACACCCTTCTAAAATGCAATTTCATTAAAGCTCAGTCCCACCGGGTGTGCCAGAAAAAGAAACAAATTGTTGACGCCAAAATTTGATGAGGTAACAGTGTCTTATGGGAAACTCAGTTTATGGGGGACCTTTTGCGCTAAACTGAGTGACCTCTGAATTTTTAGAGAAGTCGACTTCTTCTATAATGGGGGGTGGAAAGGGAAAATGAAGCAAATATAATAAAATAAAGTCTAACCTAAGGCGATGCACCAAGACTTAATGATAGGCACGATAAATCATAGATCTAAGGGGCTGAATGGTGTTGTAGTGTTCCAGAACATCATAAACTTAAGATTATAGCATAGACAATCCATTCATTGACATAAAATAATATTGCACACATTCCTACTGCCAAGAAGAGTCATTAGACATGGTCTAGGTCAACAAAATTGCATTCAACATATATAGAAGTTCTCAAATGAGATGTCCAGACAATAAAAAACACAGTTTACAGTTTGATCAAATAGCATGAAAAACAGAAAGGCCGAACAGTTGGCACAATCTGAGAGTTTTGCAATAAAAATAAAACAACAATAAAGGCCTGGCGTCTTTTACTAAAACCAACATTTTTCTTCAAATTCTGAACCCTTTTCTCATAACAGAGAAAAGTATATATAGCAGGAAAACTTCCCATCGCTTCAGAGAGTAGCAACAGAAAAGATTTCGCAATCCCCCGACAATGATGTAAGAATTAGAATATTCCCAAAGCCATTGCAACATAATCAATCTGGAACCAAGAATTCGGTCACTCCAGGCACAGGTGCATCCTCTGCAAATGATGGCGGTGGTCCCAGCTAGGCCCGATTTAGACAAGTATCACCATTTTGTGCGAATGATTATGACACGCAGTGGCCAATAACATTATTCGGTTCATCTAGTCTATCACCCGAATATGAGATCCGTTGGATAGGCACGTGGTAGCCTTTCGCTGCCCGTATGAACCCTTTTCTTTTTCCGTTGAGGACCTACGTTAACGCTACACGTGTCGAATGGGCCAAGCACTTCATAAAAAATGGAGGGAATGGTTACCAGCTGGGCACAAAAGAGACGCATGGCAGCATTTCGCTGCCCGCGGTTGCTACTTCATCTTTGCGCTGAAATATTTGCAAATGGTAGACACGTAGCAAGTGTACACCGCAGATAGCAACCGTGGGGCTTGCCAAAAACTTTTTAGGAATGAGGGCTTTGTGGCAGCCTTTTGGAGCCCGATGAGGTAGCAAGAAAGCAAGATCAAAATAATCCCGTAGCCGCAACACGTGGAAGCATAACGGAGCTTTCTGGGATGTGAAAGGAATGTTGAGACTCAGAGTTGCAAGGAGTAGACACATGGAGCGGGAGAGAAGAACCTAGATAAAAGGCCAAGTTGACCTTGCGATGCACGAGCTGACACATAGAGGAAAAATACACCCGAAGGGAGCTAGTTAAATATTTATTAACAATAATGATGTGAATGCACAAATCCTTGTTGTAGTTGTATGAATTTCATTTGCTAGGCATTGTGATATAGTCATGTTTGATATTTATGCTTAGTGTTAATTAGGGGAACCCACCTAGGTTAGTAGACCCTAAGTGCAAGGGTATTTTATCTTAACAGTGAGTTTCTTGTTCGTTGGCCAATTTCCTAGTGCCCTTAAGTATAAGAATTGGATAGTCTTTAGAGGAAATTTGGAAATCAGTTGGAAACACTAATAAAATCCTAAGGCACATGATATTTTCATTCAGAGGAGTGTTCACTAAGGAAATGTCTCCTAGCTTGTCCTCTTGCAGTCCTTCTTCCACCTTAATGGAATTATATGATAGTGACTCAACTCAGGCTTGTAGGTTTGATTGTGAGGGTTTACCTCCACCTTTGCTAGGTTTACATTCAGCGGTTTCTGACTCTTCTTCTTCATCCCCATTTCCTTCATTGTATTAATGGGCTTGACAAACTCTATAGTCAACAAACACATTTATTAAAATATTTTAGAAACTTAAAGGACATGGTCATAGTATAGAGATCTTTCATAACTATATATTGCCACCACTTTAGATCCATAATATTTTCACAAAGTACTAGGCATTGTTGAATGATATTCAACAATGGAGGAATGGTATAATTCCTTGATGAGGAATAACAAAAGGGAATTTTTCCCTCTTCCTAAGGGAAGGAAAATGGTTAAGTGTAAGTGGATCTATCAAACCAAATATATAATGGATAGAACTAGTGATAAGCTCAAAGCTTGGCTTGTGGGAAAAGGTTTCTAATAAGTACTTGGTGTTGACTACACTAAAATATTTTTCCTAGTCACCAAAATAAACTCCATTCACTTGACTCTTGCTATAGTTGTAGCTCATTGTTAGGTTTTTATATTAGATGGATGTGGATTGCATTTCTTCATGAAGATATCGATATAAAGAGAACACAAGGATTCATACAAGACTCGTCATTGGTTTTCACACCAAGGAAATCTATATATGGACTCAAATAGGCCCCTCAAGTTTGGTATGCCAAGATTGCCTCCTTTCTAATAGTAGGTTTCACTTCACCAATTTTGATTTTAGTAAGTACATTTTTTGAATATTCAAAAATGGTGAAGTTAAACCTACTACTATAATTTACAAACATCATAACTATATTTTTTTACATGCATCCATGAAAAATTGAAAAATTAGAGTCTTCCATTCTTGGAGCTAAAATGAATCTACTCTTACCTTTCACCTTCCTTTTCCCTACCATTACCCATTACTTTTGTTTATTATTTTTAATCTTCATCCTTATCCTCATAACTAATTTATTTTGGCACCTGTTGATCTAATAAAAATGTTCTAGTTCATCCAAAAAAGAAATGTCTTTCTATGATGGCTCATACCATTTTCTAGCTATGACTTATAAGTATAAATAAACCCATACTTTCCATAGTATATATTGACCATAAGATGTTTTATACTAGAGTCAATTCCATTTTGATTCATTACCACTTCCATAACTAACACATTAAATTTGGGTTTAAAAAAATATTTGTTTTTAATAAATAACTATTCTAACACATATATTAAAAAAATAATAATGTAAGAAGTTAGACTTAAATATATATTTTCAAATGTGAAAAAAAAAGAATGTGACTTCCTCAACAAATTCGCAAGAGATCATTTAAAAAAAAATTGCATGCTAAAATTTTGGACAAAAAATGAATTGTAGGGCCAATATCAAATTGCCATATCTCCCTTGATATTGCTCTAAAATTTAATGTGACCAATTTTTGGAAAGCTCTCGAAGTCCTCTTTTCAAAAAATTAAAATCATTTTTTTGAAGACTTGTGTGAAGATCACAACATTTTACAATAAATTCAATCCTAAAGAGAAAAATTAGCATCAAATTTGTTGCAACTTGATAAGCTTGTTTTTCATTGATGTCAAAGTATGCTTATGATTGTATATGCTTTAGAGATTGCTAGAGTGCAGAGATATCTAATGGTACAAGTCAGCATTGTAGTATATAGGAGATTAGTAATCAAAGTGTTTCCTATGTTTGATGTGGAGGTGCATATGCATGTCTTAATGTGTTTTCAAGTTGCCTACAATGATATTTTTCCAAATTGGTGTACCACACTCAGTGATACGTTGCACAAGTTTTGTCTAAGGAATTCATAGTGTAGACTCTAAGGTAGAGATACGATATTTTGTTTTGCATCCTTCAATAGAGCAAGATTTAGTCTTGCGGTTAAAAAATTAAGTTGATAGAGATGTGAAGGTGTTATATCCAAGTTTTCATATGATTGTCCCTTTGTAGAAAAAGTTAGAAGTGACAGAGCTCTGATCTATGCTATGGTAGAGAAAAGTGGTTCAAAAGGCTTGTTGGAATGCTCCGTATTAATCCAGATGTAAAGGTTTGGCCAAGCAGTTTTGAGGACATACTCAGTGATGTCTAATGCATACTATATTGAAGTTTCAAGTGATCTAGTGCTTTGCAATGTTGATTGTATTTGTCATTGATGTCAAAGGTGAATGTCAAAGGATGCAAAGGTACTTGATGTTGGCTATATGACAGGGTTGGTACAAAAGTGATTGATGTCCAAGGTACTATGGTTGTTATTGTTGGTACAAAATTTCTCATTCATCTCATGGTGCTAACATGGATTGGTTTCAAAGGTACTTGTTCATATGGTGTTGATAAGTGCCGCTTCAGGATAACCAAAGACTTGGTTAAATGTCTCATGGTATTCATGTCAAAGTATTTGTTTTTCATTCATTACTTGTTCACATGGTGTTGATGCAAAAGTGTCAAAGATACTATTGGTGAAAAATGCAAAGGTGATATGGTTCATCTCATCATTTCATAGTAATTGATCATTGCTTCATTTTATGGTTCATCTTGTGATGTTGAGGGTTTGCTGTCAAAGGTATTCAGTGGAAGAGGTTTACTTAAATGTATGATTGAAGAAGGAATGGTTAACCCTAATGCTTATACCTCTTCAAAGGTTATCTTCTTTGTCCATATCAAAGGCATGATGTTCTATATCAGAGGTCAAAGAGTAATTACATGTTTGTAAATCCATTGAGGTTTTGGAGTTGATTAAGGTTTCTTCATTGGTTGAGAGTTTGTTTCAAAACCCTAATGTGAATTCTACATCAAAGTTTATCCTCCTTGAAAAATATAAATGGCATAATATTCTATATCAAAGGCATATATATATGGATCAAAAGTCTTGGCATAGTTACATGGTTGCAATTTTATAGAAGTGCTGGATTTGTTTAGGGTTTATTTATTGTTGGCATCTTGATTATAAAACCCTAAATATAAGTTTTTGTTCAAATTTATTAACAAAGTTAGTTTTATTATGTTTTCTCATTGGCTGGTGACAGTGGGTTAAAGGTCACTTAAATAAATTTGTTAAGGGTTTAAAACCGTTCATTAACTGGCCCCTCTACTGCTTTAGCAAGTTAATGGCTCTTAGTATGCCACTCAAAGGTAAATCAATGGTAAAAATTTAATTTGTGGTTTGGAAGGTGATAAATATCGAAGGTCTGGATTTAAATTCAAGAATGGTTACTTCACAAGCTACTAGTTTGATAGGTATATGACAATAAAAGTCATATTTTTAGTTACACAATTTTTGTAACTGTTTTTGGAGGAACGATGGAAGGTCGAACACTACCAATGAATTAATATGATTTGAATCTTAGTGTGCTCAATGAGAATGTGAGGAGTTAGTGACACCAATTTTTGCAAAGATATACACAAAGAGAGAATCAGTAAGTTGGTAGTGGTGATGGAGGATTGAATGTAGTAACACCATGTTTTTTGATAAGACCAAGCATAGAAAAGAGATTTGAAGAATAGTATTTCATGAGGAGGTTTAATGCAATATGTATGAGATCTTAGGTGCTTGGAATGTAATTGAGAGTAATCTAAGCTAAAGGTGAGTGTATTACAGTTAGTTATTTCATGCTTTTATGAAAGTATATGCAGATATGAAGTCTTGAATAAGATAACATTAAGGAAGGATGAGATGCTAAAGTTTGATTTGAAGAGTTGAGTATGACATTACAACATGATTATAGGTGACTTGAGGATGAGTTGGAGTAAAGACATAATGTGGATTTGTTTGATAGTTTTCTGGATGTGAATATGTTCATTTGTTTGGTGTCCATTTTTTTCTAAATGATTATCATCACACTAAGTCATTTTTGTGTCATCTATTTGATCATACAAGCAAGTTATAGTCAAAGTGTAAGAAAATTTTAGTGATTTTCTATTCATAAATATTTTAGTTGAAACCTTAATTATGTTTTTTAAGGTGAAAGGAATCTTGTAATGATGTGGTTATCTATGTATGCAAGAAGGGTTTCATGTTGAGTGTTTGTATGTAACTAAGGAAGATGGAGTTTTGTTAATGTAGGGATAGAGCAGTGAATTGTATGGAAAAATAGTAACCCTCTGAGCTTTGGTTAATTCTTCTGAAGTGTTGTTTGATTTCTAGTGAGGCAGATTGAGAAGCCAGTGAGGCAAGTTGAGTATCCAGTGAGGCTTGTTGTATTGCTAGTGAGGCAGATTGAGTAGCTAGTGAGATTTGTTGTATTGCCAGTGAGGCATGCAATATGTAATCAACAAGGTTTTAGCTAGTGAGACTTAATGAAACAAAATTTTAGAGTGGTTTTTTACCCTTTTAGGGTTTTCCACTCATAAAACCTATGTTATGTTTTCTCTTGGTGGTGTGCCATATTGTGCTTGATTGATCATCTTTGATTTAAGTGTTATATTTTGATTTGTATATCTTTGTGACTCCTTTAACATACAATATCTAGATTGTTTGAAGTATTTTCAATAGGGTCTCTTTGAGTAATCAAGCGAGTGAAGTTTTGAAATTGATTTTTTTTCATTTGACCGCTGATTCACCCCCCCTCTTAGTGGTTCTGTACTCCAAAAAGTGGTATCAAATACTTAGGTCCCTTGAACAAGTTTAATCAACTTGGTAGATCCTGGTAGTGGAGTACTTATCATGGCTAATTAGGAAGAATATTGTATATCTAGAGCACCTCAGTTTGATGGCACCAATTTTACTTTCTGGAGACTTAGGATGGAGTCTTACCTATCTTCTTTGGATTTGTTGTGTGGACAACAGTAGAGAAAGGGTATACAATACCTTCAACACTTCCTTCTACTATTGATGAGAAGAAGGCTTATGAATTCAATTCAAAGGCCATAGATGCTATCTTTTATGGTTTTCCAAATGAGATTATTACTAAAGTGATATATTGTAAGAATGAAAAAGAGGTTTGGGACAAGATAGTTGGTATGTATCAAAGTGATGTATTGATGAAAGAAACATCATTGCCAATTGACACAAGATTTGATATATCTGAAAGAGAAGATGATTTTGTAGTTGAGAATGTTGATAAAGAAGAAGACCACATTATGAGTGAGTGTGAATAGGAGTATGATGAAGATGAATGTGAAATTGATCTTGAAGGTGAACTCATTTATGCCTTAGATGAGATCAAGAAACTCAGAAAGGAGAATCAAAGATTAAAGTTGCAGCTTCAAGAATAAAAGGGGTCTAAAGCCAAAATACTTTCATGCCTTGAAGAAGCAGAAAAAATGATCATAGATTTGAAGATACAAGTTGCAAAAGTTAAGAAAATAGAAGTCATAAACTAGTTTAAGGAAAAAGAGGTTGATTGTGAAAGATATGAGTTAGAGATAGTTTCTTTGAGAAAGGAACTAGAAAAGGTATCTTCCAAGTTACACAAGAGTTTTCAATTTGAAAATATCACTAAATGCTTAAATGATATGTTAAGAAAACAAATTTTTTACAAGGATACTACTGGTTTAGGCTTTGAAAAAGGGTAGAGTTCTAAGGTCAAAGAAACTCCTAGAAAGAAAATAGATTTAAACTATCTTTTTGCTGCTCCTAAGACTGAAGACAAGAAGAAGAAAATAGAGAATATCTCTACACAAGCTAACAAGAACAAGTTCAGAAAATCCTTTCATTCAGAACAACATCAAATGTCTAGGTTTTAAAATTCTTTTCATGGTTATTATTATTCTTGTTATGACTTTGGTCATAGAGAAAGAGAGTGTTGGATGCATGAAAATAAACTTGGATGGAATAAGAGATCTTATGAATGGTAAAATAGAAGAAGCAAGGTCATATGCCATAGATGCAATAAGGTTGGAAATAAAGCATAGTATTGTAGAGGTGATTTAATGGAACCTTGTAACCATCACAAGAAGACCGACACTATGAAAGTTTGGAGAAGAAAACAAGACCAAGAGAAGAAATAACATAAGCTTGTGCATGATACACAAGATACATCCTTGAGTGCATAAAGATTAGCATGAGGTGAGGGGGAGATTATTATTGATGTATCATTCAAACCCTGTAGCCAACAACAAAGAGGTCGTGTCTTTGCAGTGATAGTGGTAACTTTAAGTTCATGTAGACAGTCATGGATAGAGAGAAGTTATTTTTTTTAAGAATATCAAGGAGTTATCATTGACATATCATACATATTAAGGTCTTGTCACTGATGTTCCAAAGGTGGTTGAATACAATTTGTTGTCAAATATTATCATTCTAAGACTTTCGTTATTTGTATTGTTGCAGATTTGTATTCCTTTATTAGTAAAGTGACTATAATCAATTAGGGGACTCATCACAATATTGGTTTCCTTATTGATGGTTATTGGTGATCCTTGTTACACAATGTTGGTTATCATTATGATCTACTTTGTGATCACAGAGTAGTGATATTTGATCTGGGAGTAGTGATTTTGTGATTAGTCATCATAGTGATGTATTGATTTGATAAAATCTTGCCAGTGTATCAATAGTGGTTTGCATTAATAGTGACATGTTTACCAAAGTTTCCTTGTTTTATTCGATAAATGTTTCAAAGGAGCAAGTAACTCAATAGTTTTGAAAGTTATTTCTTCAATATATTCCTTTCTAAGATAGAAACTATGCTTTATACATAGTACTTCATGCAAGAGACACTGGTAGTTTGTATGGAAAAGTAGGTCCTCATATCTGTAAAAGGTCTTCTTTTATATGTTGTGACAATAGTATTGGTGGTACAAATGTTGCATAGTGATGGTTTGTCTTGTAAGTATCTTGTTGCAGTGTTATTGTTGTAGAGAAGTTGATTTCCAAGATGAAAAATCTCTGATTGTTGTATGAAAATGAGCAATGGATAAGACATTTGACAAGTTTGGAGGAATGCCACTAAATTATCACCAAATATAGGCTATACTTAGGAAGAAAATGGAAAACCTATGTATAGAAGACCATTCCAATATAAAATCCATGGGAAAAGAAGAGGACAATGATTCAACAATCTCATTCTTGATATTCTAAGTGACAAGTGGCAGTATCATGCTTGATCATGCTTGAGCATCTGAGATAAGGTTCAGATTAGAGGTTGGTTGTAGAAATAAAGGAACATTATAAGAAAATTGTGTCCATACAAGGTGAAAATGTCCAGAGAAGGACATTGTAGAGGCTAAATGGTGAAAATACATGGTTTGAACAAGTGGAGAAGGGTTGAAATGTACCCCAAGATATATAGAAAATGTCAATGTGTATAAAGCATGAATATGAGGCATATGAGGTAGTTCCAAGGTCAAGTGGCTAACATAAAAAAAATCAATAAGGAAGTCACATAACAACCAATTATGTTTGTGCCTTTGATAACTTTACATATATGTTTTGCACAGTGATGTTTACCTTGCAATGACAGTGATATGTCTTCAACTGCCATGAGAAAATTTAGTTGCAGGGGTCTGACAATAATGCCCATATAATGATAGTCTTGAAATTTTGATTGTACCATGATAATTTTCCAATGCTATTGACAAAATATAGAGCTTTCTATGCTTGTTCTTGACAGTGATATTATGCTTAGATGAAGATAGATCTCAGTCAATGGTGATAGTGAATTTACCATCTTAACAAATGCTTTGCATAACTTCATATTGTTAGTAATATGTGTAATGCCCTATTAACAGTGTTAGTGTGGTGACTGGTATGATAGTGGATATAGTGACAATGGAAGGTATGGTGTTTTGACATTATTAGTAGACAATAAAATGATGTTAAGATAATCACAATGCAAGGGACAATCATTACAAGTGTGACAAATTTCAAATATAATGATAAAGAACAATGATTTTAATCATAGTTTGATAGTGCTTTTAGTCACTGTTGATTGTGTTTGGACAAAGATATGGTAGGTAAGGACTACAATGGTGTCTCTATGAAATGTTTGTATCTAGTGACAACCACTCTCTTGTATGATTATTATCCATAATGGGTCTATTACAGTAAGCATACAAGATTACCATGGTTTGCTACTAGCATAGGTTTCTAGTCTAATAATAGTGATTTATTGCTTTGTGAGTTTCATGTTGCAAGGCTCTAATAAAAATTTCTTTATTTGTCTATGGAATGGTATCATTGTGGCAGTGATTAGAAGGATAGTTTACAAGTAGTTTTCTCCTTCACTATGTTGTATTGTCTTGCAAGTGCTCACCAATATTTATTTATGAGTTTGTATTAAAAAGGGGGAGCTTCATTGGATACGAGGTTCTCTCATGCCCCAGGATACAATCACATTCATTTTTCCTTGATGTCAAAGGGGGGGAAATTTGAAGAGAGTGGAAGTGGAGTGTTGGTTTTTCCATCAATGACAAAGGGGGAGTTTGTTGTTGGTATTTGCCATTGATGTCAAAGGTGAATGTCAAAAGATGCAAAGGTACTTGATGTTGACTATATGACAGGGTTGGTAAAAAAGTGATTGATGTCCAAGGTACAGTGGTTGTTAGTGTTGGTAAAAACTTGCTCATTCATCTCCTAATTCTGACATGGATTGGTTTCAAAGATACTTGTTCACATGGTGTTGATGCAAAAGTGTCAAAGATACTATTGGTTAAATGCAAAGGTGATATGGTTCATCTCATCATTTCATGGTAATTGATCATTGCTTCATTTTATGGTTCATCTTGTGATGTTGAGGGTTTGTTGTCAAAGGTATTTAGTGGAAGAGGTTTTCTTGAAGGTATGATTGAAGAAGGCATGGTTAACCCTAATGCTTATACCTCTTCAAAGCTTATCTTCTTTTTCCATATCAAAGGCATGATGTTCTGTATTAGAGGTTAGAGAGTAATTAAATGTTTGTAAATCCATTGAGGTTTTGGAGTTGATTAAGGTTTCTTCATTGGTTGAGAGTTTGTTTCAAAAACCTAATGTGCATTCTACATTAGAGTTTATATCCTTGATGAATATAAAAGGCACAATATTCTATATCCAAGGCATATGTATGGATCAAAAGTCTTGGCATAGTTACATGGTTGCAATTTCATAGAAGTGCTGAATTTGTTTAGGGTTTATTTATTGTTGGCATCTTGATTATAAAACCATATTAGTTTGAGAGAAATAATTTGAAAAATCATTAATACCTTCTTTCTCTACAAGTTGATCTTTTATATTTATGTTAATCAAAACATCAACCAATCCTACATCAATACTCTCAAATGTGAAAGCTTCAAATTCTAGGGCATATAGAGATTCTAAAAATCATTCATTTATATTGGGCTCCCAAACACATACCAATAGATGATTGTCTAGTATTTTTTGCAACTGAAGTGGAAGATATCGTACTTACTAATTGTATGTGAGGAGAGTAATCTTCCATCACTTGAAGTTGAAGAATCATCTTTATTCGCCTCATTATTGAAATTATATACTGCAACACTATAAGATTCAACTCTTAGGTCTTTTACATTATTATTTTGAAAATGTTCCTGATAAAAATGGTGAGATTAGAACACTCAAATGGAGCATGGGAGATTTGATGAGTACAAAGGTTGAGAATTCCAGGTTTTACATTTTTGTGGCAAACAATCTTTTACATATTCTTCAACATGATTTTTCTTCCATAATTTGAATAGAATCAACTCAATTTTACTACTAATAGCCTCTCATTGTGCTTGCTTGAGATCACACACTTTATCTTGCTTCAAAATAAACTAGCCATCATGATGCAATGCAACAATAAAAAATTAAATTCGTTTTGCTTACTCAGCTAACTGGAATGAGGGATATGCTTTAAAATCTTGTTGAAATGGTCTATGAAGTCTCTATTTGGTTCTTCTACTTATTTCTTAATTTGGAAAAATTGGCATATAAAGAACCAACATTAACCATAAATAATCTACCAAGAAATATTTTCTTCAAGCTATCCTAGTTGGTTATGCATCGATATTCCAAGTTCTGAAACCATTCTGCAACACATTCAATGAGGCTTTCAAAAAATAGTCTCACAAACACATCTTCTTCTTGGACTCCTAGAATTCCACATGCAATAATGAATTCTTGAGTATGATTATCAAGGTCTTGTGAATTCTATCCAGTGAAATTTGGAAAATGTCTTCTTGATATTAGAGGTAGGACTATGTACTGAGGCAAGGGTAGGGGTCCAAAATGGGCCCTCCAAGGCTGAG
This sequence comes from Sequoia sempervirens, assembly GCA_007258455.2. Taxonomy (NCBI): domain Eukaryota; kingdom Viridiplantae; phylum Streptophyta; class Pinopsida; order Cupressales; family Cupressaceae; genus Sequoia; species Sequoia sempervirens. The sequence continues at coordinate 268,603,687 of VDFB02058242.1, forward strand.
GTACAATAATGACCATAATGCAAACTGAGATCTTTTACCAAAGGAAATTTTACAGAGTTTCCAAATCCCATTCAAAGGAAGCAAAATCTTTCTTTTTGAGGTATATTCCTTACCTCCAAACTTCTTCATGAGCCAATTCCTGGGTGGTGCATTTCAATCTTGAGGGGGATCTCATTAATGATATTGATTGCATTGCAGGAAGGGATTCCTCACAATGATTACCTTGATAAACCTCTCTATATGTCTCTTGTAAACCACTACCAGTTGTTGTCCGAGTTATTATTCTTCTTCCAGAACAAAGTTTATCCTCATATACTCTGCAACATTCCTCTCGTGTCTCTAAGATAAGATATTTAATTGAGAGATGATGTCCTACTTGACATGAACCCAATCAAGATCTGGCTGCAGCACATGGAAAAAATTCTCATGCGGTAGGACCATATTTACTCATAATAAGGCAACTGTTTCAACAGATTTGTATTTATGAAAATCAACTGATTACTAACTCCATTCGCCCATTAGATAAAGAAAAGGTTACTAACAGTTGGAGAGATCATCGTTTTATTGGTGATCTTCCTCTGAATTTTAGTGAGGTAAAACTCCCTCAAATGGTTCAACTAAACTTATATAAGTATTCTCTTAACTAGAAAGAAGAAAAGGCAGAATAACATTGGTTCATAACAATGATACCAATGTGACAGAACTTAAGATGAATGTCATCAACATTTCAATACAAAGATTAAGATATTAGTAACTGAATAAATGGTCTTTCATATAGGACCTTACTCAATTCCAAAGAGAATGAAAATAACATGATAAAGTATTCAATTCACAAAGGAAAGAAACTTTAGAGGTTTAGTCAAGTTCAAAGACTCCTACATAAATAAAACATTGTATTGAAAATCTAATGCTCATAGACAAAGAATAAGTCTAGAATAAGTGATTCCAAATGTTCCTTCTTTATTTTCTTCTACAACACAGTGTAATTAAAAAACCAAAGTTTGAACCCTGCAAATGTCCTCATAATATATATTTATATATCCTCATTCTTGGATCATTTTAGTTAATGTAACCACCATCTTTCTAAGCAGGAGTTTCAAAAATCATTACTCAATTCTTACATAGTTGATCCATATGAGAATTTATGACTATTTTTAGGAGCATCATAATACATCACTCTTATCAATTTGATTTTGAGGGCTTAGTGCATCGCTGCTCCTCGTATGCAAGCCTCATGGCTTCTTGTACGTGTGAAAAACCTATAACCTATAAAATCTACATTTAATTATATATCCTTTGATGATAAAATTCATGTGAATTAGTTTAATTAAGGGTTTTCATCTGATGCTGAGGCTCACTTATCTAGAATTACATTAATTACATCACATCATCTACTATGTTCATTAAATTTAAAACAATTGGTAGCATCCTTGCATCATTAGTTGCTACCAAGAAAAAATCCTCATGACTTATTTTACAGATGCAACACCCATTCCTTTTTTCTATAAATTGGGAAAAAATTCCTTTATTTTTTTTATACCAAATTCATTACAAAGATGTTGAGCACTTCCAGCGATACCACTTTTAAAAGTGATTTTCTAGTAACTGAGGGCTTAGAGTGTAGTTTGGTGAGGAGATTGGTGGAAGATGAGCTCAAAGAAGTGTTTTTGATAAGAAGCAATGTGGAGGAAGGAGTCATAAGGAAGATAATTGGAGAAAACCTCCTCACTCAAGTCCATGTGCATAACTCTGCACTTCTAGAGTGCTTCCTATATGATATTATCCAAACCTTCGACAAGTTGGGATGTGGCACTAGAGCCACAAAGAGGTTGGTGAGGCCAACTTATCTAGGCAATGAGGAAGCTACCTTGGGACTACTCAATGAGTATCCACATGAAGGGTTGGTGGGGGATGCTATTTGTATTGCTACAACTCTTAGAAATGAGCAGGACAAACAAGCCATTTCTCTCCTTTGTGCTAGACTGGAGAGAAACTTGATGGAAAATTTTACTCACTTTGTTGAATTCAATGAAAACCTATTTTCTTTGGTGCAGATTGAGAGATTTCAAGAAGTGGTGGAGGGCATCCACATCTTGATGTTTATCTCTGTGTTTAGAAAAATGTACTGAAAAACTCCTTTTTTATATAATATATATATATATATATATATATATATATATATATATATATATATATATACTCATTTTTTCATTTTATTTATTTTGTGCAATGTGATGAATTGGTATTTTTTGCTTTTACTTTCATGTACTTCAACATTTCCATTTATGTAATGTGATAAACTCTAGTAATCTTTGATTCTATTTTATGCTCATGTATGGTTTTCACTTTCAACACCATAGTCCTTTGCTTAATAAAACTTTGAACAAAATGTGACGACTTCAAGAATAATATAAATTAAGTAATGTCAGGTCTCGATGAGGTTTGAGAAACTTTTCAGAATTCGACAGGGTTTTGAAAACCTCTCTTTTTATTGCTTCATAGTCTTTCTTTAGCATAAGATGAAACAGTTAGTCATTCCTTGAAGAGGGAATTCAGAGTTGAAACAAAGAAACCTTTACCATCAAAGATGAGATAGGTTTTCGAAACCCTATCGGGAATCGACAAAGGTTTCAAAACCTTGCAAAAGTTCTGAAATAGTATTAACTTTGTGTATCACTTAACTTTTCACCTCCCAGTTGACGCTTGACAAGGTTGTGGAAACCCTTTTGAACTTCGATGTTGTTTGTTGAACTTGATAAAATGACAAAATTTATGTTTAACCTTGTGGTGTTGGGTAAATGAGGGGTTATGAAAACCACAACGAAATCCGACAAGGTTTTGAAAACCATGGGGAGGGGTGCTAAAATTTAGCTTAGGCAAAAATTTTATGGGTACACAGTTTTGAGGGGATTACAAAAACCACGGTAACACTTATACAATTTAATAAATTTATATAAATATATATCTTTTTTATTAACGTTTCAATAGAAGCCATTGAAATGTCACTCAAAAGGATATAATGAGGTATATTTCTTTCCATTTTAATGTGATATTAATGGATTGTTGGGATGGATTTATATTTTATAATACTAATTGAAATATATGCTTGTAAAATAATTGTATTTGAACCAAGTTATGCATTCAAGATTTTATATTATAATATATTAAGCTATGTCGTATCATTTATTTAAAATTTATCTTATATTTATTAATATAGCTTTTTGATATGATTCTCTTTTATTATATTAAAAATTAAAAACATTATAAAAATAGAATCACCTTATCATGTAAAGGATTTTATAACAATAAGATTTAATATTGTTAGTTGAGTTTAAAAATAATAAGAAAGATAATATAAAATTTTAATAATAGAAGCTATCTTATAAACATAGTAACTTAGAACATTATATCTTATTCTAGCTCTACAATTGAGTTAAGGATGATACCAAAATAAGTTGCATCATTAATGGTTGGAAAGAATTTCACTATGCTTACTAACACTTCGATAATTGTTGATAATATTTTATCACCTTAATGCTCACAAGCTTAAGTTATCTAAGAGAGGATTAACATTTTAAGAGTCTTAGGCACCAATGTAAAAAGGAAAGTTTCATTTTTTTCTTCACTTGGCCCATGTATCATGAAGAGTATTAGGGTTTTTGTTTGAATGGTATTGAAAGAGTTTTCCATCTTTGGTGTAAAGACAACTCCTTTGTCTCTTTGAGCTACACCCATGTAGGAGCAGGGAGTATAGATATGGTACGTTGCATTGAAGGAAGTGGTGTTAAAGAAGCTATCCACCATTCCTAGCATGGAATGCATTCGTGGTTTCCCTATTTATGGCACGTTTCATATTACGATTTCAAGATCATGACAAGCTATAGGGGGTTGGATAAGTTTCCATTGTTCATATTTATCATCTACATTGTAAGACCTATGTATTCTCAAGGAATATTTTGCTAGGTGTGCTTTAAGATATGCCTTGTATTGTCAAGGATTTAAATCATTGTTGAAGTTTTCAAGAGCTAGTGTGAAGTTTGGAGTTATAAATTTGTTCAAAGCTTTTGAGTTTAATAATGAAATCTCTGGCTAGCATAGGAGAAACCTTTGTGAGGAAAACAAAACTATGGGCTATGTTTTAGATGTTTATAAAAACCAATAGATGTCATTGATGACACAAGAAAGGTCCTAAATCCCATTTAATTTTGGAAACCCTAGTTGGCTAAATGTTATCATGAGAGATTATGTTTATCAAGTAATCACAATAGTTATTAGATACTATAAGGGAGGACACAATATCAAATGACCGCCTTTAGTTGTCTTTGTTGAGTTTCAAAATGGTAGTAAAATCCTTTATCATGTATCAAAAGGAGGAATGTGTTGGACTAAGGGGTCTACTTGGAGATTAATACAATATTTGAAAGATATATATGGTGGTCACCACCATATTTGGATACTTTAAAAGGGTTATGTTTGTGACACAATGGTCTTCAGAGTGTCAAAAGTATGTTAATAACATTCTCGAGGGAGTTGAATGATATAGGTAAAATGATAGTTTATATAGGCATAGCTCAGTCACCATCATCATAGAAGACCAAGATCAACATAGGAGGGCTACCAAAGTTATTGTAGATCCTTGTACAAAATCATAATGTTCTCTTCAAGATGCTAATAATATAAGAGTTTTTCATGATACAACCCTATCTTGTGAAGGTCATCTCTTTAGGTGATAGTCAATCAAAAGAACCTTGGGAAATAGAATACACCCATCATAGTGAGCTAAGTGTGAAATACACCAAGAGGGTAGAGAAAAGAGAAGGACAACCTTGGGAAAATGATAGGTTAGTCAAAAGAGTGTATCTATAGTGAAGTTAATACAATGGAGACCAAATTATCAAAGGAAAGTGATAGAGTTTATTCATGGGGCAACATGCATAAAGGTAGACCACAAAAATTCATATGGAAAAGAGAACTTGTTTCATAGAGGATAGTATTATGTACAGAGTTAAAAAATAAAGGTTTCAAGACACGGTTCACAAATGACAATGATATAGTTAGAATGATAATACATTAAAGTGTGGAATTCATGAAAGGGTAGTCAATAGTCACCCTAATGGATAGTCTACAGAGTTAAAAAATGAAAGGTTTCAAGACACGGTTCACAAATGACATGATGATATAGTTAGAATGAATAATACATTAGAAGTGTGGAATTCATGAAAGGGTAGTCAATAGTCACCCTAATGGTCATAGTCTAGAATAAGGCGAATTTGACAACTATGAAGGAGAAAATATTCATAGATCAACTTTGCATGAAAATTCCATACAATGAACTATAGAACTGTAACATCATGGGGAACTGCCATTACAACAAATAGACATATCAAAAGTTATGAATGTTAGAAGGGGATAAACCTGAATTGATCAAAGAACACTCATGACAATCACCATAGTTAGCTCAAACAACATGACATGATCAAGCATCAATCTTTGGATGATGGACTTAAGATTGCTACATGTAGGTCAAAGAATAAGATTTTCCTGATCACTAGAAAGGAGTCCCATGAACAAACAATAATGGTAAAGCATATTTAGAAGTTTTGATGATGATTGAGGATTGGAGACACTATATGCATAGTCTAGTTATGGTAGATTCATGAGACAAAACACAATCCTATGAGGTGATAGTCAAGTAGAAAAAGTTCATGACATGATCTTGAAACATAGAAAATTAGGAATATCACAATGGAGTGATGAACCATGGACCTATTTCTCACTATTTTATTCAAAATGTAAGCTATAGAGGACAAATATGAAAACTGACATAACTAACTATCAAAATGCAGATATGGAAAGGTAAGAATGATGTGCACCTGTCACCAAAGATGCTTTTTCAGACCTCATTGAGGACTCATTTGTCCTATGGCGAATGGGTCCTGGATAGGGCTCCTAGAAAATGCTTTCTAGGTTTTGTTCTGCTCGGTCTGCACTCCCCATTTCCAGTTGTTCACTATTGGAAAGTTGAAAATAAAATCTATAGACCAGTTTATGTGATTTGACAACTTTTCTTAAAAATTTGACAACTTTGCAACTTTCTTCAATTTTTCTCTTCAGAGGATCTTCAACCTAAAATCTGCAATCACACATCAAAGAGAGAAAAATGTTGTTTGTTAGAGAATGGGGGTTTTCCTTGGTGTTACCCCATTTTGGTAATTAAACCTTTAAATGAAATGAAACATGAAAGAAGGAATGATGAATGAACAAATGCAATGTAATAACTCACCAAACCTTATTTGAAACCTTGGATAACAAATCTACAAACTAGCATGAAGTGGCCTCAATGAATTTAGATCTTGATCATGAAACTTGATATGAGATAATTCCTTTGATATGCTTGAATTGATCTTGAACACTACATCACCATATTAGCTCAAACAACATGCATGATGCAACAAATCTTTGACATGATGAAAGGAATCTTGATTGCTACAATAATCTTCTATACATTTTCCCTTGAATGATCTTGATCACACTTGCTCATAAATTTTCAAGAATGCTTGAAGACTTGAAATTGCTAGGATGAAACATAGTGAAATACCCTTATATTTATATGTATCTTAACATTATTTCCCATAATTCAAATATCACAAGATGACATTGAATTATAGATTTGAAATCACTAAAATACCCCCAAAAACATATTCCAAAGGGGGGTCCTAGGTCTTAGGACACACATCAGGTAGTGTTAAACATTATGCAAAAATAGGGTCATATGACTTTAAGTGAGGACCCATTCGCCCTATGGTGAATGTGTCCTTGGTCACTTACCTAGGACAGATCTTCCAAAGTTGAGACATTGTGAAATGACATTTATGAATGTCGGGTTTTATCCCTCGATATTTATATTTAATTAGGCTTGGATTTGAATTAAAGGGGCCAATTAAGGAAAATTAACCTCAATCAATTAATAAAGCCCTAGATTAATGTGAAAATGTAGAGGTACACCTTACAACATAAAAAAATAAGGCACAATTAAGTCCATTTTATTAAAAATGACCCTAAACTTAATGTGAATATGGAAAACATATTACAACACTAAATTAAGGCAACATTAAGCTCATTTATTAATTATTCCAAAATTAAGTGTGAAAAGTTATACCTTTTCTTACACTACATTTTTCCTCCGCTTTAGTGAGAGGATGACTAGGCCATGTCAAATCACACTAAAGTAGACATTCAAGAAACTTATATGTATGTAGCAATGGCAAAGATACACAATCATACAACACCAAAGACTAAGAAGATCAAGCCTAAATGGTCCAACATGATATGGAACACATCTAAGCCATCAAATTTGTTTCATCGCACTCACTTCGAGGTAGTGGAACCTTTGGCTGTCCACTAGGTGAATATCCCAAAAGCATGGCAAATGAGAGAATCATATTAGGCTCCCATACCATATCAAAATTATCCTCTTGAAAACTTCAATAAGGCACCACAATGCAAGGCAAGGATCCACAAAAAAGCAAGATGCGTTATGCTAGGTGGCCTTGAATTTATAGGTTTTGAGCTTCATAGGGCTTAACAAGATGTGTTATGCTAAACACCTATGAACATGGCAAGGCTCCACAGGCAATCAAGGTGTGTTATGATAACACTTATGAACAATAATGCTAGTAAAGGTTTTTTAGTTCAAAGGGATTTTTCTTAGTTCATGTAAGGTCTTCTTCTTAGGGAACATTGTGCCTAATGTCTCCAAGAGAGGACAAGTCAAGAGTAAAAGATTCACAACTTAGGGAATGTAGTGTGCCACATCACCACTAAGAGGAAATTTGTACGCTAAGAAATATAACACTCTTGGAGGACATCAAACCCAATGACACCACAGAGAAAAGGACACATGATAAGAAAAAAAATCACACTATGAAACATGATAAATGTCGAAATATATTGTCGATGTATGCCCCCACTTTAAAGCGGTTACTAACACCATTGATGTGAGCAATTGCTTTAAAGTAGCCAATGTTCAATCCTAAGACATGAGAGCTTCCTTGGAAAGCCCTATGCCAAGTCATATGTTTCCGGAATAAAGCTACGTCATGAAAAAGAAAGAGGGGTTGCCCCCAAAAATACGTAAGGGATCTATGGATTCAGGGTGAGTATGTCTTTGCTATAATGTTGTTTAAGAGATCAAAAATTTCATTATTTCCCAAATACTAATAGAACTAGAATAATGACACAAAGAGAGAAAAAACAAAGAAAAAACATTTGGGTCAACATGGAAGAGACATAAATGTCTTGATGCCTTGTATCATCCCCAAAAGGAAAACACAAGACAAGTAGAAAAAGATAAGATGCTTACAACATAGAGAAGAATGTAGGTACATATAGAGGAATGCACAAAAAGAGAGAGATACATCAAACGAAACAGTACGAGGGATCACATTACACACATGCAATTACATAAAGAAACATGAAAAAGAAAAAAAAAGCAAAATACTAGTAAGGCACATGCAAGTCAACCTATAGTAGGTCGTTCACATCCCAAACTTGATTAGTATATATGAAAGGCAAACAACTAGCCAAAGGGACAACATCAAGTGCCAAAACTAGGACAAGGCTATCTAACCCCTTGTCCCCACTAAGTGTAGGACAAGGATGGGCCAAAATGGGTGATGTGAATGAGCTCATTGCGATAAAGAGAATGATTTTGCAATGAATGTAAAACATGTAATAGTGAGGATGCTCTGACCCTACAACTATTACATGGAAATGAGTGAAGCGAATGTTATGCAACTATTTTATCATAGAAATCATCATCATCAAAATAAAAATCACTCAATATCAATTTTAATGCATGAAACTCGTCAGTAAGATGCCCAAGAGTTTTATGATATGCACAATAATTCATGTTTTTCTTAGGTATACTACTGGTGCAGGAGCACCTACACCCTCGGTGCAAAATGTGATTGGTGATAATGTGTCAAGGAGAACTTTGAATAAGTCTAGGTTAGTAAGGGGGTGTTAAAGTTTTTTTCATGTCTAAATAAGGTCTAAAAGACCATTTTAAATGTATTTAGGGGTTTAGAAAACATTGGTGTTCAAAGATCAAAAAGTGTCAATGAAAGATGTAATGTTTTTATTCTAAAAGTTGTCATTTTTCAATTTAGAAGAATATGAAAAGTCATTGGAGTTCAAAGGTCAGTTGTGGTTGTTTGGAGGGTAGTTATGAGTTGTTAATGTATAAAAGGCCTCTTGAAGGCTCTAAATTTGTTGTTGAAAACATTTCAAAGGTGAATTCAATAAGCATACAAACAGTTTTCATTAGAATTTATGTGTTTTTGTTCTTTCCTTGCTATGTACGGGTCCGTAAAGGTCCCTATTGATATGAAATTCATGGTATGATGTGTTTTTATGTTTAAATTGTAATTATAATCATTTTGAGAGTCCTTTGTTAGCTTTAGTGAAAGAAATCTTCATTTTTCTTAGCACTGCTTGTGTAAACCAGGAAGGGCATGATCTAAGGTTTTATATGGAGAATTAGCCATTCCTCCTACTGTGGGGAATGTTACTCAGAGGAATGGCCTGTATCATGCTAGGTTAGGTTTCTATAGGTGTTTGGAGTCATAATAAAGTGTTTTGGTGCTTGGGAAGTGAAGTTTTATGGCAGGGCAGTAGCCATTCTTATGAGAAAATTGAGTAACTAGAACTTGGTTTTGAATGTATGTTGATTTATGGTATATGTGAAGGATTGAAGAGCGTGAACAGGTTATTTGTGACTTTTTTCAAGCAGATAGGGAGAATGTCAAGACAAGGCAGCATGCCAAGAGCAATGGAAAAAGGTAGAGAAGGAGACTGAGAAAGGATTTACAGAGGGTGCAGTCACCATGAAAGGTGAAAGTGTGGAAGTAAAGAGTTTGCAAAGTGTCTCAAGGATGAAAGAGACTGATGATAAGATGCTGATAAAGGTTAGCCAAGTGAAGGCTAGAGGAAAAAGGTTGGAAAGGTCTCCAAGTGAGATGGAGAAGAGAGCAAGGAATGAGAGTAGGATAGTGGGTGGTCCTTGGGTGACATAATTGATGGTGAGGCAGGTGTGTACTGTTGTGACAATAGTACTAAATGTGAAGGACCTGAGAAGGGTTGTGAAAAGGAGAATTGAGAGACAAAGGATGAAGGGAGTCTTGTAATGCTTCCTTATTTTGATGATTCTAGTAAGAACTAAGCCAAGTGTTAAGATAAAAGGTGAAGGTTAGAGTGAAGGTTGTTTTGCAATAAGCAAAGAGAAAGGACATGATAAGAGTAGGTGGATGGAGCTAAAGAACACAAATCATAATATAGTGATGTAGATTTAGGAGGTGCAAGAGAAGGGTGGTTAAGCATAGACATATCAAAGCCTAAAGTCAAGATGAAGGAATGTCAAGGACAAGGTGGAATAGCAAGAACTAAAGATCATGGAGATGTTGTTGATTCAAGGTGTTGCAAACTTCCAAGAGACTTGGAAAGCTTTCATGGCCGGGTGTATGGTGCAAGAGCACCTACACCCTCAGTGAAAAATGTGATTGGTGATAATGTGTCAAGGAGAACTTTGAATAAGTGTAGGTTAGTAAGGGGGTGTTAAAGTTTTTTTCATGTCTAAATAAGGTCTAAAAGATAATTTGATATGTATTTAGGGGTTTAGAAAACATTGGTGTTCAAAGATCAAAAAGTGTGAATGAAAGATGTAATGTTGTTATTCTAAAAGTTGTCATTTTTCAATTTAGGAGAATATGAAAAGTCATTGGAGTTCAAAGGTCAGCTGTGGTCATTTGGAGGGTAGTTATGAGTTGGTAATGTATAAAATGCCTCTTGAAGGCTCGAAATTTGTTGTTGAAAACATTTCGAAGGTGAATTCAATAATCATACAAACGGTTTTCATTAGAATTTTTGTGTTTTTGTTCTTTCCATGTTGTGTATGGGTCTGTACAGGTCCCTATTGATCTAAAATTCATGGTATGATGTGTTGTTATGTTTAACTTGTAATTCTAATCATTTTGAGAGTCCTTTGTTAGCTTTAGTGAAAGAAAACTTCATTTTTCTTGGCACTACCTGTGTAAACCATCAAGGGCCTGATATGAGGTTTTATATGGAGAATTATCCATTCCTCCTACTATGGGGCCTGTTACTCAGAGGAATGGCATGTATCATGCTAGGTTAGGTGTTTATCGGTGTGTGGAGTCATAATAAAGTGTTTTGGTGCTTGGGAAGTGAAGTTTTATGGTAGGGCAGAGCCATTCTTATGAGAAAATTGAGTAACTAGAACTTGATTTTGAATGTATGTTGATTGTATTGTCTACGTGAGGGATTGAAGAGTGTGAATAGGTTATTTGTGACTTGTTTCAAGCATTGGAAGAGTTTGGAAAACCTCAAAAATGAGATTTTACTAAAACCCTAGGGATTTGTTTGTAAATGGAGGGTTTGCTGGGATAGTACTAAAGAAGCCTCAAAGCTGGAAACCAATCATGAAATTTGGTGTTTTGTCACATGTCTTAAGACTATTTGATGTTTTTGAGTGTAGGGAAAATGTTTGTGAGGGACTTCCTTTGTAAAAGTAGGCTAATTGAGTAGCCTTTTGCAAGCTTAGTGTACTGAAAGTTTGTGTTGGTCTAGAGAAGTCACTGTTGGTTTCAAGATATGTTGTGTAGGCCCTAAAGGGGCATCTTAATCTATCTTTTGTTTGGAAAGTGTTTTGTAAAGGTTGAATGAAAAGTGGCATAAACCGGGTCTTGATGGCTACAAGGGCAGGCTAAGTAAACATTGACAAATGAAGAGTTTATGTGAATCTCTTTGAAGATTGTTTGAAGATCATACATTGGAAATTTTGTGAAATCCAACACCCCCTATATTGCATCAACTGCTTCTACTAGGAGGTGGCAATTTGATCAAACATTTTTTAAGGAGTTGCTCCATCTTTCGTTCAATTTCTGTTTGAGTATGTAAGAATGGATTTTTTTTGAGTTTGTAAGGTTTTTGTTGTTTGCTTGATTCACCAATTTGTTGAGGTAGATGTTGAGGAGAAGGAACTAAGATGATTCTATCATACTTGTGAGCCATTGGTTGTTCCTTAAGAAGGAGGAAACTTATGTCGGGAGGAGGATCTTTATATCCTAATCCTTTGGTTTCTTCAATATGAAGTTTCTCTAAAATTTCATGAATTTCATGCTCATTAGTTATGTCACATCCTTGTTTAGTTAAAATCTTAAGGCCTTGGCCATAAGTCCCTTCAAGGTTGATGGGAGTGTTGGTCACTTTGTTAACATAAAATGGATGGATATGCACTTGATTAGAGGAGCCAGGTTCACTTGTTGAAAGTTTAGGCTTAGTTTGTGACTCAATTTAAGGATGTAAAAGACCAAACATCTCAAGTTGTGTTGGTTGTTTCATGAAGGGGTAAACAAATGCATTATTCTCAATATTGTTAAGGCAATCATTTATGAACTCATGCATGCTAGCATCATCTTCTCCAATGATGTCAACTTCACGAGGACACTCATTAGGAGCTGGTTGAGCATGGTTAGGTTCAATTGCATTAGGATCATTGCCAAAAAAAAAGGAGAACAAAGATTTCCACACATTTCTAAAACACTTGTCCATTTTCAAATTTTTAGATTTAAAACAAGGTAATTTTCTGATCACACTATGTAAAAACCTGAAAATGAAGTCTTGTAAATGCAATTTTGAAATCACACAATGCACTAACTTTATCAAATCAAGCTAGATACGATCAAATTGATGAAACAAAAATTCTGCAAATAGTAACAAAAATCTGAAAGCAACAAACAAAAATGCAAAAATGAATATTTTAATTCCCAAAAAATTAGAATATGACCTAATCAGGAAATGGGTCCTAGATGAGGGTTTTGAAACAAATTTTTTACATATTTTTAGTGCTTTTCAGTGGTTTTCAGATTCTAGTTTGTTACAACAAATTTTAGTTTGATTTTTCTGTAAATTTAATGTGGAATGCAAGTGCAAATTATGACAAAATGACAACCTAGAAAAGCTAGTTTGACATGCAATTTTTGTTTCAATTTTCAAATGTAAATGAATGCTATGTAGAATGATATGCAAGATGACTAATTTTTTGTGTATTTTTTAGATTTAAAGAATGCAAAATATGCAATCCTAAACCCTTAAATGAAATGCAAAGACAAGACACCCTAAATGAGACCCAATTCAATGCAAAGAGATGCAAATGAATGCAAGATCTAAATCTAGGATGAAAGAGGACTCCAAAATTAGAAAATGCAAGGATAAAACTTAGGTTCACCAAAATGAAACATAGAAAATTTGAAACATCACAATGGAGTGATGAACCATGGACCTTTTTCTCACTATTTCATTCAAAGTGTAAGCTATAGAAGATAGATCAAAAAATTGACAGAACTAACTATCAAAATGTAGATATGGAAAGGTAAGAATGATGTACACCTATCACCAAAGATATATTTTTTAGACCTCACTGAGGACTTGTTCACCTTATGGTGAATGGGTCTTGGCTAGGGCTCCTGGAAAATACTTTTTGGGTTTTGTTCTGCTTAGTTTGTACTTGCAGAATCTAGTTGTTCACTATTGGAAAGCTGAATAGATTAATTTATGTGATTTGAAAACTTTTCTTGTAACTTTGACAACTTTGCAGCTTTCTTCAATTTTTCTCTTCAAAGGATTTTCAACCTAAAATATGCAATCACACATCAAAGAGAGAAAAATGTTGTTTGTTAGGGACTGGGGGTTTTCCTTGGTCAAACCTCATTTTGGTAATTAAACCTTGAAATGAAATGAAACATGAAGGAAGGAATGATGAATGAAAAAATGCAATGTAACAACTCACCAATCTTATTTGAAACCTTGGATAACAAATCTGCAAACTAGCAAGAAGTCGCCTCAATGAATGTAGATCTTGATCATGAAACTTGATATGAGATAATGCCTTTGATATGCTTGAATTGATCTTGAACACTACATCACCATATTAGCTCAAACAACATACATGATGCAACAAATCTTTGACATGATGAAATGAATCTTGATTGCTATAATAATCTTCTATAAATTTTCCCTTAAATGCCTTGAAAATGCTCTTGAATGATCTTGATCACACTTTTTCAAAAATTTGCTAGAATGCTTGAAGACTTGAAATTGCTAGGATGAAACATAATGAAATAACCTTATATTTATATGTATCTTAACATTATTTCTTGAAATTCAAATATCACATGCCGACTTGAATTATAGATTTGAAATCACTAAAATACCGCCAAAAACATATTCCAAAGGGGGGTCCTAGGTCTAAGTGAGGACCCATTCACTATAGGAAAAATGGGTCCTAGGCCACTTACCTAGGACACACATCGGGTAGTGTTAAACATTATGCAAAAATAGGGTCATAAGACTAAGTGAGGACCCATTCGCCCTACGACAAATGGGTCCTTGGTCACTTACCTAGGACACACATCTTCCAAAGTTGAGTGTTGTGAAATGGCATTTATGAATGTCGGGTTTTATCCCTCAGAATTTACATTTAATTAGGATTGGATTTGAATTGAAGGGGCCAATAAGAACAAATTAACCTCAATCAATTAATAAAACCCTAGATTAATGTACACCTTACAACATCAAAAACAAGGCAATTAAGTCCATTTTATTAAAAAGGGCCCTAAACTTAATGTGAATATGGAAAACATATTACAACACTAAATTAAAGAAACATTAAGCTCATTTATTTATTAATTATTCCCAAATTAAGTGTGAAAAAGGGATAATTTTTCCTACACTACAGATCTAAATTATTGAGTTGATAGAGGTAAAGGGGTTTCAAGGTTTCAAAGGCAACTAAAAAAAAGTGAAAGTGAGCATTGAAAGGAAATGAGTGGGTTTATAAGAAACCCTCATGTACATAAGGAGTGGAATAGGTCTGTGAGGAGGACATTTAGATATTGAATAACTACTAGGTAGGAAAATGATAATGAAACGAGGGTTTCATAGGGGCATGATCTAGGATAGTCATGGCGAAGAAATGAAAACAAGGGCATGATAGAATTGTACATAGAAATGATGGATGGCAATCAAGGAAATTGATATAACAATGAATATGCCAAGACATGAAGAAAACATTGAGTATGATAGTCAAAATGCTTGCAAGCTTTAAGACATAAGAACATGATAGAGATATCAATAGTGGAATGGATGATGGAGTTAGAGGTGACAAAGATAGCTATAGGTCCATAGATGATAATGCTATTTTTTGTGTGAAATATAAGAGTAAAAGAAGCATACATGAAAAGAATCTTTGGATGTCTTCTCTCTTTAAGATCCTTCTATGCCATCCTAGGGCATTAATTCATTTTCAAGCCTTTTTCACAATGCATGTGGAATTTTGATGAAGTAAAGAGTAGTTGTGAGTAGTTAGAGAAAATTTAGAACCAATTGGATGCCTTGGAAAACAGGTGAGAAGATAAGGGGGCAGTTAAGTCAGTTTGAGGATCAGTTGCAAGTATCTAGGAGTGGAGGTAAGGTTCTTGGAGTCTTTTAAAGAGATGCCAAAGGTTGAAAATTCAAGACCACCTATTTTCAATGCTACTTTGGGGTTTTTGTGGAATGAAACAAAGAAGGACAATTTTCAAGGCGCCTAGGTGGAGATCAAGTAGTTAGGTCAAGCAAAAAACATTAATTACCTTTAATTTATGACCTACTTTCTCTCCCATGTGGGGGATAGAGAAATAGTACACTAGGTTCTTTGGAGACTTAGTTCTTATTGCAATTTCTTGAAGGCAACATTGTAACTGAAAAGTTCTTTCTATAGTATGAAAAAAGGCATTGTAACTCATATAATTATCAAGCTTTTATACAACTGTTTGTAAGCACCTTTTATAAATAAAACAAGTATTTTACCTTCTCTTATCTGTATTTTGTGTGCAAACATAAATGATTGATATATTTTCTGTGATTTATATGCAAATCCTCTATGTATTTCTCATTTCCTTCAACACATTCATGTAGAGATATACACACTTTATGTAGGTTATAGGTTATGTCAATGATTTGAACAACTTCTAATTGTAAAAGCCTCTAATTTTTTCCTTTTAGAATTGCTAAAATTCAACTTTCCTATGAAACACTAACGTATAAGTATGTCAAAACCTAAGTTGTGCATGAAATAACTTGTTCATTTGAATAGATTGTGTCTATTAAGTAGTAGTATAGGTCCTGCAAATAATTTGGTGCATCCCCTCTTTAGGATTTAAGTTTCATTTCATGCCATTCTCCAACCTTTTTCTCAACAAGCAGCAACATAAGTTAAATTAGGTGAGTACCAATGGAACCAATCCTCTCTAGAGATTCACTCTAAGCTACTAGCAACCCATAGGCCCTAAATTTTTCCATATTTCATTGGATTGTTGAATCAAGCACTTGGCAAGGGTGCAAATCCAAGTGATAACAATAACATTGTTGGCTTGCTCCATATTGAAAACGCTAGTGCAAAGGGATATGAGATAGATTGTTCTCTAGTGAATAGTCCCCCTCTCCATGAATTAGATGGATTTGCATATGTTCCATTTCTTCCAACTACATGAAGAATATTTTTTCTAACTCCCTAAAGAGATCCATCAATGTGAAAACCTTGAAATCTCTTCTTAAAAGCAATGATGGCTTGCTAGGAGATACCTCTATCACATCTAGGGCCTTCCCTAGACCAGCCTTGAACTTTGGTTTCTCTTGAACACAACCAGTGCCTTGAAAAGCTCCTTGACTTGAATGAGATCAAAGAGATTAGAAACAAATATTGAGGAGATATCATAATTAATCCAAAAAATTTCAGCCCCTAGATTTATTTTATTGCTTCCTCAATTGAATCATAATTCATCACAAAAAAACTCACTCAAGCATTATAAAAAATGAGACTTTGGAAAGAAACTTCCATTTTTTGCATATAGATGAAATTTTAGTCTCATGTTAGGAAAGCAATAAAAAATAAAATGAATCATACGATAATTTGAAGATGGATATCCTTAGCTCTTTTTTTTGATTTGTAAGTCTAGATTTTATTAAAATTTACATCAATGCCACTAGGCTTAGCAACTAGAGGCTTCATCATTACATTATATAGCCCATTTCCAGCTTACCATTCTACTGCCAGTGGCCATATGGTCGATCTAATATTCTACCTATTGGTTTCTAATGCCACTATTAGAAACAAAACTACTCTGCTACTGGAGATAGTAGAACAACCGACAAAAAAATATTTACATTGCAATCAAATGAATGGGATGCACAAGCGTGAACCACAACAAAATGCCATACCCCATATATGTGGGTGCAACAATGCCACATATACCAGTTGCATTTTTCTTTTTAGCAGAGCATAGGAAGGCCCAAGCCTATGCTCAATGGTTTTCATCCTCCAAATCACTTACTATTTGGTTTCAACACCAGATTTGGTGAGACCAAAGCTGCATTCTATTGCTGACATCCACACTTTTGTTGGTATTCCTTTTCTTCTTTAATATTGTTTGCTATTTGTTTCCTCCATCTCCAACATTTGAATCCTTTAGGGCTTGAGATGGAGCATGAGAGAGGGTGCTCTCAACCCTTGTGGTGTAGGACTCATCAACTAATGCAATAGAGCCTATGTGTTGTTTGACTGTTGGAGTAGAAGTGACCATAGGAGAAGGCCTTTGAGAGATAGCATCATTGCCAACAACATGATCCAAGCAACAAGAGTTACTCAAATGAGGCAATTTCTGATCAAACTTTGGTTCTGAGGGGAGCTCATCAATCTTCCCCTCATGCTTCTTGTTGGTATCATTATTTGAAGAGGCAACATAACTCTTGGGGGAGTTCATAGAAAAATAATGTTTAGGTGAAACATCTTTCCACCAAGTAGCCTCCTGTTTTGATTGAGATTTAACATTTGAATATTCAGTTGCAATGTGCCTAGTTTTGTAACATCTTCTGCACCTAAAGGTTATACCTTCGTAGTCCAAAGGTTGTGTCCAATTGTGACCAGAATCCTAGCAAAGGTTGTGTGGATGAAGCCTCTTGAATTATCATCTATATATACATAGTTGCCAATAGTGTTTTTGATAGCTGCAAAATATGATTCAAACCAATAGTGAAGGGGGAGATTTGGGAGGTGAACCCAGATCTACATAACTAAAAATGATTGAGTGGCCAAATTAAAGTTTGGATGCCAAACTTTTAAAAGTAGCATACTCTCTTCTCACAACCAAATGTAACTGAGGATGGCATTTTCATCTTTCTAACCGTCAAAAACCATAGTAAAAAAAACCTCTTGCACATGGATAAATCTCCAAGTTTTTTTCATAGTTCCACAGAGTTTCCTAATGGGGGGATGTGGGGACGGGTTTCGGGGATAAGGGACCAAGGGCCTAAGTTTGGAGATGGTGGGCGAACGAGGGGACGGTGGGGGTGGCGGCGGGGTGCTGAAATTCATATAATACTTGAAAATATAGTTATAAAAAGATGTATAAGAATTATACATCTTGGAGACAACTAGGAATCCCCTAGACATCTTGAGGACACCTTGACATCCTCAAAGTCCTAGCGGCATCTTCGAGATGACAACACTGGTGGTGGGATGGTGGCACTAGTGGGGAGATGTCCCCCAAGTCCCCAAGTCTCCGAGACGGGGACGTCTAGGAAATGTGGGTTTTTTTTGGGGGGACGTGTCCCTATGAAACACTGGTTTTTTTCCATTAGAAGAAGCAACAATTTTGAAATCCATTCACATGAAGTTCTGGAAGGCTAGATTGGAAATGACTAAACCTACCAATTAATCCATTCTAAAAAAAAATCTTCATTTTCACGCGGCTCCTTCAATAAAATGGCATCAAAATCCAATTTCAGGGGTTTATTAAAATAATGCACAACCCTCCTATTGATTATAGTTGAATGCTTCAAATTCAAGAGTGAGGCTGCAGGCGAACTAAATCCAGATATGGTGATTTCCAATGGGGCGCCAGACTATAAATCACCCTCGGGCCACACTTCATTCACCCTCGCACCTTTGACAGCATGCAAGAAGCAAACCCTTTCCTAGAAGACATATTCTTGGATGCCACAGAGGGTCGTGGGGTACCACACTCGAGTCAAGTGTGCATCCTCAGCATCAACTCCACCGTGGGCAGATTGTGGCTCGGCCATGGGAGAGGCCCGCCGCCTTTGTGCCTGGTCGATCGCCCCCCCAGCCAGGCCATCCTCTAGGAGTCTGTTGGCAGAAGCATCCCCGCCGCCTTTAATAACACCCAAGACACCATTATCTCCAGCGGTATCATGCAAAGCCTTGTCAAAAAATCAAGTAGCACTAGCTCTGTAAAAATTCGGCAGTGACGCCAGGGCTTAAATTTGACGGTCGATTCTGTCTGTCAAGCAATTTTTTTGTGATGGTCATTTATTTGAAGTTTCCTTTCGAATATTAAAGGTTATCTATTTTAAGAAAAAACATATATAAGAATAATTACATAGAAATTTTGATAGTTTAACTAAAATTTTGCCTTTCAAATGATACAGTCTTCCTAAAATTTTAATTGTATTTTACAACTAAACTGACTACCATCAAATTTAAGCCCTGGATAGCCTTACCTCTTAATTCCACTGGGAATTTCAAATAAAGTCTAAGAGTTTCCACTCATTTTAAGTGAGATAGTTTAATAAACAAGGATAAGAAGAGAGTGTGATTAAACATCCTACACCTCATCCCACTTATCCACTGGGGCATTCCAAGTACCATAATTGTTAGTAATTAATTAAAAACATTATTAGCAATTAAAATATCTTTCTGGCGGTTTATTCCACAATTGAAAAGATGAGATCTTCTACTTTCTTTTCCTTCCTATAACAATGAAGACAATGATGACTCTAGACAGTTTGATAGAATTTATGCCTCTTTGAATGGTTTCTATTTTTAATGTTTTGTATCTCATTGTTCATTCCATCTTTAACTTTTTTAAGGTGGTATGAAGCAAAAGAGTCAAAGAAGTTCTTGATAAAATCAACTCTCGAGATTCCCAAACTACCACAAAAAAGTCCCATTATAGTTAAACTTGATAAGTCTTGCAAGCAAGGGAATCCATCTTAATTGTTTTTGCTATGGAAAAAAGATTAACCTTTAGATAGCTCATAAATGTGATATATTATATATAATTTATAATTATTATATTAATCATATTTTAATTGATCAATTTTTTAAACATTAAATCACTTTAAAATAAAATTATCAAATAGACTATTATTAATGACATCCAAGAAAATTAGGACAAAATAAAATTTAGAATATTAATGAAGTAAAAATGAACACCATTCTTTTTTAATTTATCTTAGCCTTAAAACTATGAGAAACAAATTCACTCTATTTGAACATTTAAATAATATTAAAAAATAAAATGGTAAAAATAAATAGTTAATCTTATTTTTCTTTCCTCTATAATTTAATAAATGGGTACCATTTTAATATTATTTTCTTATTATATGTCGTTATATCAAAATTAAAATGATGTAAAAAATGCTTAGTCTTATTTTTTCTTCTTTTGTGAATCAATAAATGCTTATTATCTTTCTTTTTTAATTTTTGTGCTACATTATAAATATTTAATTGATCTATTTCTTCTGAACATGAATTGTCTACTTAATACTCATTGCACTATAATATTTATAGGACTGAATCACTAGAGTCTTGTCAAAAAGCCACACATTCCAACACTTTTTGACTTTAGGCACATTTAATTATAGAGTTTCTCCAAGATCAAGTTCACTTGACTTAGTACCTCATTTACAATAAGTTTATCTCATACTCATGAAAGATGAATACTCATAAAATATGCATCAATAAACTTGATTCTAAAATTATACAATTAAATTCTAATAAAACTATGTAATTTAACACAATAAAAAAATACAACCTGCTTAATTTTGTAATCCTATTATAAATAATTCTAATTAATTTAACTATTTCCAGACTAGTCACCTTTTATCTATATAACTTTCCATCAAAAACTTATGAAAAAGTAAACATCCTTTCATTCATATAATACACAAATTAATCTTTAAGAAAATAAGAACACTCCAAATTAAATCAAGAAATAACAAAGAACATACTCAAATATTAAATATGGGAATTCTTAATAAAATTTATCTTCAATATAAAAATTACACAATTTCAACACATATTAAAATAGATTATTATAAGCCACTATCATTTTTTATACATTTAACTTAAAAATTGCATAATTAAATCCTTCTAAAACAACCCATAATTTATAACACTGTTTAAAAAAAAAAAACAAAACATTACCTACTTAAATTTTTTCTATTAAAAAAAATCATCCATATAACTTTCAATAACTGGGAAGAAAAAAGTAAATCATCCATACAACTTTCAATACTATAACATACTGCAAAGTAATCCTAGGAAGAAACAAAGAACATACTCAAATATAAAATATGACAATTCTTAATATAAATTGTTCTTATTACAAGAGTTGCATAATTGCAGCACACATAAAATTATATAGATAACCCACAAGCAAGATCAACTTGGTAATTGATCTTGCTGTGGGTATCCCCACAATATTAGATCTATACTAATTTGTGATGATGATCAGGCACTGTGGCAGGTGCAGGTAGTGCAAGTGCAGGATGGCCCACATTTGCAGTCGTTCTCACCCATCTCCACTCCAGAGCTGGACACCACACAATATTCATACCATCAAAATCTAAACATTATGGTTGATATTTACAACTATAATAAAAATACAAGAAAACCCCACCTCATGTTGTAGTTTTTCTCAACAATCTCCACCCCGAAGCCGGTGCGCTTCTTGCTGCCATGCACACAATCAATATTTTATCATGCTGAATATCAGAATATCAAACTCATATGAGAAATAAGTTAAAAAACACTTAGACAAGAGAACTCATTATAAATCTACTGTGAGAAAAAAACTCCAGAAAACTATGGAAATACAATACAAAGCTGAAGAGAAAGAAGTTTAAGGCTTACGTGCAGTTGCTTTTGTCAGCACAGTCGCAGGTATCACAGGCAGAAGACATGTTGGAAAGACGCAGGTGAACAAACAAAAGAAGTTTTTGTGGTGTGAATATGAATGAGTTGATATGTGGAGATGGGTATGATTTATAGAAGGTGGGGGAGGGATGGCATTGAAACGAGTGGTGGAAATGGAGTGTAGGTGGGGTTGGATTGTGTGTAATGCACGCTCCCCAACGTCACATTCCAAACAGAATCTCTATAATGCATAATTGTCGTAGAGCTTTGAAGAACCTACTAGTCTCATACCAATCAATTTTTTTTTTTTTCACTATTACTTTTCATTTATGAAAATATCTTTAATATTTTTTATATTTATTTTTATAGGAAGTATTAGCAAGTTGAGTATGTGATGGCATGTTCTTTATTATGCTGTTCATCGAGATTTAACTTTTTGGAGGCACAATAAATAAGGGAAAAGGTTGGGATTATACTCAGGATGACTTTGGCAAAATGGACACCTCTCAATCAAAGAGGTATCAACTTAAATTCGTGTTTCCGATACTAACGAGTTACAAAAACTCAATTTGAAGATGGTTAGAAACCTAAAGAAAAAACTTTTAGCAAGTTGTGATTATGCTCATTTTTAAATGTCTTATAGATGCTACCCATTGGAACTTTTTCTTTGGTGCTTGAAAGTTTTGGATGGAGTGCTCATTACAAGGAGAAATCAAGAATGATTTATATACTTTTAGGAGATATGTATCTTTTTGAGTGTTTTAAAAATATTTAATTTCCATGTCAACTACTGGATTTTACTTTGGCAATAAATTTCATAGTAGCTCACATAAAAATCAAAATTGGGACATGATGTAATGTTGAAAATTGGTCACTAATGTCTTTTCTATTATGTTTTGGACCCACAACAAGTAAGTTATCCTTGAAGTATTGACTAATGTGCAAGATGGCATATTTTGAATGAATGTTGACATGCAATCTTATCTTAACATGTTTCTATCATCACCCATCTTTAGAATCTAGATTAAGTCTCCTCCATATTTGATTATCCATCACCTTGGTTTAGAACCATATGTGCATTATTAGTTCTTGCTTAGGAAGGTATACTAATGCATTCATCTAGTTTTATTAATTTGTTCAAATGAATCATTAGAAGCAAAGAATTAAAATTAGTTGACATTTTTTCTAATGTATATATTTTTCTAAAATTTATTTCAATAAATGAAAATTATTTCTCTTTAATTCTATTGGATCATAGTATGTACAGTCATATTAGTCTGAGGTAAACATTTTGACTAATGTATCATTATTTGATACTATTCATTTCAAAATACTATTTCTATATAGTATAAAGTTTTTCTATAATATGTCTAGTCAATTATGCAATAATAAAAGTGAAACTATTTGATATGATTGACATGGTCATAGAATTGATATTTTGTTGTTGTTTAATGTATTAATATATTATATATTATAATAATATTATAGTAATAATAATATAGTATATAATTAGTGTATTATTGTTAGTATATGTTATATATCTATACTACATATAAATTAATTAATATTATATAATATAATAATAATCATATTATAGAATGTATTAATAATAATATTATATATTTATAAAATATATATTAAATTCATTATGTATAGATAGTATATATAATTAAAATGATATAAATATATATATATATTTTGTTATACTATATATAATTACTATTAATATGATTATTATTATATATTTATGATATATAATCATATATTAGTAGCTATTAAATAGTATAATAATGTTTAATATACAATAGAACATTCCTTTCAAATATATATATTTTTTTGCTGCACATTTAAAAAATGTATTACTTCTACTTAAATCTAGTTACATATTGAACAAAAAAATCTCTCCATAGCCATCTTCATATATTTTTTGCAAGAAACAATGAGTTGCACATATCCAATACAAAAACAAAGTTGTAGTTGAAATGATCTTTGCTCTCTTCAAAAGTGTTTGGTTTTTAATCTTCAATAAGTCGAATCAATGCAACATCTTCAACAAGCACAATGAATATTTATAAATGTTATAGGCTTCTCATCTCAACATATTGACTATAAACTTCAACTATATAATTATTGATTAGAACTTGTAATGTATTGATCAAAGTGGTCTACAAATAGACATTGTGTATATTATTTTCAATTATATATACATTTATACTCATGTAATAATTATTATATGTAGTGGGTGGATGGGTAGGCGACCCTCCACAACCTAGTGTGTGGGGTCCGTTGCTATCCGAGGTGACTAGGCGGCTTGGTAGCAGGTTGGCGTGGCCTAGTGGCAGGTATGCGAGAAGGAAATGATGGCTTGGTAGTGTTGTTTGGCTGGGATAAGTCCATGATGGACGGAGGGACGAGGTGGCATTGGGTGATGAAGTCATCTCACACTCTATGGAGTAATTTCCAATTATGTCAAAAAAGGTGGCAAGATTGTTATTTGTACGGCGAATCATAGTGCAAGTTTCAAGGAAATTTGAAGGGTGCAAAATGTGACCTTCAATGAACAAGTGACGATCGAGCACAATTAACAGGCTGGCATTCAGGAATTTTGTACACGAAAGGTCACCTCAATGCAACAAGGACAATTGGTGGTTGTTTATTAAAGGATCGCGACAACTATTTACGATTGTCACTAATTTAGGTTTCATTGTTTTGCATTCATCGTTTTGAGCATGGAGGAGAGGGTGGTAGGTAAATCTAGGTTTATTGTGGTTATGTCTGTGGATTCCTTGGTGGGCCTTGACGCATATACACCCATTCATTTGGGTTGTGAGCTTCAACAAGGTGCCTTTCGAAAGATCACATATCAGAGGCTCAAGCTGATCTTATGCAATGTTGACCACCTTACGGTGGTGGTGGTCAAGATGGTACTGGGTAAAGGTCACCTGGCTTACTGTGAAACTTCGTGAGTCAGCACACACATTTCCTCTCATTTCTTGGTGTCGCTGCTCGACACACAAATGGAAAAGGAGGAAGCAAAGGCTTTGGTGTGCAGCTAGTTCAAGGAGGAGCTGCTTGGGGGGTTGGATGATGTTATCTAGGATGTAATCATTGGGATGGGCATTCCTCGCCTAAAAGATCTAGCGCTCATCAAGGTCCCTGGTGAGGTAGTGAAGTATTATCCATTTCTGTTGGATTTGAAGGGTATGCCACTTGTCTACCACAAGCAATTGATGACGGTGGTGGCTGGTTTCTTGAAGAAAGTCCTAAGGTTGGAGGCGGTGGAGGGTTTTGACTGGGTGCCAGAATTTGAAGCATACGCCAAAGCACATGGGTTTGGGTAAGTGGCATTGTGGATGGTTGTGTTTTTTCTGTTGAAGGTGAATTGTTTGGGTACCATGTATTTACTCACTGGTTGATGTGGTGGTGTCTAGTTTTGGTATGGGTTGGTGTCTTCGTATGCCGTTTGGGTAATGGATTTGTGTTGCCACTATGGTTGTCTGGTGTCTTGAAGTATGGGTGGTAAGGGTCAGGGTGGTCTGTGAAGGTGGTGGGTGGGGTTTTGGTGATGCTCAATTTGCATACAAACTGTAAAATCTATTGCCCATGGGGCTGTGATGTAACCTTTTTTGATAAATTAATATAAGACACAACCTTAAGTATAAAAAAAAATCTATTATATGTAAATATCATTAACAAACAACATGTTACACATTTTACCAGGAGGAATCAGATGCAATGCATCTCTTGTTAATCCAGGTCATTTTTGCAATCATGGGTATGAACTCTAAACTTGTAAATTTGAATTTCTTAATTTAGGAAAATATTTTTCTCCCTTACTAGCCATTATGAGCTAATTAAAGTGCATCTTATTTCAAATTACATGCTAGGGTGGTGCATATAAGTACTAACCCTAATTCAAAAAGAATCATCTAGGATTGATGAAGAAGAAAAAATGAGCCTATTTAGCACATCTAAATTTAATTATAAAAGATAAATAATTGTAACATTAGCATTGCATCACCATCCTAAGAACATACTATTTTAAGCTTAGAGATTATATATTTTACAATTTCCTTTTTACATTTTACACCCATTTTTGTCATCTCATCGTATTTTTGTTTTAACCCCTTCTTTAACTTCTCTCTCATTTTCCCTTGCCTTGTCCTAACATGCCTATATTATCTTCACCCAATTTATGTTGTAATGATCCAAGCTTTCACCTAAGACATTAATAGACAAAAAATGGATGCACATTTTTTTGTGATGCAAAACTAATATTGGACGTGCCAAACTAACTCTTGTGTAGAAGTTGCTAAGACACTACACCATGACACACCTAGCATGCACACCAATTCACTAAGCATAGTGACTCAAGTGGAAGACTTACTATGGGCTAGAATCACTGTGACAAACTCAACCAATGAGATATGGAGGAGCTTGCAACATTTCCTTTAGGCTACTCTCTTAACATTTTGGGTTTTAAAATGAAAAAGATAACTCAACCTAGAATTGTAGTTCAGGGACAAAAATACATAAGTTTAGACTTTAGATTCCAAAGTATATAGTCCCCATACTAACATGGGATTTGAGATTTGGCCTACAATTAACATCCTACATAGGTAGTTTATATTTTAGGGCCGAAACTACAAGACCTGTGACTTTGGGGTTCAACTTGGAATAAATTATAGAATAGACTTTGAGGTTCAATTGACATTGCATAATCCATGCAAATATTGATCCATTTTTTGAACAATGAACATTGAGCACTAAAATTCAAGGATGCTACAATTTAGATTTCAGAGTGTAATCCTTAGTTAATATATCAAACTTCAAAATTTGACTTACAAATGGAAACTCCTATAGATTATGTAGAAAAACCCAAACTCCAACTGGTGACCAACTTAGCCTTTAGAGGTTGACAAACAACATGCATTTTGGACTTTGGGGTATTATGTGCACTTTACAACATTACAAAATTTCTAAAGGTTGAGCAACTACAAGCTTGCATCTCATAATTCTTTGATTTACATACTGTATTTTAGAATTTGGCCTCCATAATACAACATACACTTTGAAAATTAAGGTGGTAAGTCCAAATAAAAGCTAACTTATATTTCAGATTTCCAGGTTTGAAATGTAGCCTTCAACATATAAATTTTAATGCTAAGGATGAAAAAATTATGTCCTACAACTTAGCAATCTATAATTTCATGTAGAGAATTTACAAGATAGGAACAACAAGCTTCAATATTTTGAACAATGAGGCATACCTTCCTTGTTTTGCATATTTTACAAGAAAAAAATAGACCAAGCACTTGGACACATGTGGGATTCACATTGTCTAAGAAAGGAGTTCTTAAATTATTTAGAAAGAAATCTAAGACCTAGAATATGAAACTCTCTTTTCTTAAGAATAAATCATAGAAGAAAGTGAAAGGTTCACAAGGGAACAACAAACATAGATGATAGAAAATTACCAATACCATAGCATCATACATTCTTATAAGAAATATTAATCCCTAATAAGGCTATGAGAAGACTAGCTCCAAGAGACAATAAAATCATACATATTAAAATCACATTTTCCAAGCTATACCATCATGAGAAAATCATTTAAAATAGCCATACACAATTATACTATAGGGTTGAGTACACATCATAATAAGTACTAGAGTTTGCATCACCTCCAAGGTGGAATAATTTAATAAACTAATGTCCAAACCAATTATACAATTTACACATACGAACATCAAAGATTCTAAATTTACCCATTTCCTATAAGTATAAAAAGAGCATGATATCTATGATAAGATATAGAGGATTCCACACATGCTCCCCAAGCTAATTCAAGGAATCCATAAGTCCCCAACTACGGTTCAATTCCACCCAAGCATGTTGAATCATTAGGTCCACCCTTATGAACTAAGAGAAAACTAACTCAAGAAGTCCACCAAACTCATACCAAATACCGGGCTGGAAAAGCACACAATCTCCACATCTTAAGATAGGTTCACAAAGCAAGCATACATATGGAGTACATAGACACCATTCAATGAACATGCATTCCAAACATGCAATCAAAATATTTCACCAAGTAAACATGTATAATGAGATCATCCAACATGATCAAGAATGTACATGAAACATCAAATAAGGCACAATCTACATATTCAATAGGTCACAAGCATCCATAGATGTGCAATCCAAGGTACAAAAGGAAGAGAGAGTTGAATATTCATATGTCATCCAGATCACATATGCAGGATTGCAAGAAACCATACATGATACAGGATTGACATCCAATCATAGCATACATATGTGAATTAGATCAATACATGGATCATCAAGTAATTACACATGAGATTTTACTAACACAATCTTTGCATATACTCACTAGACATATTAAACATATAGGGTGTCAAGTCAGCACACATAGGAGGGCTTTAATAACACCATCAATGTATACACATGGGATATCAACATGCCATCCAAGAGGCAGGTATGTGCATGTAAATGAGGGACCAAAAAGAGGTCAAAAGTGACCACTTTTTAAAAAATAACTAAAAACTAATCTTGGATGAGAAATTGAAGACAACTACACTCAAAATTTGAAGATGCAATAAAAACAAGAGTCGTAGTGCTCAAAATATACTTTCTAAACTACCATTTAAAAAAAATAGTGGAGATTAAGAGGTTCAAATAGGGGGAGAATACAAAGTGCTCCTACTTTTATGAAAAAAAACATAACATAGCATCTAGTATGCTTCATCTAAAATGTTGACTTTTTATAAGTATTGCAAATGTCAATTTAGTGAAAAATTAACTAACATCATGTAGTTTATGCCTAATTTTTTAATCAATATATGTCTTTTTATTAATTCTCAAAGTGGACACATCCTTTAAAGAAATAAAATTATGAGCATGCCCCCTCCTATATGTTTTGAAAATTAATTGAAAGTCATTTCTTTGAATGTCTATAGAAGAGAGTGTGTTTTGTTTTCAAAGTTAGATGAATAGATACAGGTTTTTGGAAAAAAATAAGACATTGACATATGAAAAATTCTCAAGATTAAAATCTTAATATATTGGAAATGTAGAAAATATTATATGGTTAGAGAGGTAATAGAGAGCTTTATGTTATTGTGGTGTTTTTTTTTATCAACATTGAATGATGTGCAAAAGTGATGGAGAGCATGTGCTTGACATTTAGGTGTGCAAAAATCTTGCCTTTGGTTGTTGACAATGAAGTGCATTATAATGCACTTGCACTATAATGTGCTCATGTTATAACACACTCACACTATAATGAGCTTGCATTTTAATGCGAGCACACCTTTTTAAAGGTAAAAAATATTGAACAACCAAAAAGCATGTGCACCTTGTGATTTTGAACCCACATGCTCTATTTTACCCTACACACTATGCTTTCTTTGACATAGAAACATATTTTTTATAATAATGAGAAAATTTAATCATTGTTTGATAAATATATCACCTTATTCTTCTTTCATTGACACAAAAGATTAAAATTTCATCTTTTTAAATTGAATTTGATAATTTGAATGATTATTTTCATGTTTTTTCTTTGATTTTAATAATATAAATTATTTTAACTAATTGTATTATAGTGATATAGAATTCAACATCATATCAAGAAAATTGATCAAAATCATAAATATTAGAGGAATGTGAAATGGAGAATGAACGAAACAACTTTGTGCAATTAAGAAATGAAACCTAGATTTGAAAGTACGTCCTCTTTCCATCTCATTTTGAGATTTTATAGTTTGATTGTTTGAATGATTATTCAATTGCCTTGGTAAGAAGTTTAGTTCAATCTTGGAAAATATTTTCTCAGTATCATGCCCATAGGACCTTAAATTATGAGTTCTTATTTACCCTTGCTCTATACCTAATGTATATTATTTTTGGTGTCAATTCTCATATTATAGCCTCAAAAACCTATGTCATATCCCTTGGTTTCCATATTACTACTATCTTTCTTCTAACCACTCTCTCTACACTATTTCTTAGGGACACATGTCAATTTTTATGATACTAGATCATAGTAGGAAATAATCCCCCACATAGTTTCTTTCATACTCATTTTTAGGCTACCTCATTACTTCAATAAAGTTAAATATTACCTCCACCATACCACAACCTATCACTTGTATCCTCCTCCTCACCACAAATTAAATAACCAAACATGAAGAGCATAGGACATGCGATGTGAATGAGTTATGTTTTGAGGAACCTACCATGATATTATTTTTCTATATATCCATTAGAGGATGAAATGTTTAGTTAGTTTTGTGAGATCATAAACATACTACCATTCAATGCCCACCTCATTCTTTCATTCCTACCATCACACACATTTTACCCATTCCATATCACATATCCCGACCTACACCTCCATTTATATTATACTACATCCCTCCATATTTCATCCTATATACATTCCCTTATAAGAAACCCTTAATTCCATTCATTATTGACCAAGTATCTTCTCATTTACTGCTACATGTACATCAAGTGCCCACTTAATGTATTATATTCAAACCCTAGACACATTCTAATTTTGGTGCAGGAGCACCTATTTGATCACATGCCTCCATGAGGCCATATTGATTCATTTGTTCCATTTTGATGTTTTGATATTGTAATAAGGCCCAAGAGGCCACCTTTGTGGTGTTATAGGTCCTAGGATGTTGTTCATTTCTCATATATTGTAAAATTTGAAGTTGTCAAATCATGTCATATTGAAAAAAATGCAATGTATGAGGGAAAAATTAAGTAAATATCAAGTCAAGAGGTTAGGGGAAGGTTAGAATTAGTTATGGTCATTGGTTATGAGTTATTTTTAGTCCTCAATGTATAAAAAACCTCCACAGGTCAAAAAAAAAAGGGAGAAATTGATTTGTAATGGAAGAATATCAATGGAATTCTGATTTTTTCTCAGAAAACACTATAAAAACGTGATTCTTTGCTCCTGTACGACCATGTACGGCCTGATACTAAAGGGTAAGTCATTGGAGAAGGTATTAATATGTTTCTACATCATTTTGAACTTGGTCTCATTTGATTTCATGAAGATATGAGAAAGATATGACATTTTTTGTAAAAACAGTCCAAAACCCTCAATGAGGGTTACCAATTTTAGAAAAAGGGTAATAATTATTTTTTTAACCGTTGGATCTGGCTACAAATTGGATAAAATTTCTATAACTAGGAAATTTAAAATCTAACTGAAGCGATTTTCTTCATTATCATTCTTGTGAAAGTTATTAATGACTGTTTGTTACAGTTCATAGTGAAAATCGGATTTAATAAAGGCAGGATAAACATAATTTTATTGTTTTAATATTGAATTCCATCTTTGAGAAAGGTATTGTGGTATGAAGTAGGTGTGGAGAGAAGTCATAAATTTCCTTGGATGTCAATCTTATCAGGAAATGAAGCCTTGAATCCTTATGTATGTTTCTACTTTGACTGAAATTAGTCATAAGAATAACAATTAACATGAAATGAAACCCTTTCCAATAAAATGGTCTTGAAGTCTCTTATGAATTCATTAAGTGAATTATAGTTGATTCCTTTAACTATATTGCAAGAATTGAGTTCAATTTGTTGATTCATGCTATGAAGATTAGAGTATTGTTGTCCTAGAATGCCTAAAAGGCTTATTTGGTGATTGCCATTGTTTGAGACATTAGTTGCAAAGCAACATTGGCCAAGTTTTGTATATGGTACAGAAGATCATAAAGGATGTTTGCAATCATCTTTGTTTCATAAACATCTATCCTACATTAGGGGTTGTAACCTGATTTGTCACTGGTGATGGCTAATGGCCAATTAGGCCTGATTTTGGGAGCATATAAAATTTAATAGATCCATTGTTCTTGAAGGGTGCTCAGAGGGTGTGTTGAGTTGTTTTAAGGTGTCTCTGAAGTTATTTAAGCTAGGTGAACAATAGAAGTCCCTATTTTCTATTGGAACCTATGAAACAAAGGAGTCGTTGTGAAGGGGAGTGTAGAATTGTGAAGTATGGGTTGTTGTTTGGAAGTTGGTCTTTGAAGTGTCCTTATGGATTTGTGATGTAAAAAGGTCTATATTGAAGGAGAACCTTGTGATGTAACCCTCGTGTTGTGAGGTTTCAAGGGGATGTTCATTTTAAGATGTTCTTTTTGGTGAGTGTTGTTACAAAACAAAGTTGGATGTTGTGCCTTGAACATGATGTTTTCAGTTGTTGAGTGTGTGAACTGAAGAGCCTCTACATCAAATTTACCCCATGTTCTGTTATTCCCTCTTGATACCATCCTATTAACCTCTAATAGTCCACCCCATATTTTATTATCATATCTTGGAACATCCCATTAATCTCTACTAGTCCATGATCCTATGTGTCATTATCCTCTTATCTTTATATCCTATTACCTTCTCTTATTTCAACCTATGTTCCATTATCCCCTCTTGGTCTTATCCCATTATCTTCTCCTAATTCCCCCTATGTTCTATTATTCCCTCTGAATCCCATCACATTGGAATATAATAATTCATACTATGTTTTGTGATCCCATCATAGCTCATCCAACTAATATCTTATAATCCATCCTATGTTCCATTATCCCCTTTTATTCCCATCCCTTTGTACCCTCTCTTATTTCACCCTATTTTTTATTATCCCCTCTTAGTCTTTTCCCTTTATCCCTTCTATATTATATCACCTCTCTCTACATTTTATCTTATACCTATAACCTTACAATAAACCTTTCCTTCCACTCATAATTGACCAAATATCTTCTCCTTTACTACTACACACCTCAAGTTCCCACTTCATGCCCTATATTCAAACCCTAGACACCTCCTAATTCACCCTACGTTCATTATCCCCTTGCGATCCCACCACATTAACCTCTAATATTTCACCCTATGTTCTATTATCCCATCCTCATTTGGTCCATTAATCTCTATTAGTCCATCCTATGTTCCATTATCCCCTCTTGGTATTGTCCCATAATATTCTCCTAATTCAAACTATGTTCTATTATTCCCTCCTAATCCTATCTCATTAACCTCTAATAGTTTACCCTATGTTTTGTGATCCCATCTTGACACATGCCACTAATCTCTACTAGTTCATCCTATATTCCATTATCCCCTTCTATTCCAATCCCATTGTACCCTCTCTTATTTCATCTTATGTAACATTGTATCCTCTTGGTCTTGTCCCATTAGGGTGTGTGCAAGAAGTTGAGTCCACTTTTTGGCACAAAAGTGGAAGTGTTTTCCTTGATTTTTAGAATTTATCACATTTGACCTTAAAATTTGAAGCACTTAGAGATGAAATCTTAAAAGAAGTCACTGACCATAAAATGTAGTACTTAGAGTCTAGTTTCCAAATATGTAATTTATTTGAATACCCAGATGGTACAAATTGGTTTTCAATAAGCATGTTTAAAAACCACTATTTAAAAGTCACTTTTTTTACCATACCATGCACATGTACGTCATCCATATTTTGACCTAAATAATCATATTTTTTAGAATCCTTTTTGGAAAATATTTGCAACACACTAAAGAATGCTCATGATTATTTTTTTTTTAGTTTTTTATTGGCCATATTTGCTATTTTAAAAAATTGTCATGTACGTCACACATAAGATGGCCTAAACTTACCATTTTTTGATATATATATATTTTTTAAAAAATTGAAAAGAATTGTCAAAAATTGCCTATGCATAATTCATTTTTCAAAAAAATATTTTAATAAAAATTTATTAAAATACTAAAAAACCTTGATATTTCAAGTTTATGGACCAGTTTCATCAAAAAATATTTGAAAATTAGAAAAAATAATCCAATTGTAAAAAAAATTACATATTTGAAATCTACATAGTCTCATCTATAATGGGTTTTAGTTTCGTAAAAAAGTTCTACAAAAAAAGGTCTTTAGACATATGTCCAAAGTCACTCTTTTCTACTAACACTGACATGACCTTCAAGTTGCAGGTAAAAGTAGGTCCATAGCTAAGGGTTAGCTCGCCAAGCCCTTTTTCTGACCCGAAACCCATAGGAAAAACTAGGCCAAAAATTTAAATTATTCATCGTCGATCACCATCATAAGTATATTGCTTAGCATAGGGTCCCACCGGGACACATGTCACTTTCCCGCAATCCCACAAGGAAAAGTCAAGTTCCCACCATTTCTCAACAGGCTAGTGGGATATCACCATCTGTCACCTACGTCATCACAAAAAAATTCACAACACCGATGTGAATTGATTTATCAAGTAATCAATCATCGCCACCTATATTCGTGACGTCACCTTCCACTACCATCACTTGTTGCATTTTTTTGGTCCCACTAGACACATGTCCACAACTCACAATCTGATAGGGCCAAACATAGACCCACCACATACACCATGGGCTAGCGGGGACCACCCGATCTTACAAGCTTGATCACTGTTGTTGATCAAGCTAGGGAAAATATTTAAGGCATGAATTTGGAAAATTAAAGTCATTAAATATTTTCCAAGATGGTAATCGCTAGGTAAGGGGACGGTTACACCAATGAAACCAATGGATTAAGTGATTTAACTTAAGCAACCTGCAACGGTTAATCACTAGTCAACACAATTTTTTTTTTTGATCAGTGCCATGACTGTAACACCTTAGGGTTTTCTACAAAACCCTAGTTTTGTCTGAGAGTAGAAATAAAACAATCTGAGCACCATTTTGTTCTCAAGATCTGCAAATCACATCAATGGAAAGCTCTTGACAAACCCACTTCAAATATGCAACTTGTTTTCTCCTTTGAATTTTGGAAGTGACCAATGCAATGTCATGACAACATTTCATAACAATATTGCAACATTTGAGAAACTTTGTAATAACAACAAAAAATGCCCTTCTCTCTGCCATATTCTACCAATCTTCAAGACATTACTTGACCGCCATCAAAGACACCTTTTGACAACAATCCTACAATCTTCCTTATATGATACCACTCAAATATCCCCTTTTGATATCAATGACAACATTATGCCAACAATATCCCCCTTTGTCATTGATGGCAAAACCAAATGCTTAAACAACTCTGTACCAATTGACAATGGTTTGATACCAATTATATATGTTCCAATTCATGCTTCTTCCTAACTGAACCATTTCGCTGCTCTAAACCAATTAAAATAAAATGTATCATGAGTGCACATACAAAAAAAATCCCCCTCTTAGACATATCTTTCATTAGAGCAGGGTATGTGCAAGATCATCATGGAAAAAAACAGGCCCTTAAGTGGAAATGAAAATTCAGAAAAATCAGAGTTAGGCAACTTGACATAAAAATTTGAATAAGTTATCTATATTATTTCAAAAATATATAAGAATAGAATCTGTAGCAAATTGAATTTAGTTTCTAAACTACTAAGTTTATTTTATTTTTTTAAAAGTCTATTTGGTGAAAATTTGAAATTTTAATGCAGTAGTACTTAAATTTCATGGAAAAAATAAGAAGTAGGTGTCTGTCTGACCACCCTAACCACAATAAAATGATAATATTTTTTTTATAAGATTTTAGATATAAGTAGAGGACTCATGTCTAGATGTGACACATATTTTTTTGTAATTTTTTTCCAAGTAAATAATTAATTATGAATTTTTTATTACAAATTTTAAAAAATATAAAAAACTCGTATGTCTGACCACCTTAACTTGGTCAAACTTCATGATTTTTTTTTTTAATCCTATAGTATGTCTGAAGCATAGAATGTGACACGGGTTTTGGATTCAAAAAAAATGATACCGTTTGAAAGTTATAGATGTTTTTCAATCAGCCTATCAATCATGACTTTAGTCATAATTCTAATAAAAATGAATAATAATTATTTATTAAATTCAAAGTAAAAGAATAATTTATTATATTGGTGGAAAGTTGAAGTCTCCTCTACAAACCCTTTTCGCTTCATCAATTTTGGCTAAAAAAGTTGTCAGCCACATGGGCGAAGTCTAGAAAAACAAGGTAAGTTGTCAAACACGTTTTTTGCGTTGACTTCTTAGGATTGGCATGCCCAAGTCAAATTCCAAAGCAAGCCCAAGGCTAATCCCTAGGCAATAAATTCTGTGTCAGAAATATCGGATAACTGTTTCAAATCGGATATCCGTTTCAAATCGGATACCCGTTTTGAATCAGATATCTAATTTAGTTTATATATGATTTTAAAAAATGTTATACACTTTATAATATATGATTTAGAAAATGCAATAAATGTTTTATAGTTTATTTTAATATATCTAGTTTAGAATATACAATATAGTTTATAATTTAATATATATTATATTGTGTGTATAATATTTAAATATTATTTCTATATTTTAGTTAATGTATATATATATATTACTAATATATAAAATATTATATAACTAATTAATATTACTAACATATAAAATATTTAAATATTATCTCTTTCCCTCTCTCTCTCTCTCTCTCTTTCCCATTATTCCCTCCTAATTCTCTCTCC